>MU551704.1:4450978-4544407 GCA_024362625.1 Silurus asotus
TATATATATATATATATATATGTGTATGTATATATATGTATGTATATGTATGTATGTATATGTATGTATGTGTATATATATATATATATATATGTCTTGTACAAAACAATACAAATACAAATTATTAGAGAGAGACAGATGAAAAAGTAATAGAAAGTAATGAACCTTACATCAGGGTGATTCTACTGGGTGTAATTAGTTTCTGAGATGCCCCAAAGGCTGCATATACTGGAGTATATCCATAAGTTTAATGACCATAACAAGCCTATAGTAAAATGGGCAGCATAACATAACTAACATAACCAAGAAATGAAACACGTGTGTGTTTTGTTAGAAGAAATGTATCAACGGTGGGGTGGGTGGCATATATGCTATATCAAGAGGGTTATTACCAAACATTTTGTTCCAGTTTCTGCACAGCAATCTAATATCTCTGACCATTTTTCATTCATATTCCGTATCAGTATCACATTCTGTATCAGTAGCATCACATTTCTAGGGTTGAGGGCTCTGTGCACACTACACAGATTTCCATTCCCCCCTCCACCTCCCAAACACCACCTGTATAGTCTTGCTATTGGGTAATTCTTATTCCGCCCTTTACAGCAGCAGCATGGTTCCTAAAATTATTATTTAAACATGCTCAACAGAGCAGTCCTCAGACTCAGTCTTTAGTAGTAGCATAAAAAATTAATCAACCAATGCCAAACCAATCTGCATGGTTGAAATATAATACTTCATCTGGTTTTATATTCTGAACCATGAATTGTGTTGTGGATTGTGTGCTGGTGGAGAACATAGCCATCAGTGTTAATGTGAAGGACAAAGATTTTCAGTATATATCTAGCAAAATATAGAGAATCAGCTTATTCTTCTCAAACATACTTGAGAAAAAGCTTAAAAATCTCACACATTGAGTCCAAACTCTGGGTGTTCACTTTTATTGGAAAGTTTCCACCAGCAGTTTTATTCAACTTTGTTAACCCTGTACATTTAGTAGAATTTTGGAAATTTTCTTGCTACAAGTGAAACTGACTTTTTTCAGCATTGTCAGTTTGAAGCAAACATTGTAGTGAAGTGAACGATTGATTGAACGATTCATCCACTGATGCTGGTGATAAAACTGCCAATGAGGTATTGCCTTTTCCAAATCCAACTTTCAACTACTAAAAGAACCCAGATAAGCAACACACTGCACTGACATTGCAGTAAACCTTCTGAGCTCCTGGAAGGCTTGAATAATTCTGCCGTAATGAGCTGTCACACATTTAATTCTTTACAAGACTCCTTAAAGTGCTAAATGAACTTTTTCAGAAGACAGAAGAGAGCTTTTTGCTACCGAACTCTGTCAGAATACCTGGATGATGCATAACAGTACCTGAGGCTGAATCTATTTGAGGTTTTTTAATGACAAATACACAGTCACAGTGCTAAAAACAAATTACTTTTTTTGTTTTGAAATTTTTTTAGATGGGCATTAAGAGCAACCCTCGAGTATGTGAATATATGCATAGCAATTCAGTGGCAGCTGCAGGCTTCATGAGTTTAATGAAATGTAATGGCATTTTAGAAAGGTTTGGAGAACAAATTGGTGCATTTTAGCGTTCAATTGGTTAGATATGATGCATCAAATGTACTGTACATGATTATTGGATATTGTAGTGGCCTGGAAGTAAATTTCTTCTGACATCCATGCAATAAAAGCTACAATGTACACATCAAATACAGCCTGCAAATCAATTAAATATTCAATCACTTTAGTGAGATAAGAGCAAAACCTTAAGAATGGCAACTAAATTACTTGTAATCAGTAATATTTTATTACTGCTAAGACGTCAGTTAAGCTCAGCCATACATTCTCTTCCAGTGCCCCATGTCTAATGCCTTTTTTAACCCTGGAGTATTTCTTAAATCCTACATGATCAGTGAGATGCATAGAGTACTGATAATAGATAATTAAAACATTAGCAATTGTGTTACTTTTTAATTTTCAGTTTGATCTCTATGGGATTCAGGGCTTCATGGTCCCTTTTTTGTTACTTCGAAATCATGTTAGCGGAAGACCAAGTTCTTACAGGTTTTATCTCCCTTCATTTTGATGCCATCTACTTTCTGAAGTCCAAAAGAACACAGTTAAAACATGATGCTTCACATTCGTGAGTGACCTCAAACCTTTTTTTCACCATATAGTGTTGAACACATAATGCATAATGCACAATCAGTTTTTGTTTTAACTAGGCAGAAAAACTCTCCAAAAGGCTGGTCATTACATGAAAACACATATCTGTCTTTTTCCAAATGTTAGTCTTTTAGTATAGATTAGAGTAAGGACTTTCAGGCAGCCTTTCAGGCCATGCATGGTGCTACAAGAGTGTCTTAATGGTGGATGTACATGCTTTATTACCTGATGTCCCCAACTCCTTCACCGGTTAAGTTTTTTCCTTGGGGGCCTGGGAGTTTATTTTATTTATTTATTAAATTTTTTTATGCATGTTTACATGTTGTACCTTGAGGTAAAGTAGTAAAGAGTCATGTATTCATTTATTTATCAGGTAAAAATCAAGATTAACACGCTGTGTTTTCTATGCATAGAACAAGCAATAACATTACTTATTGCAACCCCGGTATGTGCATTTTAGAATTAAAAAAATAGTTTTTGTACCTTTACATGGCACTCAAGTAAAAGAACATAAAATACAAACTCAAGGAGTTGAATAAAAAAAACAAACAAACAAACAAACCATAATCAGGTTTCATAGAGCATTATTCTAGGTAAAACTGGTGCTAATTCAATGTTTCATTGTTTTAAGATGTAGTGGTTTTGTACAAAATGTTGATGAAGAGGTCAAGGAAGATGAGCCCCTCCTCTGAGTAAAAAAAAAAAAAAAAGATTTTTTATTCATTGATATTCTGCTTTACCCTAGTCAGGGTTGCGATGATTTCGAAACCTTTCTCGAGGACATGATAAGAATACACTGCCGGCTACAAAATTATTTAAACCTAAGGGTAATATTTTATTGGCCCTGAGCTCTCTGTGCTTATCCTTAATTTCCTTTCTTGCTTGCAAACGACTTTTTTGATGTGACTTTTGAAACCTTTCTCGAGGACATGATAAGAATACACTGCCGGCTACAAAATTATTTAAACCTAAGGGTAATATTTTATTGGCCCTGAGCTCTCTGTGCTTATCCTTAATTTCCTTTCTTGCTTGCAAACGACTTTTTTGATGTGACAGATTTGATAGAAGAGTTTGTATCCCATTACAACAAAAGTAATGCAAGATGGGTTAAATATTTTAGGAATAGCCGATCTCCAGACATCTTGACTCACAAAAAGTCCTGAGATTAAACAAAATGGTGTAAAAGAAACTCAACCAAACAACTGTCTGTCTGTTCATCTATTTATCCATCTATCCATTTATCCATCCATCCAACCAACCAACCAAACATTCAACCAAATTACCAACCAACCAATTAACCAACCATCTTATCATCCAATAACTATCCATCCATCCATCCATCCATCCATCCATCCATAAATCCATCCATCCATCCATCCATCTGCAGGTAGGTTTTTTTAAGCGATGAGACAGAAGTGAGCTTAAATGTTCAAACTGACACAATTATGGTAACTTGAATACTTTGAAAATTTGAGGTGGGGAAATCGACAAATATTAAAAACCACCTCAGTAGCCACTTCTGTCAGCAAAAAACAGGAATCTGAGTCTACAGCAGTCACAGCATCACCAAAACCGAACGGCTGAAGATTGAATCTTTAACTGTCAAGCTGTGAAGAAGATGTGACACTTTAGCCTCAGATACTCTGTCAAATCAAATCCATAGTGGTCATGAAAAAAAAAAAAAGTTTTCTGCTTATTTTGAAATACTTTGGCAGATCAACACCTCTTGTTTTGAGCTTTTCTTTTAGACATGTGTGGTGTGAAATAAAATCATATCTAACAAAAAAAAACCAATATTTTCATTTGGATTAGGCAAAATAAAAAGTTCAGAGCTTTGAGAGTTTAACCTTGCGTGCCTCTGAGGCTGCAAATATGCCAATTATTACCATAGCTACGGAAAAGGGATCAATATGCTGTGAACACACACACACACACACACACACACAAACAGACAGAGAGAAAAAACTCATGTATTATTCAACAGCAGAAAGCATAGTGCCCATCAGCAGGATGTCGCAAACAGACTGGTCCAGGTGGATTAAAAGAAAAGACAAAACGTTTTTCTTTTTTTTTTTTTTACACACACACACACACACACACACAGTGGGCCTCTTAATGCATTTGTTTGGCAATATGAAAGAATGCGTTTGCAATGTTCACACACACACACACACACACACACACACACACACACACACAGTGGGCCTCTTAATGCATTTGTTTGGCAATATGAAAGAATGCGTTTGCAATGTTTGCAGAGACGGAGATCAGAGGGAGGAAAAAGATCACAGGTGCCGCAGTTAAAATATATAAAAACACCATTAGCCAGGAAACAGAGAATTGGTGATGCATGTGTGCCTGGCCTGAGACTACTATGACTATTACTGTGTTTTTTAATTCACCTCATTTTCTGCTTTCTTCCATTGTTCTCTATGGGAGATCTCACTTTATGGCGCAGTCTAATTAAAAGCTAGATGATATTCCCTTTTCCAGACACGATCACAGCAATTGATTAAGGAACGATCAAACCATTTAGGAACACGCAGAGTTTTTTAACACAGCCTGCTGGATAAACACAATCATATCAGAGTCTGGATTTTAAAGTTATTTGCAGCAAACATTAAAATATGGGAAAAAGAGTGACTTTAGTTACTTTGTCTAGACAGTGAAAGACTGAAAAACAACAAAGAAAGAACATCATCTGGTCTTTGTCCAATCTTCAGCTGTCTATTTTAGATGTGTCTGTGCACATTGCAGCCTCGGATTCCAGATCTTGGCTGAAAGGATTATAATCCCATGTGGCCTTCTGCCGCTGCATCTCATCCACCTCAATTTTTGACAAGATGCGAGATCTGAAATGCTTTTTCTGCCCATCACGGTTCTGAATCAGAGCCTACAGCAGTCGCTAATCTTTCCAAAATGGAACAGTTTATGACTGGAAAAAGACCAGGAGATATTTTTCAAATCTTTTGAAACTGTGACCATTTAAGCCGGAGATACACTGCAATATTCCAGATGGTCATAAGAAAACGTTCTTATCTGTTTATTACGAAACTCTTTTGAAAGTGAAGATGAAGGTGGATGTGTATATGCAGATATTCTATTTATATAGACATTATATAAAAAAAAGAAACCACAAACTCCGCACAAAGACATGGACAATGGACAATAACAATAACCATGGAAAGACAAACTTGACAATTAGAGTGCTGTTATAGGTGAGGATTAATGAAGATGAAAGAGGTGCGCAGGCAGTCATGTGACATAATGAGGTACAGTGGCTGATAGGAAGACTTGTCCGGTGGCTTAAGGCATAACCCTATGGCAATAGACATTTTACCTCCAGCACCATTTTGGAAAATTTCTCAGTCAGTCCAGTCCAGTCCGTGTTTTTTTAAATCTATAAACTCAAATAAAATCTGGTGGTCTAGTGGTCAGGATGTGGCGCTCTCATCGCTGTAACCCGGGTTCGATTCCCGGCCAGGAAACCCCAGCCATTAGGGTTGTACAAGCCAGTGCACTCTTAGTGCTGGTCCCAAGCCCGGATAAATGGGGAGGGTTGCGTTAGGAAGGCCATCCAGTGTAAAAACATGTGCCAAATCAAACATGCGTATCATGAATACGGATGATCCGATGTAGCGACCCCTAATGGGAGAAGCCGAAAGAAAGTTTTTAAACTAAAACATGACATGTGTAAATGTGTACCTTTAAAGCTGCAACATTGGCATTGTAAGCATATTATAAACACATGAACACACATGCAGTCAAAAATTTTTCTCACCACGAATGTGATAAGCACTTATTTGAGCAACTGGCCATTATTTCTTGACCTGTCTCATTAGCAAGGCATTTCCACTATGCAAACTGCTGCTCATTTAATATTTTTTAACACTATTCTGTTCATCTTTAGAGATTTTTCATGAAAATCCAAGATCAGTATTTCCTGAACTACTCAAAGCAGCCCATCTGTTACAAATAACACTTCCACGGTTAAAGTCGATGAGATCACGCTTCTTCATTCCCATTTCTATATTCAACGTGATCATTAACTAAAAGCTCTTGCTCAGTATCTGCAAGATTTTTTTTTTTTTTGCATTGCACTACTGCCACATGATTAGATAATTACATGAATGAGCAGGTGTACAGCTGTTTCTTCAAATGTGGCAGGTGAGTAAAAATTCCCCTGATGCAAATAAATACAAACCTGTATGTGAAAAGTGTGTTGAACATAATTGCATTTGCACAGTGGGACATGGCGGGAAATTTGAAATTATTGTTTGTAAATTTAATTGGAACGCTTTCAACACAGAGCAGTACAATCAGTTGGGTAAAGAGAAAAAGGAAATGTTAAAATTAATAATTGATGTAAAAAATACTTCTTATTCTAATTAAAGGACTATATCAAAGGCATGGCCAAAATGGAATTACTATGTAAATTTAAATGAAAAAAAAAGAGAGATTAGCACACAGGACATAATTAAAATTTTATTTCACCCCTTAAGATTTACATAATAGTATAGTGCCCTTAACAATAGGCATTGTTTAATGCAGAAATGCTAATAATTGAATAGATTTACATTCCTAAAGATCAATTTGCTAAAAAAAACCTTCCTGAGCTGTCATATGATTTATATTTCTTAACCCTTGTTTGTAACTTGAGATTTGTGGTTTTAGAAATGTTTTACAATGCCTAGGATGGCATTAAGCTCACAAGACATTTAAAAAAATATGAAAGTAGCGCTTAAAAATGCTTGGACGAGCACAGATTATGCTGATTGATGTAAGTGTAAGTGGATGAATGATTTGGATTCATGTGCATGAGGTTTATATTAGACTATATTAATACTCCAAGACTCATAAACAGAAACAGACCAGGGCCAATTAAAAAAATCTCACAAACAAGAATGTGACAAGATATTCTTTAAATCTTTCCTTCATTAGTGCAAATAGATCCTGAAGATATCACACTCGATTTATATCATGTCAGCTAACTGACTACTTACTCGAATTAAACTGTTGTATCTGCAGTTTTAGAAGCATGCTAGCATAAACTACAATCTCAAACATTTCATTACATTTCACTGGTTTAACATTCAGCTGAATACAATCAGAAAAACCCTTCTCCTATCACTCTCTCACTCTAATTATACACAAAGTCTTTGTAAAGTATCACTCATATGATGACCCTATTTAAGGGGAGAATCTAGTTTCTGGTCTGAATGGCTGTAGGATGGATTTAGACTGTAATGAATATAAACAGACTGCTACAATGGCTTAGGATCACAATTTCCACGAACAATTCACCCAGCACTGAATAAAACACCTCAATGATGCTCAAACTATAATGAATGGACCACCCACATGAGGATGGGCTCCTTTTTGGGGCTGGATCCTCTCAAGGTTTCCTAAATATACCATCTCAGGTAGTTTTTCCTTGGCACCATCAGCAGTGACATGCTGATTAGGGATAAACATATAATGGAAAAACCTTCAGACATTAAATGTATCCATTAAAATGTTATAATCTTTTTAACTTTGTAAAGCTGCTTTGGGATAATATCTATTGTTTAAAGAAGAATAGAAATTGAAATGAATTGCTGTTTTTTTAATTATTACTTTTTCTGTTTATATGTGATAGAAGAGTATCTGCTAGAATGAAAGGAAAAGTTTATAGGACTGTGGTGAGACCTGCGATGTTGTATGGTTTAAAGACAGTGGCATTTAGTAAAAGACAGGAGGTGAAGCTGGAGGTTGATGAGGATGGACAGGATTAAAAACGAGTTTATTAGAGGGACAGTGCATATGGGACGTTTTAGAAACAAAGTGAGAGAGGCGAGATTGAGATGGTTTGGACATGTGCAGAGGAGGGACATGGGGTATATCGGTAGAAGAATGCAAGGCCTTTAAAACAATAGCTGTTCAGATGTATGAATGAGATAAATGTAATTTGCTCTGGATAAGATCTCTGCCAAGTGCCATAAATGTAAATGCTAACATTATTGCAGAAACAGTTTCAAACAGGATATAGCATTAGATGTAGACATCACAGACAGAGTTATAAACAAAGTAAAAAACATCTAAGTGTTGTTTTAAGAATGCCATTGTCATGCCGCCCCAATTATATTAGTGGACTAGAAAAATCTGTTATAGAAACACAGATAGATCTCAAGGTAAACAAGTTCAAATGGGAAATCCATGAATGCACAGTCAGGTCACGCAATGATCAATACATACTAGAGCGCAATATTACCAAAATCAGAGGGACATCCAGACAGAAGTAACTAGACATGCAAGGATCATACAAGAAAATAGAAGAAAAGCAACGACAGTTACATTTATTAATGGTAACAAATCATGGGCATTCACAAGAGCAAATTGTTAAAAAGTCCCAAGTTAGCATATTATTGCACAGCCAAGATTTTGGTTCGACTTACAATTTTTCTATCTTACGATGATGCTTGTAGTAAAAAAAAAAAGAAGAGCATCAGTTTAGAACAGAAAATGTAAATTATAAATCAGCATGGAGCAGAAAAGACGGTCACAGTCATTGCACCATCTTGGACTTATGAAATTCTTGACTTACGATGAGGACGTCGTAACATATCTTCATCGTACGTAGAGGAATACTGGTATCATCAGACACATTATCTTGGCATAATGAGCATAAAGTAAAAATGTCCTATTGGGTATTTGCATAATGCTAGGGCTTTATTAGCATATAATCAGGCTGATTTATGTTGATTCATGCCTCCTGATGATCACAGAATGTGTCCACTCTACAGTATGATTGTAAACATTTCTGTCCTGTAGAAACATACAGGTAAGGCATTGTGTCCAAGGGCCTGTGCGAAAGAAAACAGAGCATAATAGAGCAGAGCATATGGGCATCTCTGAGTGTATCCATACAGCTACATCATTGTACATCAAGTTCTCATTGCACACTATAAACGTATCAGTACAAACCCATACACACACACACAGGGACTTATACTAACCGAATGAAACAGTTACATGGTTTTGAATAAAACATGGTGTCATGTTGCATGTAAACAGCTGGTCCACAGTATATATAATATAGATACAGTTATAGATTTCCATGCTACACTTGTATATTGTTAGTATCCTGAGCAACTATGTGCAATACAAATAAAATAATAATTATTAATATTATTATAGTTACATGTGCAATAACTATTAAAACCATTATTGTATATATATATATATATTTTTTTTTTTTTTTTACAGTTACAGTCACGTATATGCATATTTACCTTTTTCTTGTTTTATTTCATTTTATGATTTTTTTACTGTGAATAACAGCAACCAATAAATTTCCCTATGGGATCTATTAAGTTTTCTGATGATGATTTGTTTTCAGCTCCGTCTATGCCATTTTCTAACCATCGCATCATGGCATGTCTGTTACCTTATAAGCCTTTTATAATTTTGAGTTTTTACATCCTCCTGTTTTCTTCTCTAATTGTGGTCTTAACATACATTTGCCTCATTATAGCCAAGTACTGTTTTCTAATTTCTATGTTCTCTGTTCTTTATCCCTTGCCCCTTTTTCTTATTTTGTTTCTAAAAATGATAGCTTTCATTACCTTTAAAATGACATTCTTGTTTGTTGCGATCACTTCTCTGACCTGAGTCATGGACCATGATTATTTCACGAGCTCTAATAAACAACACTTGCATCCGATTTCATTTATTATTTGTTATTACATGTATAGAGCAAGCAAACACTCTGCACACCACCCGCTGTCATCTCTGCTGAAATGGTTCGATGGGTTTCAGTTGTTGTGTTGTATGCTGTGATCGTCTCTGCTGGAGTGGATGCATCAATTTCAAACAAAATGGTTTTTATCTTTGTCCTCAATAACTTTAGTTTTGGTGCGATAGTTTGAAATATTACTTGAAACCAAACATATTCTCTTCTGCTTGTTATCTGCCATCATTACTTGCCAAATATGTACTGTTGCATTTGGAAGCTTTGGGTAATCGCCTCCCGGGGTCCCTGGTTTGAGCCTGAACTATGGTTACAATTTGTGTGGAGTTTTCATGGTTTATGTTCTTCCCATGTCCGTAAAAGTTGTCTCCAAGTTTCATCCAACCTCAGAGAAACATGCAGTACATGGAATGGCTTCATGAACATTCCTTCTACAGTAGGTGTGAACAGTCCTCCTAGGTTCCAGATCAGGTTATATAAGCAATACGGACAATTGTTTTTACTTATGCTTACATTTTATGTTTGCATTTTTATTGCCTTTTAATTTTAGTGTTCTGTCTCAAATTACTACCACACTACCAATAAAAGAATAAATAGCAGGAAAGAAAATCCCACATCTTTCATGAGACATTCTCTGGTCCGTCAGGAACAGTGGTCATGACTAAACACAGTGTGTAAATCGTGGTTTATTCTGGGTAGGTTGTATTGTGGGAGGTGTTTAAGGACTAAACTGGTGCAATTTTGATCACGTCTGTGATTTCACAATTATGCATGAAACTGGGAAAATCTGCCACAAAAACGCTTGACAAAAAAATAAGCCGATGCGGCTGTTTGAAGTGTTTGAAGTGGCACATACACACTTCAAGAGTGGAAGAACATCACTGGAATATGATGAGAGACCAGGAAGACCTTCAAAGAGCTCAACCTCTGAAAATGTCAAAACCATTTGGCAACTTGTGTGTGATGATCGTCAGAGAACAAGCCACATGATCTCACTTCCTCACCCACCCTACTCGCCAGATTTAGCTCCTGCGTACTTCGACCTCTTCCCAAAGATGAAGATCCGGCTCAAAGGTCGCCATTTTGACACCACTGCAGAGATCCAGCATGAATCGCAGCAGGTGCTTGACAAGCTTTAAATAGAAGACTTCCAGGACACATTTAAAAAATGGTAGCAATGCCCCTTCTGTTCAAGGGGACCATTTTAAAGGTGACAGTATGCAAACGTAGATAAATGGTGGATCCCTGACATTACCCCACCCTCCAGGGTGCGATGCTCTTGGAGAAGACCTGAGCCTGAGCGACCCCCTTGGCAGAGACCCAAGGCGGAGTGACCCCCTTGGCGGAGACCAGAGGCTGAGCGATGCCTTTGGCGGAGGTCAGAGGCTGAGCGACACCCTCGGCGGAGTTCAAAAGTGGAGCGACGTCCTCAGCGGAGATCAGAGGTGGAGCAACAGTCTCGGTCGAGATCAGTGGCTGAGTGACGACCTCGGTGGAGTTCAGAGGTGGACCGACATCTCCGGTGAAGTTTAGAGGCAGATTGACATCCCTGGCGGAGATCAGAGGACGAGCCATGCCTTCGGCAGAGATTCCAGGCTGGACGATCCCCTGGGCGGAGATCGGAGGCGGAGAGATGCCCTCGGTGGAGAGCAAAAGCCGAGCGACGCCCACGGTGGAGTTCAAAGGCCGAGCAATGCCTATATACCACAAAATCCCGTGATACAGCAAAACATGTTTAATGTAAAAACCCGCATTACAGTGAGACCGCGAAAGCTGAACCGTGATGTGGGGGAGGGATTACTGTATATACATCTAATAGTGAAGCCCTGGGATAAGACAAATTAAATCCATTAAAAAACATTGTTTAGCAGATTTTCCTTTAACAATTGATAATACACTACCTTAAACAAGCAAAAACCTCATTCCAAATCATTTATAGCTCTATTTAATCTATAACCATTCTCTTTGTTTGTTACACAAAGCTCAGCAGTTACTAAAATAATCTAAACCAGACATATGTATAGTACTGTTATGTTTAAAGTTTACTTTTAACAGAAGCTTTTATTAAAAGTAATGGGAGTATATTATTTGCAATAAATGTCCCTGTCTCTTTATGAGAAGAAAAGAAACTTATTCATGTTGGGCTCTGCAGGTGCCAAATCACACCACTTACAGGCCAGAGTCAGCTTTCAATTTATGCAAAGATAAAAATAAATAAATAAATAAAAAAAACTCTGCAGGACAGAAATGAGTTTTTTGTGTGTCTGACAGCAGCAATTTGTAAGCTTTGGGAAATCTCGCCGTTGATGCTAGAAATTTGTGCTGTCTAAAACTGATGGAATGAGTCAAAGAGAGGAAAAGCACATCTCTATGCACCAATGGTTTTCAAAACCAGACTTTTCCGAGGCTAATACAAATGCTAACAACTTTTACATCCAAAAGCATACATCTAGACTAAGATTCAGAGAAGGAATATATTAGGAAATGTATTGAAATGATTTATTTGACTAAGCTCAATATATAAGCCTCAATTCAGCAATCTCACCTCAGAAGTCCACATTTGAATATTTTTCTTCGACAAATAAATAATATGGGCAAAAGTATGTGGACACCAGTACATCACACCAATATGTGGGCTTTTCATTAAAGTTAGAAACGTTAAATTGTGTAGAATGTTTTAGTATACTTTAGCATTAAGATTTTCTGAGTGTATAAGTTTAGTGCCTATAAGTTTGTTTCTTATAATTGTACGTTTATCCCCAAAGAGCAAGCCAGTGGTGGCTTGAAAAACTCTTAAAAGCATCAGCCAATTTGGAGTGAAAAAAAGAACTGGAATAGCCTGCACTGTAACCCCAATTAACACTTTTGGGATGTACTGGAATGCCATCTGTGTGCCAGGCTTCCTCCTCTGACATCAGTACTCATCCTCACTAATGGTAAATTGCCACAGCCGTGCTTTAGTATCTAGTGAAAAGCCTTGAAAGATGAATGAAGACCAGTGTTTTCAAAAAAATATATATGTATTTGATTATAGGGAGTCCACATACTTTCGGACATCAAACGTATGTTAAAAATATATAAGATGGATACTTTGGAAGTTCTTCATTAGATGCCCTTAGTTAATATCAACTGTAGCCACAAACCAGATCCTAGATAATAGCTTTTGGGCAAAAGATTAAATGAGGTCATGGATTCCTGCTTGTACGTAAGCATGTGAAAACAGAACAATCGGATTTATATTTCTAGCACTATCACACTAAAGTGTCAAATCACTTCTGTGCAAGCATGATACTGTTTTTATACAACAATGTTATAAAGTAGGGTTTTCCAACCTTTAAAATCAGGCTGCTGACCTCTTCTAAAAAACAGTATAATATTGAGTAAACAATATTTCTTTGCTTGAAGAAAATATGTTCCAAAGAAACTATAGCGGTTGCCATGTGTACGTTTAAACTATTTGGCAGACAGTCTTATCCAGAGCGGCTTTCAAGTGAACCGTTGAGGACATTGCTCAAGGAATTTGAACTCATGATCATGTTGCAAAGATAATATATATAATGGAATTTGAGTAGTAAATTCCATCAGATGTGTAATTTTCAGTAGAATTGTGAATAAGGTATTTTATCGTAATGTTACAAATAGGGTTGAAGATGTTTTTAAAATGTCTCTGTCTCTGTCTAACATCCCCTTAAACTGCAAGCATTTCACACTAAAACCAATTTAACTGTATCGATCAGGAGATTTATCATGATTAATATAGTTCCTCATTTCTCATTGTCTGCTTAATTCCTTGTAAATCAACAGCGAACACCAGAAGTGATTCTGAATAATTTTTAAAAACAGGGTGGTAGTGTCTTATAAACTAGCATTTCAATAATTTAATTAAATTGAGATATTTAAGTTAAAGTGAATTCAGTCAGAACCTTACAACATGGAGCACATTTCCCTCAACAGTAAAAAATAAAGATGTTTACTGTGACTCTGATGGTGTGTACATGGCATTTTTCAGCCCTGTGTAGCCTGAGGCTTATTGCCTTTCTTTCTGCACTGTCAGCTATATGTGTTGATGTGTGAGTTGGCAATGTTCCAAAGGTCTCACAGGTGTTTGTAAGTCAGTGCATGTCAGAATAACATAATGACAATGCTGGGTCAGACAATATACTGTATACTGTAATTATGTATACATATGTGCCATCGGTGCATGAGTGAGGGCAGAGCCAGACGGAACAAGCAGTAAGAAACACTTGCAGCTAATGAGACTAATTAGTGTGCTTTGTTTCAGTCCGGCGAGGCCAATAAAGAGGAGAGACACATCACGCCAGTGAACATCAAGTGGAAAGGTGTCCCGAACTTTGAGACTGTGGGTGAGCCCAGGGGTGAGTACTGAATAGGAAAGTGCCGAGGTAAAAATAAAGGTAAATAAAGGAGCTCTGCTTGGTAAACTTTTGCCCGACTCTCTTTCTTCCAGCGATTCCTAGCTGGCAACAAATGTGAGTACACCCTAAGTCAATTTTTTTGTGAGCACCATTGTTATTTAGCACTGCCTTAATTCTCCTGGGCATGGAATTGACCAGAGCTGCACAGGTTGTTGCTGGAATCCACTTTTATTTCTCCAAATTGACATCACAGAGTTGCTGAATGTTAGACACATTCTCCACCTTCCTCTTCAGGATGCCCTACAGGTACTCAAAAGTGTTCAGGTCTGAAGACATACTCAACCACTCCATCATCTTCACCTTCATGCTTCCTCAGCAAGACAGTTGCCATCTTGGCGATGTGTTTGTGTGCTGTTATGTTTGGAAAACTGCTGTTCGGCCCAGTATTTGAAGCGAGGGCATCATGTTCTGCTTAAGACTGTTACAGAACTTGTTGGATTCCTTGTTTCCCACAATGAACCACAGCTCCCAGTACCAGCAGCTTGACTGTAAGCAAGAAAATGTTATTGGTACTCCTCACCAGGGTGCTGTCACACATGCTGGACAACGTCTGAACCAAACAAGTTTATCTTAGTCTCGTTAGACCACAGGACATGGTTCCAGTAATTTATGCACTTAGACAGGTCGTCTTCAGCAAACGGTTGTAAGCCACCTTTAGAAGAGGCTTCCTTTTCGGACGATGGCCATGTAAACTGATTAGTTGCAGTGGTACGGTCTTAGCACTGGCCATACAAATTCTAATGCAATGCTGCAGCACTCATGCATCTGTTTTTATTAAGCAGCTTCTGCGCCTGATGCACAGCACAAGTACTCGACTTCTATGAGCCTGTTCCGAGTGGAACCCCTCTTGGAATGAGCCTGGCCCCTGTACTGTAACTCAGGTTTATGGTGTTATGGTATATTCTTATCTTTGTGTAGAGCAACAATTCTAATTCTCAAATCATCAGATAGTTCTTTGCCATGAAGTCATAAAACCAATAAAAACAAAACATTTTTAGTCAATTGTTGGCCTTCTGGAATTTACTGTATATGTACTTAATACTTGGTAGGGACTCCTTTTGCTTTAATTACTGCCTCAATTCGGCATGGCATTGAGGTGATCAGTCTGCCGCACGGCTTAGGTGGTACGGAAGCCAAGGTTTCTTTGACAGTGGCCTTTAGAACATTTGCCTTTTTTGGTCTCTTGTTTCTCATTTTCCTCTTGACAATACCCCATAGATTCTCTATGGGCTTTAGGTCTGGTGAGTTAGAGTGGCCAGTCCAGCACACCAACACCATGGTCATTTAACCAACTTTAGGCATGAAGTGCTCTTTGTAAAGTTTCTTGGTAAATATGTGCAGTGACTTTGGTTTTCAAAAAACACAGTGGACCAACACCAGCAGATGATATTGTACCCAAATCTTTACAGACTGTGGAAACTTAACACTGGACTTCAAGAAACTTGGGCTATGAGTTTCTCCACTCGTCCTCCAGACTCTATGACCTTCCAAATGAAATAAAAAACTTGCTCTCATCTGAAAAGAGGACTTAGGACTACTGGGCAACAGTCCAGTTCTTTTTCTCTTTAGCCCATGTAAGATGCCTCTGACGTTGTCTGTGGTTCAGGAGTGGATTAACAAGAGGAATACGACAACTGTAGCCAAATTCCTTGACACGTCTGTGTATGGTGGCTCTTAATGCATTGACACCAGAAGTTCACCTAATTTCTTGAATCAATTTTGCTTGACAAGCCTTTTAAAGCTACGGTTCTCTCGGTTGCTTGTGCATCTTTTTATTCCAAACTTTTTCCTTCCACTCAACTTTCTGCTAACACGCTTCAATACAGCATTCTGTGAACAGCCAGCTTCTTTGGCAATGAATTTTTGTGGCTTACCCTCCTTGGGAAGGGTGTCAATGATTGTCTTCTGGACAACTGTCAGATCAGCAGTCTTCCCCATGATTGTGTTGATTAGCTGATTGGCATGTCACTATATTCAAATTTTTCGAGTTTTAGAATCTTTTATTAGAAAATTGGTGGTGTTTTGTTAAATATGAATCAAAATCACAATTAAAAGAACCAAAGACTTAAACTACTTCAGCATGTGTGCCATATACAGTGGTACCTTGACCTACGAGTTTAATTCAGTCCATGGACGAGCTCTTATCTCAATTTGCTCGCACATCAAACAAATTTTCCCCATAGAAAATACTTAAAATGGCAATAATCCGTTCCAACCCTTTAAAATGACACCCTGTTTTTATGTTTAATGTTATTAAATTAGGAAAATACATTTCTAAATAACAAATCTTGTATAAAAAGATAATAGAAAGAGTATGTAAAGAAATAATAAGGTTTTATACAGTGTATTTACCTTGGAGATGAGACGACTTGAGCAAACGAAGACGCCGGCGGAGGGGCTTGGGGGGGAAAGGCGATAAGCGGCGTTGGAGGGAAAACTCAATTTTTTGCTACTCTCTCTATCACTACTGTATTCTACATATCCCTAACCTTTTTCTTCTTTGCTTATCTTAATTTTCTTCACAATCTTTGCTTTCTGGCTTCGTTTCGCCATCTCGCAGCGGCGTTTCGAGCTCGTACCTCAATTTTTTGCTCGTGTAACAAAGCAAAAAAAACGACAGAGTGACCGCTCGTATCTCAAAAAACTTGTACATTAATGCGCTCGTAGGTCAAGGTACCACTGTAGTTGTGAAAGGAAGGAGAAAGACAATGAACAACGACTTACTTGGTCGGCTAGATTATGAGTTTGCCTGTATGCCACTTGCATCTGCTTCTGTTATTGTGCATTCAATGCATTACATGATACGCTGTATAAAAAATATATACAATGCTTAAGACTATGTTATTACAATCTTATATAGAAATCCTGCAAAATACAGCTTTGCAGAGAATGTTTGTGGAACTGGCTGTGAAGTAGGGTGTGATGTCCAACATACACTCAGATGAAGCACCTGTTCTATGACCTGTGTTTGTGTGTAAGACAGACAGAAAAAGAGGGAGAAAGAGAGAGAGAGAGAGAGAGAGAGAGAGAGAGAGAGAGAGAAAGAGAGAGAGAGAGAGAGAGAGAGAGAGAGTCTTGGCTGTAAAGTCATATGGGATTTCAGAACCTTGTGGCTTGTGTTCACACGTCATGTGGGTGATAAGGCCACCTGCTTATACAACGGGAGAGGAGCAGAAGGCTTGGACAGCTCTTGCTAAACTGTGGAAAGGTGTGGGAGTATACTTTACCCACATCTGAACTTACACTGATTTTTTTCCAATAGCTACATTTTATTGACTGGCAGGGCGGTAAGAAAAATTTTTTAATTTTATTAATATTTCATTAGTTGAAATATTTATTGAATGTAATGTTACACTGTCAGAGACAGCATGCATATATTCAGTAGGTGAAGAAAAATTAACAGTGCAGATCAGGTTTTAGATGATAAGCTGTCATTCCTCATACAGCACACTTCTAATCATTTATCAGTAGAATTATCCTTAAGGTGTATTAATGTTATAATATTAATGAAATTGAAGATGTTTTTATGATGAAAAAACAAAATTCATGCCTTATCTGTCTGACACTTCCCCCAAACTGCATAAATGATTCACACTTACATTATATTGGCAAAAGTATTGGGCGACCTGATCTTTCCTGCCATATGTGTTTTTTTTTTTTTCTAATTTTTACCACAAAGCTGGAGGCATAGAAGTGAATTGTAGGATGTCTTTGGATGTGGTATAATAAAATTTTGCATTCACTCGAACTTGGAAACCCAAACCTGTTCCAGCATAGCAATGCCCCAGTGTACAAAGTGAGCTCCTTGAAGATATGGTTTACATGGTTTGAAGAGAAAGATCTTGAGTGGCCTTCTACAGAGATCTGATCTCATCCCTACTAAGCTACTTTGGAATGAATTGGAACGCAGACTGCACCCCAGGCCTCCTTACCTCACCTACATCAGTACCTGCCTTTACCAATGCCTTAATGGCTGATTAAAACACAATGTCCACAGGCACATTTCAAATTCTAGTGGAACATCTTCCCAGAAGAGTGGAGGGAATTATAAAAGCAAATTGATATAGATAATAAATAAGAGAGTACAGATACAGATATGAATAGGCTTTTCAGCAAACCTTTCTGCATTTTCTGGAATTCTTCAAACTGATACAAATCTAATAAAATATTACTAGGTAGCTATTAATAAAAAAATTTACAATTTGAGAAAGATATTGTTTCTTTGAAACAGGTTGACAGAAATTTGTTTATTATAATTTATTCCGGAAAAAATTTAACAGGGTTTTAAAAAGAAAAGAAAAAGCCCAAAATTCCATTAGGGGTCGCCACAGCGGATCCTCCACACGTTTGATTTGGCACATGTTTTACGCTGGATGCCTTTCCTATCTTAACCCTCCCCAATTTATCCGGGCTTGGGACCGGCACTGAGAGCGGCTAGGGATGGTTTCCTGACCGGGGATCAAACCCAGGCTGCAGCGGTGAGAGCGCTGCATCTTAACCACTAGACCACATTGTAATAGGCCTAATTTTCTACTTCAAAACAATGTGTATCAATTTGCATGTGCACAGGTAGAAACATTTGTGTGAATAATGGCATGGCAAGAATGTGTAAAAGACACTTAATAAATTATGACTTTGTGCTTTATTGCACATCTAGTAGAACACCAACTAATAGCTGTGAGCTGCACTGGCAGACTATAAAACAGAATATAATCATAAAATAATAATTTCCTATAACTTGTGTAAGGTGAATAAAAATGTTCTTTATTTCAATTCTGCTGCCACTGACAGTTTAATACAAATGACTGCGGTCATTTTTGTGGGATGTGGTAGCTCAATTGTGAGGCTGTTGGACATTTGTATTAAAAGCTAATTGTAAATTGCTCTGGCTTAGGGCATCTGTCAAATGGTATAAATGAAAATATAAATTTTGACATAAGGTAAAATCTTGACCAAGTTAAATTGAATTACTAAATGGAATAATTTTATCTGGCAGAAACAGACTTCAGGTTTAGTATATCATTTTGCTAAAGGGAAAAAAAATTAATCCAGAACTAGATATCATCACAGCATAAAGGTAATTAGTTATGCTACTCTAAGGAGACAAGTCGAACCAAACCATGCAAGCAAAATATCTACAGCATAACAAATCCGCCTTCTGTTCCTGTAATATGTCATTTTTCTGTATATATGTTGAGATGTCAGTTGATAAAATTTACTCTTGTAGTTGGGAATACTGTGAAAACTGATTATCCAGAATTATACAGTTATATATTAAACTCCAAAGTATTACATTATCCTTATATGCTTTTGGGCAACATTTTGCAAAAGAATAGTCTTTTGTTAACTGTAGATTTGACACTTGCACTTGCACATAATAAAATACTATATTATGCATTTAATCAGAGTGATAACAATGCATTTCAAAATATGCTCTCTGGCAAATGCTGCTCTATTCAAGAGCTAAAAATCTATTGATGAGCTTAGCCACTGCACCTGACCTAGTAAACCACTGAAGACCAGAATAGAAGCTTAAATGACAATATTTCAAGCATTTGAAATAAAACAGATCGAACGCACTATCCACCATGTAGGCAAATATAGGAGAAACACAACACCAGTTTTGGGACATTCCTCTGGACTAATAAGACAAAATTAGGTTTGGATGAAGGTGAAAGCACCTCATGTGTGAAGCATGATGGTTGTAATGTGCGCATGGAGCTGTCTGGTTGTTTATTATTAATGATGTTTCTGCCAAATCCAGTCACATCAGGCTAAATTCAGGAGTGTACAGAATTAAATTGGTGTTGCATGAAAAATAATTCTCAGATGTTATTTTTACTACAATGTAAAAATGTTTTATTTCCAGCCGTTACACACCCCAGAAATTATATTCAAAAGTAAACAAATCTATAATTCACGTGCTAGCCCATTAAGTAAGCAATGGCTATATATTACTATTATAAAATAGATTTTAAAATAAATCTTTTTTTTTTTTTTTATAGCTGAAGAATATTAACACAGTACTGCTATAAAGTATATATATACTGTCAGAGCTGCTCTTGTAGAAAATTAACCTTCTGGCCAAAGGTTTCTAGCAGCTCTTGTTTTTGCCATGGCACCATGCTTTGGTGTAAATCCCTACTGTAAGATAGATTCATAACTGACACAAATATATATACCTACTGGACTTTGGAAAAATTTATTTAGAGAAAAAAGGCAGGATTCATATTAGATATCATATTAGAAAAAGAATCAAATGTCACAAACTGCTACCTAATAACTGATATTGAGCAGCTAAAAGACACTTTTAGATGCAATTTGTTATGTGAAGTTTAGTTCAGCTCTCACTGCCACTGTGTTTTGACCTTTCGAAAAGCATTTATTAGGTAGAAAAAAGCATGCTGTTCTACTCAATGACCTCTGGTGTACTTGTGCAGTGAGGAACTTTTCACCTTCCATTCACTTTATAAATCCTAGTAATATTGATTAAGTTAAAATAAGTTGATTATTGTTTTTGCTGCCTCAGTTTTATGATATTCCATTACTCTATTATAGGTTGTTGTTCCTCTTGCAGAAGCCAAATATCAGATTAGTGAGATTGTAGACTTATTTGTGTCGGTTATGAATCTATCTTACAGTAGGGATTTACACCAGAGGGCATGCAAAAAAGTGATCAAAGTGAAAGGTGGCTATTTTAAAGAATCAAAAATATAAAACAGGTTCTGGGTTGTTTATCATGTTTTTGTTTACTACATAATTCCATTAATGTCCTTTTATAGTTTGGATATCTTTTGAGGTGGGGCCTGGGGTGCAGTTGGTGTTACAGGTCATCTTAAAGGTGTTTTGTGGGGTTGAGATCGGGGGAGTGTAAAGAGAGGACAGTCAAATCATGATTTCATGGAGTATGAAATGTTGTCATGCTGGAACATATTTAAACATTTTAGTTCCAGTGAAGGGAAATCTACAGCATGCTAAGACAATCTATATACTGTAATCGTGTGTTTCACTGCCTTGACTGTTTTGGAAAGACCCACACATGGGTGTGATGATTAGATTTTAGTGTGTAGAGTATGTATTTTAAAGAGGACTAAGACATCTAAGATGGAAATACAGCAGAGGTACAAATCCTCGACTGCTATGAACCAGCAAAAACTGATCAGGGAATCATAATGCCAGTACTGACAGTACTATGTACTGAGACTGCTGATAAAAGAAGGGTCTTTCTCCTCTTGTCTCTCAGCCCGAGAAGCAGGACAGTACCTCAACAAAATTGCTAAGGAGCCTTACGGTACAATTTTTATGCCCCTTGACCGAATGGATCATTTTTTTTTTTGCAGTTTTACACTTGGGATGGATCATGACTAGATTTATTTTTCTTTCCCCCAAGTCTGCATCTGACATTAAGACACTCTCTGGTAAGTTGTTTGTGTTGGAAAAGGCCCTTGTGTATTACTGATTCCTAGCAGGAAAATGGTTTATGTTTCAAATGAAACAAACAAAAAAACAAGCAAAAAGCACCCCAAGCATAATTTTCCCTGAAGATTTAGTGGGTTTAGTGTCTTCTTTCTGTGCAGGCAGTTGTGTATGTTTTATGTTGACTCACTGACTGAAATAGTATTGATAGACCCATAGTCTATCTCAGAAATAATAGGCATAAAACAGGGGTTACAGCTGGGGTGGATTATAAGTATTAATACATAGGGCCTCACACATGAACATCTAGGTGTGATTTTACATACTCAGTCCACCTACTTGCAGGAAAACTGGAGAACCTAGAGAAAAAAACTTAAGGACACTTGGAGAAATCTCCATATAGATATAGACCAACAAAATTAGCGATCATTTTCAAAATACCTTAATTTTATAGTCATACAGTAGCTTATGTACCCAATAAAGATTGACTGCTTTCGTCACTGCTTCCATCATTTTTCCTGATAAAGTTCTATCTTTAGTTTCTGTTCAGAAACAACTGTTTTGATTTTTTATAAAACAAAAAAAAATCAATAAATGAAAGAAATATAAAAGCTAGCATGGGAATTGAAAAAAGTTTACTTTAGCCTCAGGGAAACACTGTGCAATAGAGGTGAACTGCCAAAATTCCTCCAAATGCCTCAAAACTCAGTGGACTGCATTACACATCACAGTAAAACACTGACCTTCTGAAACAACTTTGGGCTAAGAGCAGAATGTTCTTGACTGGTCAAGTCATTCACCCGACTCAGAGTGACCTTTGCTTAGTATAGAGAAGAGTGGAGCCCTTAAGATATCAAAAATCAAATTTGAGTCTTGGTAAAGCACCATTTGAGTCGGTGTCTGGTGATTTTTGGGTCAAAGTTAGAGACAAAGTTAAGGATTTTGCAGGAAATACACTTTATTATGCATTTACTTATTTGTCAGATACTTTTGCAAAATAAGTAACTAATTACTAATTACAAGTGTGAATACAATTCACACATAGAGCTGTGAAGGGAGCTCACAGCAATACCAGCCCAATGTAGCTTGTATTACTTCATTACATTGCCAAGAAATCTCTACTTTACCAGGAGGAATCCAACACATATTGTAGGCAAATCATTTGCTGGTTTGTGCCAGAAAAACTGCTAAAAACATCACATTTACTTACACCAACTGCTTTAAATAAATAAATTACATTCAGTATCTTATTCGTTAGAATTCCAATGCAGAAGTAGTAGCTGACAGCATATGCCGGATTTAAAGACCTGGAATATAATGTAGATACGTAATGCACCTGATGCGACCTATGATATACATTTAGCTTGGCTAGTTGGCTACGAGGCACTGATGGAGGTATTAGCATGAAAGTTGAAGTGTTGCAACCTGATCTGTTTGAGAAAATGAAGATGAGGAAAAGAAGAAGATGAAAGATGAGCGGATGAAGAAACTGAATAGTGTAAAAAGCCTAAAATGTCACTGCGCAAGTCTCTTTAGGTTGGGATGAAGCAAGAGCTAAATCTTTCAGACAACAATAACAGCAGGTAGTTAAATTGCAATAAAGGGTTATATATAAAATATGGCAGCAATAAAAAAAAGGTTAAACAAAAGAGTCAACTTGTAATTTCAGCACTGATTACCTTTTGGCTCTCCCTTTTATTTATGCTGTCAAAGGTAGTCTTTCCAGAGTCCCTGCTTGCACAGTGCTGAAACAGTAGTGTGTCTGTTCTGTACTGTGTCCCAAATCTATACATATCAACAAGAGTACCTAATAACCCACAATTCTGTCTCTCCCTCTTGCCCCTGCTCCTACTCCCTGCTAAAGTATCAGTGGTCCTATTTACAGTTCAATTGATTGATCGACCAGACAATTTTTGGCATTTATTTATTAATTGCCATCTGACGATTATGATGAAAATTTGGCAGAGTAAAAGGCAGATTTGCAATCAACTAAGCATTGTTGTAGAACAAGTGACACTGCCTCTTGTGGCAAGCAGATTGCCAATCCACCAGCATAACCCTGTGATGTCCCCTATTGCCTTATATCATTTTGAATAGAACTGCCCGCTAACTTCCTAAGAAAATGGTAAGACTTAAGGTAGTGACACACCAAACCAATGCCAATGCACGATGTATGAGAAAAGCCGAATGTGGCATTGCATTGCATCCCCATTGTCGGGGAAAATAGTTGCACTAGAACACTCAGGACAGACTACAGCTGATGGCCAACTAGCGTGCATGTTCTGTGCTTGCGAGAGAGAACATAACTTTCCCATACCAGCAGGTGGCAGTAGTCTGTATTCAGCATTTAAACAGGGAAACCGAAAGAGCTAGATCTTTGAATTTGTAAAGCAGCAACGATCACTACCAATGGATTTGTGTTGATTTTTTCAGTCATGTCTGCCAAGTTGCAAAGACAAATGGCAACAACAATAAAAAAAGCGTCTGTGCATTCCCTCTTTAATCTGTCTTTGTTTGCTTTCGCTAGTTCAGTTTTTTTGCTCGTGTGCTAATTATACTGTTGGCTTGGTGTGTCGCGGGCTTTAAGTTGTTATCGTTTCTTCTCAATCTATCCTTAAATTTAATTGACTAAATATGATGGTACCTTTAGAGAGAGAATGAGAATAACATTTGGAAATAGAATGTGAGTAACTTTTTGGAACTGTATTGTTAGCGAACCCTTAATCAGCTGTAGTTTAGGCTTAAGTATTGGAAAGGCTTGTGTTGCTCAGCAAATGTTTAATCTAAGAAATATTTTGTATCGCATCTTATTACTTCGCTGTTAGATTTTATGAGATGAGGAGGAAAAAAATAAATTTCTGCCAAATATATCTGCAAAATAATCTGCAACAAATATTGGCCATCGACTGCGCTGATTCTCTGGATTCAGCCAAAAAAAAAAAAAACATTAATCGACCTAAAGTCCTATCCTTTTTCATTTTACACCTGCCAAATTTATCCTGATGTCCCACTTCCGGATGGAGTTATTTTTAATCGAATACCAATCGCTGCTGCTAAAAAAATGGTTCCGCATAAACAGCCTAAAGAACCATGAGGTTACTATGAAGGATTAAACTCAGGAACCATGAAAATGGATTTGAACTGTAATTTATATCATCAGTTGATACAAAGGTTTAGGACTACACTTACCATAAAGAGTTTGCATTCAATAGTCTATCATTGTACAGTTGATAAACTTAAAAATATAATGGAACTGAATATTAATGAATATTTAGTGTCATACAGAAGACTTTTGAGTTTGATTTCCCTCTCAATGTTTTAACAGCCCAGGCAAAACTTCCTTTTATTAGGAATAAAACTTATATGAAAAAAATAAAAAAATGTATATTCATAATACATTTATTTCTCTAAAGCTGCTTTGGCACAATGTCCATAATCAAACTGACTAAATTTTTTATCTAGTAACAGTATTCTGTTCATGTTGAATTAGTTCTGCACTAGAAGTGACTTTCCCGAGTGCACACTTTTCTGCACATTATTGATCAAATCATTCTAAACTCGAAGCGCTAAAAAGTGTGGATTGAATCTGACTCTCTTAATACAGAAAAGTTTTTTCATTAATTTAACTGTGCGTAAATTTTGAACTTCTTGCTATACAGTTTTTCAAGGACACTTTTCGGCTCAGAGCATTTTGTTCCACTTATAGTACATTCCCAGTTACCTTAATTTTGATTCATTTCCTGAGTCTATTCACTAAGTTTCAATTTCGTATAACTGTATGAAGATTGACAGTTCCTTTTCTGAAATGGATTGGTGGATTGGCGCCTTGGCAGCTGACTACGCAAATGAATACAGTCAGCAGTTTTACTTCAGTACAGTTGCTTATTTTAAGTAAGATTTGAGAAATAAGAGGGTGGGTGGTACATTTAAGATAACAAATTTTCATTTTGGAGTTTTATTTTAGATAATGTTAGAAACCATCTGGGTTGCTGTGCAGATATGGCCAGTACATATTTATAATGAATGTTCAAAATTCTTTTAAGTTTATAAAAATACCATAAACTAGTTATAAGGCTAATGGAAAATGGATTAAAGAAAGGGAAACACGTCTCCATACTAGACGGATACTAGTATGGACAGAGATCCTCCGTCTCCTCACCCCGTTTTCCACATCTGCCTCTTTCAAACCAACTGCCTGCATGTCTTCCAACACCACAACCATAAACCTCCTCCTTGGCATTCCTCTTTTCCTTCATTTCTGAAGGCTCCATCCTCACCATTCTTCTGCCGATATACCTCATGTCCCTCCTCTACACATGTCCAAACCATCTCAATCATTACAGTATTACATAATGTAAATAAATGCTAAATTGTATTTGTAATACATTTAAAAAAGTAAATTTTTTAATGCACACCCATGTTTTCCTCTTAAAATAAATATAATAATATAGACATAAATATATAAATGACTAGAGACTTGTGAGGTTTAGATAAATAAGTCAGTTATTTTACTTTATTTATAATATATTTTTTGCTTTTACTATTAAAAATTCTATAAATGTTTCTTAAATAAAAAAAAAATAATTTGTGAAAAGAAAATGCCCTATTTGGATTTTTTTATTTTTAATACAATTACATATTTTTAGAGCCACATATTTCTGACTAAGCGATAAAATAGTGGCATAATTATTTCTTTAAAGCATGCTTTGCATTCACTGATTCTGCAATCTTCCAAGGACATTTTTTTAATTAAACATAGTGGTTGGAACATAATCTTGGTATTTCTTTCACATGCCTCGTCACGTCAGTGTGCAAGGTCAGTCTCGAGGATGCTCTCAAAGCGAGCAGCTCCTGGATTGCTTCAGCTTTGCCAGCATTCTCCAACACATGGGGTAGTTTCGGGGCTACTTTAATTGCTTAATAACGGTGACTCTGACAGACTTGAGTTTTGAACTTGCAACCATCTTGTAATTAATTAAAAACCTTTGCGCTTTGGAGGAGATGTATTTTTAAACCTTAGGACATTTATCCACAATCAGACGTTTCATGCCTGCAAAAAGATGAAACATGCCCTGAGTCAAAGCACACAGGACACACACATGATACACACAGGATACACTTTATTCCTTATATATTTTCCTTCCTTAATAGTGTGAGGATTATAGCGCCTTGCTTGTGACATCCCTATTTAAAAATACTGTCATGCTTTATTAATACATAAGAATCAGATCATTAATTCATGGGAACAGGATAATTAAAGCGCCAAAGAATTGGATTTTAAGTTGTGCTTTCTTTTGAAACAGAGAGCTGAACAGAGTAACAGGACTAAAGTGCATCAGTCTCCTAAGGTAGAAATAAAGCGAGAGATAAATCCTACTGACACCAATAACAGCAGGGAGTTTATTGTATGAATGTTAAAAGGCAACAAAATAAAGGAAATGAAAAAAAAAAATCAGATTAATTACAAAATCTATTTTGCATGCCAGTAAAAAACAGCATGTTCACTAAAAAGGTCAGTAGGTTAAAGGTAAAATGCAGTGTAATAATCTTCAGTCCAGTAACAGTATATTGTTCAAGTTGAGTTAATTACTTACTGGCAGTGACTTATGCCAGTGCACATTATTGAGGTCCTTATTATATTATATTTGTGGCTATATGCTGCGACAGTAGAGCAAGACCTGTCTGTGGGCTAGTGGCATACACTATATGTGTACATTACATCAGATTTACTTATATCATGCAGTCACATCTCTTTCTACATGCTTTCAAAACGTATGTCTTTAATATAGGGTTGCTCCCTCTTTGCTATTGGTAATGGTTAGGGTTACATGATAGTAGAGCACAGCTGTCAGGATTTGTGCTCATTCAGCCTAAAGAGCATTAGTTAGGCTGATGGGCATGGAGTCCTGGTGCACAGTGGATGTTCATCCCAAAATGGGGTTCATGCCAAGGCTTTGTTCAGAACACTCAAATCCCAAGGTACAGTAAGATATCATTGTGATGTCCAAGGGAAAGTATGAAGTTCTAATAACATACTTTTATTTTATGATTACTAGGGGTGTACAAGGGTTTCAGGTAACAGACAGAAATTTAGGAAATCGCTGACTCTCCCTTTCAGAGTTTTGTGGCCATAAGATGTGTGTCTTTTGATCATCCCATTCCATGCTTGATCCCCATATACTGTTGAAACTATTTTTCTTGGAAGATGCACTCAATTTGGTAGTGTGGTTGTGCTCATTCATCCACAAATGGCATTAGTAAAGTCAGGTACTAATGTTGGGTAAGGAGGCCTGGTTGCAGTCAATGTTCCACTTCATCCAAACGGTGTTTAATATGGTTGAGGTCAGAGCTCAGTAGCAGGCCACTCAAGATCTTCCATGCCAACCCATGTAAAATATATCTCCATAAAAACACTTTCATGCTGGAACAGGTTTGGGTCTCCTACTTTAAATGAACGACATCCTATACAATTTTGTGCCTCAATCATTAAAGTAACAGTTTGGGGGGAAAAAAACATCTGGCTGGAAAGTGTCCTAATTCTTTTCTCTATATGGTGGATTTAAACAATAAATATATTGCCTATCCTTTTGTTGAGAAGTTATACTCATAAATAAAAGACTTTTTGTTCCTGAAAATAAAGATTGTCTTAAAGGTTGTGCTAAATGAATGCATTTTGTGAAAACAAACAAGATAGCTTAAAGGAAAAAAATACAAACAATAATTTAATTAGCTGAACTGCAAAAAGAACCAGAATGAATAATTCATCTTATTTCTTTGGCTTATGAACTGTAATTACTAGCAAAGAACAACAAAGAAAGTATTTATTAAATGATCCAAGCTTCACTAAGCTCGAAAATGAAGTGTTACTCTGAACTTTCTTCATTTGCACCCTTTCTCTGGAATTTTTATGAATTTTAGGTTTGGAAACAATGAGTTTTCTTCTATCTGCAAGTTCAAACTGCCGAGCAGCCACTGTTATTCTCTTGATCCTGCATCATTGGAGACTCTGTGCTCAAACAAACTTTGACAAACTGAAGTACTTCAAAGAAACTATTTTGCTTTATTGGACATTTATAATTTAGCTGATAAAGAAAGCTGTGGTATTTTAGTCTTCTTCTTTATAAATAATAAAACTAATCCCGACTATGACCCAACACCTGAACAGTTTATGACTAATGTCATTATAAATTCTATTGCAGCTCAGTTACATCATCTAGTAAGGTATCACAATATTTAAAGAGACACATCGTAAACAATCTAATTTCAAATCGGTTCATACTCAAGTGTCTGGTTAGATCTTTCACCAATGCTGGTTTTGGTACTTTTTTTGTAATTTAAATAGAACATAATCACTCTTACATGCAATATAAAGTAGTATATATAATAGACATAGGTTTTTTTATAAATGCTAAATTGAATTCTAAAAATAGATTCTTGATATTATCTCTCACTGTCTCTTGTGTCTCGCTCATTCTCATCCTCACTTTTTGATTCCCCTTTCATTTCTATACACTAGGCTCCATGTACAGTACCTCTTTTCTAAGAGGAAGACAGCCTCAACAGAATATAACTGTATAGTAGTATTTTAGCAGAATGCAAAATGCAGCAAAATGCAGTAAAAATAGCACATATTAAACCAATATAATAAGTCTGATTTTGTAAAACCAAATTCAAAAAGTTAATATCCATTAAGATGCTTTAAAAATGTGATGTTTTGATCTTCAAACGTGATTACACAAACAGAGGCAAGTGGAAAATATTGCACCTGGTTTCTTAAAGCTCTTATGCAAATGTTACACACAGGCATAGAGAAACATCGGAGTGTTTTAAATGACAGAAATTATAATGTGAGTGTCTAAACCTATAAACAAATGACATTTATAAAAGCTAGAAGCAAGTTTCTCAACAATAATTATTATGAATAATGCATGACTTAGAAATGCATATACTTTATATATTTAAATCTAGGAATAATATATAATAAATCATGGTGTTTAATTCTGTGGTGCAGAATCACCATCATCCATCATTTTTTCCCCAATTGCATTCTTTTCTGAAGTGCTTTATTCCTTTTATACCATAGAAATGTGTCAATGAGTTCATTAACCTTTTTAAAAATCATATATAAAATTTCAATAAATAAGGACAGAGTTGATGGTTACATAAAATGTATAAAGGAAAAATGGATAAAATGTACCATGCGTCATTCTTTAGTTATGGGCAGGTGAAGGTCTCGGTGATAAAAGGGAACAACATCCATGCAATTGTACACTTCACCGAGCACATCTACCAAGGTCTACAATACAAAAATAAACTGTAATAAAACATAAAATTATAGAGTACATAAGTAAAACCCACTCAATCAGGGTCATGATTTTCAAGTAATGTTCTTAATACCATGAGAACACACTGATAATATCTGGAATATCATTTTCTCACTGTAATTTAGTATCTTTTCTCATATATACATACTGTATATACAGTACAAGTGTGTGTAGGGTCAGTCTCACAAGAGACCATGACACAATTAAGGACTAAAAACCCAATTCCAAAATAAGTTGTAATGCTGTGTAAAATGTAAATAAATTCAGAATGCATTTATTTGCGAATCTTATAAACCCATATTTACTGTTTAAACTGAGAAAAATATAGTTTTTTTGAATTTACATGTACATCTAAAAAAATAGGAGATGTGGCAACATAAGACTGGTGTTACTAAAAATAAACAGCAGGATGAACATTTTGCAACTAATTTGATTAATTGGCAATAGGTCAGTAACTTGATTGGTTATAAAGAATAAAAACAAGTCTCTCAGACCAGAGAACTGCCTACAAATTGTGGAACAATTTCAGAATAATGTTCCACTACATAAAATTGTAAATACTTCTTTAAAAACCTGGGGAAATACTGGATGTGATCTTCAGGCCCTTATGTGGCATTAAAAATAGCCATGATTCTATCACTCAAATACACAACCAGGAATTACTGTCTGTGGACACAGTTTGCTGTGTTATCCACATGCAGGTTAAACCACTATCAAGCACAAAAGAAGGCATATGTGAACATGATAGCAGAAACACCAATCTTGTCTGGGTCAGAGACCATTTAAAATCAAGGCAAAGTGGAAAACCATGCTGCATTCAGAAAGGCAGCATCAATGTTGCTCAAGGTATTTACAGGTTTCTTTTACCAATTAAAAACATTCAGTACATCAATAAACAAATTATATGCAAAGAGGAGCCAGGAAGGACCCGAGGCGGAGCGACATCCCCTGCGGAGCGCTGGACCTGAACAACACCCACTCTGGAGACTGGGAATGGAACAACGCCCTCAGCAGAGGTCCAGAACCGAGCACAGTCCACCGCGGAGGCCAGGAACGGAAGGAACCACTTGTCGAAGACCTGGGGCTGAGTGACGTCCTCGGCGAAGACCAGGCCCTGAGGGTGCTCTCAGTAGAGGTCCGTGGCGCTATGGCACCTTCAGGGGGACATCGCACTACTACGTTGCTTTCGGAAGGACCTGGAGGCAAGATGTCGCCTTCAGGGGCACTTGGATGCGGGATGTGATCTGCAGAGGAGCTTGGGGCTGTGGTGTCGCCCTCAGAGGAATCTGGGGACGACACCACCACTGTCGGATGGCTCTGGAAGCGACCTGTGGCTGTCAGAGGGACTTCTGGCCACGATGGGGCTCCTCAAAGGGTCTCTGAGCGCTGCTTCACCCTCGGAGAGACCTAACAGAGCGAAGGTGCTTCCACAAATGCCTGGGACGATGTCTTCACCCTCAGAGGACCTTAAGACCGTCACGCCATCTTCAACAGCATTTAGAGGCGTAACGTCACCTTTAGCAAGACTTGCTGGCAAGACTTTACCTTCGAAGGAGCTTGGAGGTGAGACGTCGCCGTCGGGGGAGCTCCTCAGCTTGTCTCGAGTGGTCATGGGAGCACGAGTCCTCTTCTTGCTGTTACAGATCGGATCACATGAAGACCACGGTAGCAACCCGATCATATCTTTTTAAAGTCCTTTATTCTGTCATGCGGCGAATGATCGGAGCCAGAAGCCGGAGTACAGTTCGCTTTGAACAAATGAAGAGAGAGACACACATACACACACACGGCAGTCCTTAGAACCCTAGAGAGCAATATCTGTGGTACGCCCTGGAGGGACGAGGTCCACACAGTCCAGGAATGAATATACAGGAGAAAAGGAGTAATCCTGGGTTCACTTGAGAAGAAGCGCAGCCGTAGAGAGAGTGTAGAGTCCAACCGGAGGCGAATCATACTGTTAACACACACAATAACGGACGGTGAGTGAGGAGTTTTTGTAGATGCTGGAAATGAGTGTTTAACGAGTTCCAGGTGTGTGTGTTCAAAGCCGGGAGCGGCAGAGATAGAGGCAGCATGGGAGGGGGCATGGCAGGTGGATTCCTGACAGTTACACTGGCATATATGTAATATTTGTTTACCATTTAGCAGTAACAGTGCGTTTGGTTCCTTCTGCTTGATTTCCTGGGGCTGAACACAGAACAGGTGTTCACAATCGGGGAACAAACCAATGACAGGTCAGCATGGGAATCCAAACAAAAACATATGGACATAACCAAAAAAAGCCACCCACAATGTCTGGAATCGTGCCAGAGCAAATTAAGCCTAATGTTTTAGGCAGAGCCTAATGTTTTACGCTATAGGTGTGTGCATTGCTATTCTGATGCTTCCTGGTTGAGCTTCACTTCTCTCACCGACGCCACAGGATATATAAAAAAAAATCCTTTGCTGACTCCTTGAAAGAATGTGGAAAATTGATGATATTGCAGTAGAAATAATGAGGTAATTTCTCTTCTTTTGTTCTCTCTCTGTATGCCATTTTCCCAGTGCAGGCACACATATGTCTATGTTTTGAAGCTTTCCTTCTTACTCATTAGCCTCACTATAGGTCTGTGCAACCATTTAACCTGAGATCTCACATGATTAAACATTGGGAAAGAGTGCAAAGAGGAGTTAAATGGTTCTATTATACAGTTTGGTTGTATAGGGATTATGTGGGTGTTACATTAAATATAAGGATGAACACAGTACTGCATATGTGAGGTAGTGCCGATTGATGCATGCATAAGTACAAGTCTCTTTGTAAACAATTTTTATACACATTTTTACTCACTTTTTGTATTTTTTTTGTGCACGTTGTGGAAGCAATAAGAGCAAGACTTGGTGAAAACCACACCAAGCAGGACAGGCAAGCTCTCCAGAGGATGCTTGCTGATGGTGCAGAACAGCTGATCTTACCATCTGCATAAACTTCTATGACTTGAAGTCTATTTACATCAAAAATTCCACTCCCTGAAGGCCAGCGCAAAGAAAATTAAAGAGGGACTTTATCTGACAGGCAATATGGGCCCTGAATGCCAAGAATGAGGACTAACGCTTGGTCTCATTGCTTAACACCGACCAGAGGTGGAAAGTAACTAAGTACAAATACTCTTTTATATACTCTATTAAAAACTTTTAATACAAAAATGTTCCTGATATCCATACTTTACTTCACTATTTATTTTTCAGACAACTTCTTACTTCCACTCATTTAATTTTTTGAGAAATATCAGTACTTTATACTACTTACATTTTCAAACCGGACACGTTACTTTAGTTTTAATCTATTTGGTGAAATGTCAATGTTTTTTCTTCTCATTGCTCACCATTTTCAGCCAATCAACATATTTCCTGTCTTTGCACAGCTTTTTGAATACACCACTGGTGTATAAATTCCTGGCTCTCACACACCACAGTCGTAGGCATTCCTGATCATCACCTTTTCTCTGCTTGGGTTCTATATGGTGGATGTTCAGCATGGATACATTCTTTAGGTAACAAAATCAGAAATTCCTTTCGTATTAATACATTAATTAGGGCTGTCAAAATGAACACAAATTGATTTTACCTTGACTAATTTTATGAATGCGTGACTAATGCAGTGCACATTTCCATTTTGACTATTTTTATTAAAAACATAACCTTCAGCGCAACACAGGTTTTTTCACTATGTCCTTTCTTTACTAAAAAAAAGAAATTTCACCAAATAATGTAATTTAATCAGTAAACAAATGTTTTACTGATGTGCCAAGTCTCAAATCTTCACAAAATCCACTATGACGCACACAATAAACCCTCTGGGGTCAGCAAACACGCCGGTGCGTTGTGTGGTATTTTTTTCTCATAACACAGAAACGAACTTTGATTAATTTGTATTTTTTGACTGTACAGATAAGAGCAATACATCATTTGAATCTGTGAAGGATCTACATTTATACACTCATAACATCAAAACGCTGTGCTTTTGTAAAATAAAGGAAACAGACAGGTGCCTGCTCAGTCATCTTTTTTCACTGACACATAAATAAAACATCCTGAATCTCGGTGAATACTTGCCTCACAAACATAATAAATATATTTGTAGAAAGCTTGAAATGTCTACTTTTATAGAAACTAATTCACATAGAATTCAAATATTTTTAGATTGTGTACAGTATCTCCGGTATCACTTCATTAACTGTCCGTGAGGAAACACAGCAAATCCGTTTGGTGTCTTGATGATTTGCGTAATTTAAAACAACATAATTACTTTAGAACATTTACAAAAAGTTTTTGTCTTAATGCTCTATGTTGGGTTTGGTTTAAATAAACTTAAATTTGCATAGATTATCAATATTTGTATATGCCCATGTTAAATAGAGTATAAACATTTTTTAAAGTATTGATATAAGATACATTTAGAACAGATAAAAATGTGCAATTAAGTTGCCAGTTGTCAAAGTGACACTAAAACAGGTAGTAGTAATGGCTACTTTTTACTTAAGTACGTCTAAGCCCAAACCTCTTTACTTTAACTCACGTAAAAAGTATAGTCAGTACTTCAACTTTTACTAGAGTATTGTAAAACATGATTATCTTTACTTCTACTTAAGTGAAAGGTGTGTGTACTTTTGCCACCTCTGGCACCCTCAAGACATTTATTTCTATATTCTATTATTTTACTTTTATTAGATTAAACTTTGTCATTGTGCAAGGTACATGAACAAATCCAATGTAACCAGAAGTGCATAAATGCCTTATTTACAATAGATAACAGTAGATAAATAGTGTATGAGGTCCAGACCAAAAGTTTGGACACACCTTTTCATTAAAAGAGTTTTCTTTATTTTCATGACTATGAAAATTGTAGATTCACACTGAAGGCAACAAAACTATAAATTAACACATGTGGAATTATATATGGAATTATATACATAACAAAAAAGTGTGAAACAACTGGAAAATGTCATATTCTAGGTTCTTCAAAGTAGCCACCTTTTGCTTTGATTACTGCTTTGCACACTCTTGGCATTCTCTTGATGAGCTTCAAGAGGTAGTCACCTCTTATATATATCCACCTATATATATACATATATACATATATACATATATAGCCACCTATATATATATATCATCTGCTGGAAGCCATTCCTAACGTAACCCTCCTCAATTTATTCGGGCTTGGGACCGGCACTGAAAGTGGCTGGGGTTGGCTGGGGTTTGGGCTCTTACCGCTGCAGCGGTAAGAGCACTGCATCCCAACCACTAGACCACCAGGGAACATTTTATATATATATATATATATATATATATATATACACACACACACACATACATACGATACATTGTGTATACAATACACTGTGCATAGACAATTATCTATTCTATTTATTCTGAAAAATGTTTAACTGCATGTACAGTGTAGGTGGCAAACAAAGTTTGAATTTGAAAACTATACAGTGATTGTTTATAGCTATATACTGTTGTTAAGTGTGACTTGTAAAAACAATCTAAATGTAGATGAAGGTAATGGGCTTTGCTAAATCCTTTGGCTGTTATACGATTTGAGCTCACAAACATCTGGACACTAGAACTGAATCTTAGCCACTGACCTTTTTTTTCTACCAATTAAGCTGCTGAGGGATGATAAGCATTCTGCACTTCGATCTCCGCAAGGCTAGGTGCAGACTGCTTCTTTGCTCTGCACAGGATTTAAGCAGTGCTACATCATTAGCACATTTTCACTGCAGATTAGTAACTAAGTTGGAAACTATTCACCAGACTCAGCTTATTTACTTGCTGACAAGCTCCCATTTTGTCTTTTTTTCTTGCCCAATGTCATTGAATAGATTTAAAATTGTTTTGAATAATTCAGGACAATGAAACAGTGAGAATCCATTCTCACACAATAAGTTTATTTATTATAGTTCCAACACATTAGTTTATACTCTTTATATTGATTACATTCCAGATTGATTTTCATGGTTCTTGAGTTTAACCTGCCATAGAAACCTCATGTATCTCCATGGTTTTCATTCTTTCTCAGTATGTTCGTCTTGTTGCTTTGCCTTTAAAATCTTGCAAATGAATCCACTGTTTTTTCTTTAATCCCCTGTCATATCTTTATTTGGTTTCTTGAATGCAGTGTAAATACCATTGCAAAATCCCTTTCCTTTTGTTTCACTGTAATTCTAAACTATGAAACCATCTTCATTTTCTGTCTGAACTTGTGTTTTTCTGCTCTTAATCTTTACCTCAGTGTTTTGTGCATCTGATAATAGGTACTTATAATAAAGTATAGCTGCCTATGTTGGTTTGTTGGTTCCTGAGCTTTTCCAACTGTTTGAGTTAATCAAATTTGACACAAAAAAAAAAAAAGTTTTTGCCAAGAACTGAAACTGTGTTATTAAATTTTGTAGACATTGTGTAGACAGTAATGTTGTTGAAAACTATGTAGAGAATATACAGTATATGTAGTTTTGCAATCTAGAATGTATGTTTGTCAGTCATTTTATAGACATCCCTCACAACCTCATCCATCACTAAAAGAAGTTGCATGTTTTTAGAGTTATAACTTGCTTTGCACCACTCAAATGTCTGAGTAAATAACAGTCCTTGCTAAAGGTAACTCTAATTATCTTGCTAACTCTTCTTGAGTCAATATAGGTATCAAGGCCAGAAGTTTGTTTAAAAAAGTAATAAAGAAGTTCATTAAAAACTCTTTTAACACCACCCATTTAACCATAAGAGATATTCCCATAAATCATACTACTGCACCTTCAAATAATTTCTTTGCAATTATAAAATGTGATGAAAAATGGTCTTGTACTAAGAAAAGCACAAAAGGCCCAGTCACCAGTCAATAAACATTTATGGGAAACATGATTTATAGAGCTTTCATGAATCAAAATTAAATACCCAGTTTCTTTTTTTTTTTAGATCATACCTGGATAACAGAGATTCTCATGGAAAGGATAATTCAGGGAAATGACAGTACATTTACATTTGGCATTTAGCAGACGCCCTTATCCAGAGCGACGTACAAAAGTGCTTTAAATCTCTAGTAATTAATAAATCTACACTGTTACGCAATATTACGAACTTATTATAAATATAACCCTAGAATTCTACAAACTTGGAAAGTGCTAATTTAAGTGTTTCAGGAAGAGGTAGGTCTTCAGTCGTCGCTTGAAGATAACAGGGACTCCGCTGTACAGACATCTAGGGGAAGTTCATTCCACCACCTCGGTGCCAGAACAGAGAAGAGCCTTTAAGTGTACTTACCTCTCATTCTGAGAGAAGGTGGTACCAGTCGAGCAGGGCTGGAGGATCTCAGACAGCGTGGTGCAGTGCAAGATGTGATGAGGTCACTGAGGTAAGATGACGCTGGTCCATTTTTGGACTTGTAGGCAAGCATCAGTGTTTTAAATCTGATACATGCAGCTACTGGAAGCCAGTGAAGGGAGCGCAGCAGTGGGGCGGTGTGGGAGAACTTGGGCTGATTCAACACAAGCCATGCAGCTGCATTTCGGATAATTTGCAGTGGACAGATAGCATTCAGGTTTGTCGAGTCTTGAAATCACAGTCTGAACAAGGGCAGCCTGTATGGACAGAAATAGTCGAATCCTTCGGATGTTGTAGAAAAGAAATCTACAAGAACTAGACACATTAGCAACATGTGAGAAGAAGGACAGTTCATTGTCCATAGTTACCCCAAGGTTACGAGCAGTGGCTGAAGGGGAGAGCAGAGAGTCATGAAGTGTTATTTGGAGATCTTGACATGGAGATGAATCGCCTGTGGTGACCAGCAGTTCTGTTTTGCTGGGGTTGAGTTTTAGTTGGTGAGCACTCATCCATGAAGATATGTCTGTCAAGCATGCCGAGATCCGAGCGGAAGCTGTGTTATCTGATGGAGGGAAAGAAAAGATTAGTTGAGTGTCATCTGCATAGCAGTGATAAGAAAACCCATGTGAGGATATGACTTCACCAATGGAGTGGGTATAGAGGGAGAAAAGTACTGTAGATCTCAAAAGTTGCAAAACATTATTTTCTATAATGCGTTTATTATCCTTAGACTTTAAATTTAGAATTCGATTTATTTATTTTTTTTATCATAATTTTTTTTGCAGATAAGGTTGTAGCCATCAAGTTCTACAGCTCTGGTCAAATACATTTTCGGAAAAAATATTTATTCCCAAAAACATCCTGGCTCATCATACAGGCAACAACATGAGCCTCCTTAGTACATTAAAATGTGGATATGCAACACAAACATATGGTGCATTCCAGTTGCACAGGGCATTTTCTTTATAACAAATCCAAACAGTTTAGCTAATCAAGTTCTTCAATTTAGTGCCAGCCCATTCCTCCGGAATCTATTATCTAATATCCAGGGTTTATCTTAGAAAATGTTCGAGGGTCATTGTGAACCAGAGATGGCAAAAGTACACACATACTTAACTCAAGAAGAACATGTATTCATGTTTTAAAAGACTCTGGTAAAAGTTGAAGTACAGACTACAGTTATTTTTTATTTAAGGTAATGTAAAGAGGTTTGGGCTCTGACATGTACTTAAGTAAAAAGTAGCCATTACTACTACCTGTTATAGTGTGACGCTGGTAACTGGACCTCATGTGATATTTATATATAAATACAAAACAATTTCAAATTGTATCTAATGAATGTATCCATGCTGAACAACTACCATATAGAACTCAAGCAGAGAGATTATGAAAATGATCAGGTGATCGGGAATGTCTCTGTTCTCAGTCATGACTTCCTCTGTCTTATCCACATTAACCCCATACTTCTTGTTGCCTTCTGCCCTGGTTGTTGTTAGCTTCATAGCTAGTGATAGCTAGCAAATAATACATCAGTGAAAGTTTGAAAAAGACATGCAATGACACAAAATAGGTTGATGAAAGAGAAAGAGAGAGAGAGAGAGATTTTTAAATAACCTGTAATTGTGCTTTATTTACAGAGAATAATAGATCATTATGAATCCAATCAAAGTGAAGGTTCTGTAATGCTGTACCATATACAGGGAGTGCAGTTGAATGTCTTTTTTACATGCAATATCAAATAGTATCTGATTCCCTTCTAAATCTGGTTCAAATCATCTCAAGATGTTTTTTTTCTTGCCTGTTGACAATAGCTTGCTATTTAGCTGTAATGCTGTACCATATATAAGATCTCCACTTGAATGTCTTTTTTACATGCAATATCAAATAGTATCTGATTCCCTTCTAAATCTGGTTCAAATCATCTCAAGATGTTTTTTTTCTTGCCTGTTGACAATAGCTTGCTATTTAGGAATAAACTTATAGGGGTTCATTTCTGATGTTAACATCTGTAATTATTGAATTATGTAGAGCTGCTTTGGAAACATGTATATTGTTAAAAACACTTTTTCTTTGTCTCATTGAATTGAAACTAGCAGAACAAATGGCTCTATTATGATTAGCCTAAACTAGGAAACTTGATATGAAAATGCAAAAACCCATGCACTTAGATTGCAAGCAAAATCACCATTGGCTCAAACTTGAAACAGAAGGACTGGGGGAAACATGGAACCTACATTTTGCAGCATTAGTTCTTATTCACAGGCAACTTACAATTATTCTGCTCTTTACAGCTGTACAGTAGAAGCCTTCACTCTAAAGATCAGCAGTGGCAACTTATAGGTGTAAAATTTGAAGAGAGACCCTTCTGAATAAAAGTCTATAAACTCAACCACTGAGCTACCACTTACCATATAAAGTGGGACTAATGAGGAAAATTAAGTGGCCGTGAGGGGAATAGTCCAAAATGGCCATGGCAATGGGTGCCCTCTGGTGGTCTGGAGAGGAAGTTGGCAATCACAGACTGTATTTGTGACAAACCTTTTCAGTGACTGTCTGAAAGCATCTAAAATAAAAAGTAAAGTGCCTAAATAAATGTCCTAGGTAGAAAAGTGACATTGGCCCAACACTGACCATTCTATTCGACAAATGTTTGGTGCCAACTTTGGGGTAATATAATTGTATCTGTTCTGCCACTGGACTGTTGTGTAGTATGGTATAGTATGATAACAAATTTAAAAAAGGCAAATTCTTGTGTAAAAAGAAATTATTGTGATTAATTTTGTAAACATTTTTTAGGTTTCCAAATCCAACAAGTTCCCATTTGTCTCAGGTGCAAGTGACAGACCCTTTTAAACACATACTGCACCAACTGTTGTAGGTATCTGGAGAAGACTTTGGTATACAGGCCCAGAGGGCATTAAATGATCGACTCCTTATGTCTGAGACACAAGATAACTAACAAACAGTCAGACACAGTTTGGTTTTAAAGACCACACCACAGATGGAAGATGCTATAAATGCTACAACATGGACCACATTGATGTGGCAGCTGCAGCCCAGATCAGCCTGTGTAAAAGCCTCTGTAAAGGCCTCTAACAGCCTTATTTACTGAAAGACCCATAGAGTCTCTGCATCTGTTCTAAAATTACACAGTTAACGGTGGGGTGCTTCTCCTGAAGCATTGAAGCTTGATAACAACAGTGTTGACTGCCAAGCACAAGGATCTGTGTCATAGAGGAATAAGACTGAAGCCAGTTGGTTGTATTGACTGCAGAAGTGCAGTTAAGAGTAAATTAAAAAGTGGCAAATGCAATTGTACACACATCAAAAGTCCGACATAAGTTGATTGATATACTAGTTACAAAAATAGGGACTTTTCATTTAATTCAAAAACTAATGCCTAAAACTAAAACAAAAATTGATTAATACAATGGTGTGTGGTGCCCACACACCAGTGTATTACTGCCTTTTAGATTATTTTTAAATCATCTAAACATCTTCCAGATTGCAATTCTTTATTGCATAAAGAGTATCTAACAAAAGTAAGTGAGTAGAGTAGAACTTTTCTATGCACTGAGTGAGTAGAAATTAAACTTGGATATATTTTAGAATAGTGATTGTGCAGCTTGTATAGCAGTACAGATTTACTGTAAAAACATACAGCAATTATTGTCTAAATACCTGGTAACAAAAGTGAGTACACCTTAAGTGAATATGTCAAAACTGTCCAAGGTGTACATTTTTGTATGAGCACTATTGTTATGTGGCACTGCCTTAATCCTCCTGGGCATGAAACTCACCAAAGCTGCACAGGTTGTTGCTTGTATTCTCTTCCAATCCTCCATAATGACATCACGGAGCTGCTGGATGTTAGACAAATGACCCTTCTCCACCTTTTGCTTGAGGATGCCCCACAAATGCTCAATAGCGTTCAGGTCTAGAGATACAATTGGCCACTCCATCTCCATCACCTTCAGCTTCCTCAGCAAGGCAGTTTTTATCTTGGCTGTGTGTTTGGGATCATTATTATGTTGTAAAACTACCATTTGGTCCAGTTTCTGAAGAAACAGCATCATGTTCTGCTTTAGAATGTCAAAGTACATGTTGAAATCCATGTTTCCTTTACTGAACCGCAGCTCCCCAGTACCAGCAGCACTTATGCAGCCTCAGACCATGATGCTAATACACCATGCTTGACTGTAGGCCAAGACAAATATCTTGGTTCTTCTCACCAGGGCATCGCCACACATGCTGGACCCCATCTAAGCCAAACAAGTTTATCTTAGTCTTATCAGACCACATGACATGGATCCAGGAATTCATGCTCTTGGACAGGTTGTCTTCACATTTTATTTCTTTCAAGCTCGTCTTTTTTTAATTCTAATTACACTGAAACTTTCTAAATCTCTCATAGAAACTAATAATGTTTAAAATAAATAATTCTAGTGTTAGAACTGAGTGAGTGTTAGAACTGATAGATACCGCAATGAACTGGCTTTATAATTCAAATCAATTAGTTTATAGTAAGTACTTTACTTTACTATTTATAACTTTTTGCTTTTACTCCTTACATTTTTTACACAAATATCTGTACTTTCTACTTCTTGCATTTTTAAACCAGGCTTGTTTCTTTAGTTTTAATCTATTTGGTAACATGATCAGTATTTCTCGTCTCATTGTGTGCCTTTTCAGCCCATCAACCTATTTCTTGTTATTGTCTTTTTCAACCTACCACTGGTGTGTCATTTCCTGGCTATTACACACCACAGACATAGGCTAGACGACAAAGCTTACAACAAGCAAGGCAGAAGGCCAAAAGGAGTGTGGTTAACGTGGAAGAGACAGAAGGAGTCATGATGTTATCATGACTAAGAACAGAGACATTCCTGATCAACTGATCATTTTCATCTTTGCTCTGCTTGTATTCTATATGGTGGTTGTTCAGCCTGGATACATTCATTAGGTAACAAAATTTTAAATTATTTTGGATTAATATTTTAATATGATGTGAGGTCCCGTTAGTAGCACAATGTTTTAATGTCAAAGCTGTCGAAGCTTTAAAGTAAAAACAATTCAAAGCTCATACTTCTTTACTTTATCTTGAGTAAAAAGTGTAGTCATTACTTCAACTTTTACCATAGTCTTTTAAAACATGAGTATGTGTACTTCTAATTGAGTGAAGGATGTTTGTACTTTTGCCACCTCTGATCCTGACACTGAACAAAACAATTTATTCATAAGCCCAGTGGCAAAAAAAAAATCAGAATGATCACCAAAAATATATATAAATTGTCATAATACAAAATGTAGCCTTCCAGACTGCAGACTTGATTTAAGCTTACTCTATTTAAACACTTTGCAGACCACAGGATACTGAGTAGAGCTTGCTAGGGGTTCTGTCTGTGTGCCCAAACAGCCGGCTAGCCTTCATCAACACTCATAGCGAGACATCTTGGCGCTAGCAGGAGAGCTGAGTCTTAAAGCAGATCATGCTGCTTGTCCTCTTCACTGATTCGTTCCTTTGTGATGCCTGAGTGCTGTTAAATGAGGGAAAAAATGGAGGTCACCGAGGGGGTAACTCAAAAGCGAATCGGGGAAACAGGACCTACATGCTGAGGAATATAAAAGCTATTAAATGTTGAATAAAATGAGCACTCATAGTGAAACAATGATGATTACATATTCAATAAGCTTTGGTTATTTCCATTTTACAAAATACAGATTAAAGAAGACTTAATAGCAGAGTGCAGGAGGAAAAATTTATATTTCTATTGAATTACATTCATACCCATGACAGCTACATTTATGCCAATTAGAGCTGTCATGCTCATAAGTTATAGGAGGCATTCTCAGCTCAGGTGCAGTTGAGACTAGAAGAATGTAAAAATGCACCAAGAGGTCGGGTTGCTATTAGTCATGTCACCTTGGAGAAGGAAATCTGCGTGACCAGATTTTCTGACCTGAAAAGCTGCTCTTAAAAGATTAAAATGAATTACCCACACCTTTAACCCCTGAAAGTGCTTTATTTTACATCAATTTTCCTCAGCACATCCATAAAGTAAGATGAAGAAATCGGACTAGTAAATAAGCAAATCTCCTCAACTGCTAAATTACATAAACAAAAAAAAATACAAGGAAAGGATTTCACAGAACAAAAACTATTACCACCCAAATATTCCTCATTGCTTGATTTAGATCTTTTTTACTATTCAAAGGAAATTCTAAATTAAACATGATAAGAAATGGTCTTCTTTAGGCATCGGAAAATAGTAAATAACACAGCGGTGTGATAAAGCCAGACAAAAAGCTGTGCATTCTTAGCTTGACATGTTATTTAGCAACTGGAAAGCCCAAAATCCAAATGTTTCAAGATTTCCTCCTGTTTTAAAAATCTTTTGGGGAAACAGTTTTACCACTGGCTGGATTTTGAATCAGTGTCCTCTTACTGAAACCATTATCACATTAATGATTACTAGAGTATTGAAGCCCAAACCTAGCCCACTCACCCGAACAGACCAGTCCAGACAGGCTCAACCATTCCAGCTGTTCACTGATGGGACACTTGAATGCAAAACTGTTTGTGACAACTGTAATTCTCAAACTGTTCATATGAATTGAATAACAAAGTGGTGCCATCTACCATAATCTTATGTGTTATAAAAGCCTCCATATTTAGTGTTCCACACAATGCTGTATTTTCTTAGGGCATAGGCTTAATCTTTAATTCAATTCAAATTAAGGTTTAGCCATCCGATCTAATTATTTATAAGCAGATGGATTTATTTACTCCTACCTACCGCAAGCAAGGTCTTCAGTTCCTTTATACCACTGAGCATGGGCCATTTGTTTTGTCAGAGCCAGAGATGCTACAAATCATAGACATGTAAGATTTTTAAAACTAGATTATCTCTATCTTCTTTAGTGTGGTAGCAGGGGAATAATTAATCATATTACACTAACATTGTTATCATTTCCTTCTACAAACTCACCATGTGATGATGCATTAGGCGATCTAGCAATGACAGGATGGGGATTTAGAAGGGTTCTGGTATGTAGCACATGAGTCTGGGCTCGAGAGGTCAGTGCAGTGGGCGCCATGACACAGACAACAAAATCAATAAAACTCTAACCCTGACAGATGCAAAAGGGTATGTGACAGCAGAGTAAGTGTGTGATCATAAATTGGTGGCAAAGATGTAAAAAGGCTCCAGAACATTAACAGGCTGTAAAATTTTCCCTTTGTTTCTTTCTTACGGCGTTTATTCTAACCCTAAATATTTTATATAATGTTTCTACATTCTTTTCTGTATTTTCATGTTACTTTTTGTTAACATCTTTATTTTTTATTACATCTTGCCTTTTTTTTATTTTATTGTTTTTTTTTTTAATTAACCCTAACCCTAACCCTAACCATAACCCTTACTTCCTTTTCTGTTATGTTCTGGTGCTGTTATGCCTGTTTCAAATTGAAATAGATTTAAAGTGTAGATTAAAAAAGGATTAGAATCCAATTTAAAATCTCCTGAAATATAATTTCAATAAACTATTTACCCGTACAATAAAATATTTATATATATTTGTGTGTGTGTGTGTGTGTTATGCCATGAAATGAGCATTAATATCTTGTATATCACATTGCAAACAGGTAGGTCTGCTGGACTTCCTGTTTACCATGTAATATAGATATCACAGATACAGCCTGTGTTAAGATATTTATTGCCTTACAATCTCTTTCCATATGTCTATTTGTCGAGTAATATGTACAACCCAGCATGGTGCTGTTACATGATTGTGATATACACAAACTACTGATGTTCCTTTTGCCAACAATATGTGCCTGAAAATGGTACAGGATCACTACTGTTCTTTGGTTCCCATTCAGGAACTTGAGCTACGTTGGAACGCTTTGGGAACGTGACTCTCTTACTCTGGTGAGAAGCGAACAGGCTCTGGTCCTGGAACGAGAAGTTGATACTCTCCTGAGGAAGAAGGCCATCATGGTGGCCCCTCCGTTAGACAGAGAGCCCGGGTTCTTCAGCCGGTACTTCATAGTTTCCAAAAAGGTTCCGTCAGCTAAACCACTCTTTGATGAGGCTCCAGTTCAGGATGCTAACCCTCAAAATGGTCGTGTCTCAGATCAGAGGATTGGTTTGTTACAGTAAATCTAAAGGATGTGTACTTTCACAAACCAACCCTCCCTCCTCACATTAAGAGGTTTGCTTTCGGGGGGGAAAAGCATTTCAATATCGGGCAGCAGTGTCCAATGTCATTCCACTTGGCCTCCTGTACATAAAACCCCTTCAGTGATGGCTCAGAGCCTGGGGGTTCTCCCAGAAGGACAATCCCCCCCGCACGATCTGGGTCACATGGCGATGCCTATGTGCCTTAAATGCGTGGAGAGATCCCAGGTTCCTGCCCCAAGGCCCCGTGTTGGGAGTTCCCGATCATCGCATTGTGCTTACGACAGATGCGTCCCTCAGGGGATGGGGAGCGGTCATGAATGGCCGGTCTGCACAAGGTCTATAGGAAAGTGTCCATCTGAGTTGGCACATCAATTGCCTGGAAATACTGGCCGTGCTTCCAGTTTTGAAGCACTTCCTCCCGGTCCATCATGTGTCTTGTATATAAACCAACAGGGGGGTCTGCGTTCGTGCCCGTGTAAAAGCAGCATATATCCCGGGCCACCTAAAGGTAGCAGGTAGCAGACACCCTTTCGAGACAGGGGTCCAAGCCCGAAGAGTGGCACCTTCACCCCCAGGTGGTGGAGCGGTTTTTGGAGATTTTGGCAAAAGCCCTATGGTTTTCCCTATATCCACCAGCCCTGTTAGTACTGGATGCTGTGGTGCAACCATAGCCGAGGCTGCTTCTTGACGCCTTTTCTCTCATCTTCTCCTGGTAGCCCTGCGGGGGTCTCTCCACCGAGATGGTAGAGACCTTTCTCCAATTCGGGTCTCTCCTCCGAGGTGGTAGAAACCTTCTCCAATCCAGAGCTCCCTCCACGAGGAGGTCATATGCTGCAAGATGGCATCTGTTCACTGTATGTTGCTCTCAGCACCGGTTAAACCAGTCCACTGGTTCAGTGCTGGAGTTTCTGCAGAAGCAGTTCACAAAAGGGTTGGCTACGTCCACAATTAAAGTCTGCATTCCGGAGTGCCTGCTTGGGTCCTGGCCATAATGTTGGGGGCTCTATCCAAGCCCCACCTTCGAGCCTTGGCCGAGACTTCATCAAGACTTCGGTGCCCCTTCAGTGCTTCCTTTACGGTTACAGAAGCTGAAGCAGTCTTTTCTCCATGTGCTCTTATACTTCCTGGTCGTGACCAGGCCATTCCTGGCCATTGGACTTATTACTCAGAGCATGGACAACGCAGTTGTGTTCCCAAAGCATGCAGTGTCTCGTTCCTCAGGGAACTAGGGTTACATACATTATATGTAAAATATGTACTTCTATAGAGCTCTGATCTCAACCCTACTGAACACCTTTGAGATTAATTGTAACACTAACTGCACCCCAGGCCTTCTCACCTCACCTACATCAATATGTAAATTTACATTTACATTTATGGGATTTGGCAGACGCCCTTATCCAGAGTGACTTACAACTGAGCAGGGGATGGTTAAGGGTCTGGCTCAAGGGCCTGGCAGTGACCTTCAGATTCAAAGGCCAATGCCTCAACCACTAAGCTCTTAAATACCTGACTTACACCCTTGTGTAAATACCCAAACTAACACCCTTGTGGCTGATCAACACAAATGTCCAAAAGCACACCCCAAAATCTAGTGGAACACCTTTCCAGAAGGGCAGAGGGAATTATAATAGCAAATTGGGACTAAATGTTGAATGCGATGCTCAAAAAGCACATACCATACTGTGCTACCATCCAGGGGTCTGCAAACGTTTGGCAAAATAGTGTTAGATGTGTTTCACATGTTTGACATGTAGCTAATCGTAAAAAACACATTTAGCTAGAGAAGTTTTAATAATTTATAGAGGGACTGATTGTTTTAATCTATACCCCTTTGCTACTTGTCATCTACACAATATGATATATGCAGGCAAAAAGCAAGAGCAATATTAGTAAGGTAAATTAAAAAAACATATGGGTTAGGTGATTCTATAATTTAATTTATTTTTTAAAGTGTAGGTGTCAGAGTGTGAGATATTGGACAGATTTTGCCACATATTCATTTTCAATGACCTGAGAATTGTTACACTGCATTTCACCACAAGCTTAATCTGCCAATCTCCTGCTGATGCTCGGATAGTAAATGAATTTCATTCATCATTGTGTAGCTCTGGCCATATTTCTGTAAGGCTGCTTAGTGATTGTTGGTTAAAAGTGCTGAACAAATAAATTACTATTGGAATTGATATTAATAAAGTAATTAGTAAAGCTAGATATACCTTGAGATAGCTTGCTCATATATTACAAACTTGCAGTTCAGTGTTGTGATAAAAAAAATCGCATTTTATATATGCATTTTAAGTACACATGCTTGCATTGCCTGTTAGTGTGTGGACGATAAGGAGTTGCATGTGTGGGCAGAGGGCATTTAGCCCAGAGTGGCCTGACCTTGTTAACTCTTCTCCAGACGTCCGTTTGAGCAGCCATCAAGTCGCAGTCGGACCACAATGCCTGTCCTACATAATTCATACTTGTTTCACCTTTGAGAGGACAAAGAGGAAACTAGGCATGATCTGAAATGCAAGATATATAACATAAGGCATATTGTGAGGAATTATAAGAGCAAATAATTAAATCATGTTAACATCAGATAAATCAAGAATTTCCTATCTATCAATATGTTTTTTTTAATAATTTCATCTAAAAATGAACTATAAAGTTCTCACTTAAAAAAAAAAAATTAAATAAAACTTTGCTATATTACTAGAGTAAAAGACCATTCAAGTCTTAATGACTGTTTGACTTAATAGCAATGACCTTGAAGAATTTATCAAAGAATGTATTTGTGATATTTGGCGAGTCCGCAGATCCAACTACTAAAACTTTCTTTCAGCTTCTTCTTTTAGGGGTCGCGACAGCGAATCATTCGCAAATTTTGATTTGGCACATGTTTTATGCTGAATGCCCTTCCTAACGCAACCCTCCCCAATTTATCAGGGCTTTGGACCGGCACTGAGAGTGGCTGGAGATGGTTCCCTGACCGGGAATCGAACCCGGGTCGCAGCGGTGAAAGCACTGCATCTTAACCACTAGACCACCAGGGGACCCCACAGATCCAACTACTAAAAGTAAGGATAATAGTACACTGATGTGATCTAACTAACAATGGGACAGCATACAGCAGAGCACATGGGATCCAACCGCCAATGGGAAAAAGCCTTTAGAGCACCCAAGCCACAATAGGAGAAAAGACAGTAGAACACACATGATAAACTACAGAAGAAAAAAGAAATAAAGCACTTGTTTTAATAACCAATGATAAATAATACATTAGAGCACACATAATCCACCTACCAATCGGAGAAACGACAGTAGATCATGAGTTTGGAGCACATGTGATCTGACTTCTGGTAATAGAAATGTTTAATAGGGTGCCTGCTGTTAAAAGCAGTGTGAACACACCAAAACGTCTCTAGGTTACGTATGTAACCCTAGTTCCATGAGGGAACGAGACACTGCGTTGGAACATTTTGGAAACACGGTTGCCTTGTCCATGCTCTGAATAATGTGTGTAATCAGTCAAAATTGGAAGCAGGCTATCACCGACCACCTCGATGGCCTCCTTCCTCAGAAAAGTGTCTACTTCTCGTTCCATGACTAGAGCCTGCCTGATTCCCACTGGAGTGGGACAGAGCCCATTAAACTGGAGCGGAAATGGGACAGCATACAGCAGAGCACATGGGATCCAACCGCCAATGGGAAAAAGCCTTTAGAGCACCCAAGCCACAATAGGAGAAAAGACGAGACACTGCGTTGGAACATTTTGGAAACACGGTTGCCTTGTCCATGCTCTGAATAATGTGTGTAATCAGTCAAAATTGGAAGCAGGCTATCACCGACCACCTCGATGGCCTCCTTCCTCAGAAAAGTGTCTACTTCTCGTTCCATGACTAGAGCCTGCCTGATTCCCACTGGAGTGGGACAGAGCCCATTAAACTGGAGCGGAAAAGATCCAAACTAAATTGTATAGACAGTGCGTGGGACCCATCGGGATCCATCTGGCGGAGCTATGGAGGCTGCCAGGTGCTCCCTTAAGGTTATCAGTCTCTTGAGACTAATCTCCAGTTCGCCTAGAGCCGGGGCAGTGCCCTGACTGATTCGGACAAGAGTAGAGAACTGTCCTCTCTGCAGCAGCACATCCAGCAGAACAGGGGAAAATAAACATGAAATACACAAGAAAGAAATTGCACAGAGAACTATCAATGTACATAAGCTATTTTCTCATTTTAAACCAAATCTTAATCCAAAACCTCATTTAGCAATCTCCATAACATTATTCCCCATGATTATGCAAGCATTTTATTTTCATCACTAGAGCCCTGATGTGGCTCTAGAGATGAATCCTCCTGGTCCGCAACGATGCCAGGCAAAAACCAAGGAGGGAGGGAGCTGGAGCTTGTCGTGCCCTGAAGCACATTTCGTGGTAGGGTTAGCAAGCCAGGTCCCTGAAGCCTGCGAATGAGACCTGGCAGAGGAGGTAGGAGAAAGGGACAAGCCGACTGTAACAAACTCACTGACGTTTTACTGGAAGAAAAACAGACAGGCAAAGGTTCACCAAGCAGAGCCATGTTTATTTACTTTTGTTTTCACCCTGGCGCTTTCCTCTCCAGTATTCACGCCAGGGCTCACCCACACATGCGCGGTTCGGGACACCTTTCCTTCCCGATGTTTGCCGGCGGTCTCTCCCGGATCGGCAAGTGCTTCCTTCGGCGTCTGCCTATCTCACTCGTGGACCGGCCGATTACTCTTTTAGCGCCGCTCAAGTTTCCTCACGGACCAGCACGCCTTTTCTTGCGTCCGCCCGGTTCACCAGCCGGCCGACACGTCTTTCCCCCGGCACCTGCTCGATTAGTTCCTGTTCGGCGAACCCTTCCTCTCGTCTCTCTGCTTGGTGATGCTCTCCTCAAGGTTGGCATCTCTTTTGTCTTTATTGGTGTTGCCGGACTGAAACAGAGCGCACTGATTACTCTCATCAGCTGCAGGTGTTTCTTTCCACTTGTTCCATCCGTCTCCACCCTCCAGTCGCGCCCCGCTGCCACACGCACCTCCAAATCTTCTGTAAGGTCCATCTGCGAACCTCAGCAAGAGTGGGATCCGAATTGCGGGAAGTGGGGGCACCCTTCTGAAAGAGTGTCCACCGGGAGTGAAGTGATCTCATGCCATGTGAGCACAGTGCTGGCAATCGGCTCCTTTCAGAGAAAATATAGTGTGCTCTGCTTCCAAACAAGCCACATAAAAGTTTTGTGTTTCCAGTATTGTTCAACATCAATTTTAATATATATCTAATACATGAGTAGTTAAGACAGCAAACATTGTTGTCAACAACCCAAAATGCAATACTTGTACAATACAATTTGTTAAGTAAAAGGATAAAAATACATAAATGGAAATTCTGTAGGCAAATCTAATACATATATTAACTCATGTTTACTTCTTTCAATTCAATTTACTTTCAAATATTTTGCATAATATGAACAAAACCCACTCACATAAGCTCCAACACTTCAAAATAAAATACATTTTTTATTTAATATTGCTTTTTTTGTGATTCATGGAGGTCTGAGAACCAAGACTTGTGGCACTCATCATACTTGCGGCATGTCATTTCATTTCAATCTGTCACAATGCATTTTGTGAAACTAGAGATAATTAGACAGAAAGGCCTATGGCAAAAACAACACTATTAGAGATATTGTGTAATGAGAGGGAAATTTAGAATTTTAGAGTTTGGAAAAACAGCATGGTGCTTTGCATGTTTTACAAAGGTAAAGCCTTGGACCTTGAGTATTCAAATCATGTTTAATGACCAAAGTGTGACTGGTTATCACTGATATCAGCAACACCATTGAATTATTCAGAGCTCAGTGACAGTGATGTTCTACCATACCAAGATCATCAATGCCAGAAAGAAGGACTACTCCGAAATCACACAGCCTACACCATGTAGTGGTAATAACATCTGGCATTGGCACTAACAATCTCTATTTCTTTTTTGATAAAAAAAAAGGAAGTTTATTTTACTTTCCTTGTAAAAAAAAAAAAAACTTTTTTTTCCCTTTGTGCCATTTAATTGACATCCTTGGAGTAATAACAATTGTGACATATAAAAAAATTAACGCCTCTTAATCGACATATGGAGCTTAAATACCAGAAGGTACAAGCTGTACAATGGAAAGCATTACCCTCTGCCTTGGGAAATCTTTTTTTAAGAGGCATTCATGCTAATTTGCCAGACTCGCTGGCTGTTCAGTCCTCAAATATACATGTATGCATCATGATTTGTTTGTATTAGAGTAGAAAAATGACTTGAAACCTTGTGAGAAATGTATTTATTAGAAATATCCTTTTAGACAAAGCATATTCTATCTCAGTTATACAAAGGTATAACTGAGATAGAATGCAAGCACATTTCACAATCTCAGCTAATTAACTAACCACAAGTTGATATTTATATAAGATAATGTTTAATTTTGCACACTTGGTTGATTTTACAAATATGACTAAAAATAATTGAATTTTTTGATTTAAGATGACATTCTATTTCTGTCATCAGTTTAGGTTCTTATGCACTGCAGATGTTTATTTTGTTTTAAATTTATACCTTTTTTTAGGTTAATTAGAGCATGGTATTTTTATGAGCCTATACAAAAAGCTGCAATACTGGAAGATTAAGAGCACACTGGCCTCATCATGCTCGCCCTTTCTCTGTTAAGTTGGTATTTGCTTGTTTTCAGCTCACTGCAGCTTTGACCTTTGAGGCTTTGTGGGCATTACTAAAACTATGAGAATGCTTGGTAATTTATGACTGAATGAAATTTATAATACTACGTAAATGTAAAAAGAAAATAATTGCTACCAAAACCTTTATAAATCTGACAGGAATTCTTCACAAAATAAATTTTTACCAAAAACACAACATGACCAATATATGAGCCAGCGGGGATGAAATAAAAAATTCACATTTTATGTCTTCAAACGCATGATTTTTAATACGAAATACACCAACCTGGCACAAGATTATGACCACTTCTTATACAGCCCACAAGAGCTGCAGTTTTGGGATGCTCTGATTCAGTCGTCTAGACATCACAATTTGCCAACCTTGCTCAAATCCTTACACTTTTTCAACATTGAGGACAAAATGTTAACTTGATGTCTGATTAATCCCACATACTAACAGGTGCCATTATGAAGAGATAATCAGTGTTATTTAATCACCGGTCATAATATTTATATTAAAATATTAAACAAATGCTTGATCCTGGACTCTTACATAAACTAAAGCAAAAATGCATTATTTTGCAGGCTGCCACTGTTTATAGAGAGAAGGTAGTAGCTAACAGATAAATAAAACATATTAGAAATCCCAACATTAAAAGTAAAATTATACGTGTGCATTCAAGAATCTCTACATTACAAAACTGCATATCCGTGACCTTTTTTTCATTCCTTATTTATTTTACATCAAATGTCATTTTGCCACATACCATACATATGTGCATGTTTCACATTTTTGTGTGTGTAACAGTATGAGTAGTACTGTGATGTCCTTAACTCTTCTTCAAGTTTGAGCAAACTTTTTTTTATTATTGTTGAATACTGCTCCAAAAGTCTAATTTCTTTAGCTGACAAAAAAAGCAATTTATAAGCAAATTTATACAACTGCCTTTGTGATCAGATTATTCCCTGTGTATTTCATGTTCTCTATCCTGCAACACAAACAATAAATATTACAATAAAATTACCCCTCAAAAAAGGAGCTGAATTGGACTTGCAATTGGAAGTACAAAAGGTAAATGTTTTGGCTTCAAACTAGAGACCGGTCCAGCAGAAATGTCCTTTTAAAAGCAGTCATACTTACTGTCCTCTGTATTATTATTGCAGTAAGATATTATGGAAATGAACTGTGATAATTTATGCCATTTCCCAACCAAAGACCAATAACCAGTAACAATGGTGTATTCTTTTTTCCAGACTTGCATATGGTGACTTTTTCTCTCTGTATCTTGATGGGCTGAAGATTACATAATTGCCATCCAATTGCTACCAGCATTCGATTAATCTGCTGAGCAAAAGAAAGCGGTTGGATATCAGCATTTTCCTCCCACAACGTGTACCGAATAGCGATAAGACAAAAGAGCACAGTTTTTTATCATCCAGAAGACAAGGGCAGAATTTTAAAAGACAATTGTCAAAGAAAACACAGATGAATAATATTAATGGAAAGTCCTTTTTATAAATAAATAAATCAATTGAAGTTAAGTCAATATGTAGTAATAAGCCAAATTAAGATTTCAATTTATTAACACGTCTATTTTAGTTTAATTAATGTACGTTTTAACAGTCAGGGTTGACTTGAATGCTCACAAACTTGCCAGTTTTAACATTGACTGTTACTTTGTTAGCATTTAAGTCTACAATCTAATTACAACCAATATGAAGAAACACTAAGGGAAAACTGGGACTTAAAAGAGTGTTGTTTTATGTCATAGAAAATTACAAATATAAAAAAGCAATAAAAATAATACATTAATATGAAAACAGGAAAGATACTGAATCATGGCATGAGTTAAAACACAAAAACTACTGGCCAAAACAGAAACTGAAGATAATTTATCACTTGATCACTCATTCACTGAGTCCTATATAATTGTCACATATCTGGTCCATGTCATTCCTCCAACTCACCAACAGAGTGCACCACGGCTACCAAGACTGTGACTCATTGGACTACAACTCCCAGAATTACAGACTTCTTCCAGTTCCCAGCAGGAGAACTATAAATGAGACACGGTCACAAACACACTTTGCTGTGTATTGACGTAGTAAGAGGTCTTCTGTTTTGTCTATGCCAGCCAATGGTTCTATGTTTTGTATTGCCCTGTTTTGCCATATTTGATGTTCCATGTTCTCCACTTTTGCCTGTTTCTTGGATTACACATTTGTCTACCCTTGGACATTACCGTTTGCTGTTGTTGACCCTGCCTGTTTGACTACTCTCTTAAAAAAAGCCTGCATTTGGATCCCTCCTCTGTCCCCATGCCTGTCATTTCATCATCAAGCCGAATCCAAACCCTTACAATAATGAAATTGTACAGTGCACTTCGGAGGGACTCCGAGGGCGCCGAGGCTAAGAGGCATGCTTGGCAGGGCAGACAGGCATGGAGATGAGCTTGGCAGATTGGAAGGGCTGGGCGGTACCCCCAGCCAGGTGGGAAGGCCGAGGTTGGTCAGCCCCCTCAGCAGGGCCCAGGGGACATTTCAAAATCTTATCCAGGGCCAACAAGCAGGCCAAAGATTGTTCATGGCGCACCCTGAAATACTCCGTTCTCTAAAGGGGACTGAGCTTTAAAATATCAACCATCTTGTTTGGGTCTCTGAATTGCCAGTCAGAGGTGGCGCAAGCCCAATGCTTTAATACATCTGCTTTGTCCATCCTTTGGCCAGATTATTTTATCAGAAAAACATGGTACTGTACTGTCCCAAAGGGGGGCTACTGATAGCAAGTTGCCCCCATGTGCCTTCTTCTCCCACTGTCTTAACCAAGCAAAAGTAAATATCCCATTGGAGAGCGGGTGCTCTTGGCCATTAAGATTTTTTCTCAGGCAGGTTCAATTTATCCCTCTCCTACCACTTGGGATCTAGAAATGGTAAGCCTGATGCTGTGTGTGCCTTAGACCTAGTCCTCGAGGCAAGGGTTAAACTTGCCACTGTGTACCAGGGTTTAAGCAATGATTGGTGCATGTTCAGGACATTTAATGGTCCCTTAGTCACACCCATCTTTGGTGGAATAGCCAATACAAGGCATGGACTTAAGAAAGGAAAAAACTTCTTTTGTATCCATTTATGGCTCATTTGCATGTTTTTGGCTGGTCTGGGGAACTGATGAAGTTGTACACTTTACAACTATATAGCGTACACCATTGTTTAAAAAATAAAGATCAGATTATTTTGATACCAAAGAAGGAAGGAAAAGACAGCATTAGGGCAGAGATACATTGATACATCTGGATATAAGTCTTTAAAGTGTAACTAAAAACAATACAGATTTAGGGTGATATGATAAATAGAAAATACATACTGCACATGCATATATTATACTGAGGTTGGAACACTATTATTGCCAAAATAAAGAAAATGTCCTCATTCAATTCAATTTAATTTAATTCATTTTTATTTGTATGGTGCTTTTAACAATGAACATTGTCTCAAAGCAGCTTTACACAGAAGATGTGGTGATTAAAAGTGAGTATATTCTTTACAAGTAAGTTTGTCCCTGATAAGCAAGCCGGTGGTGACTGTGGCAAGGAAAAACTCTCAGAGATGGCATAAGGAAGCAACCTTGAGAGGAACCAGACTCGAGGGAACCCATCCTCATCTGGGTTGCTCCAAATGTTTATTTATAGCAGATATAGGATGTTGCGGGGTACAGTGAAGATGATCAAAAGCGAAAAGAAGTTCTGAGTCAATGTAGCAGACTGTTGACATTAGCCACAGTCCAATTCATACTCAAAGCGCCCTTTCTTACTCTGGAATTTCATGTACCCGTCCCAGGGCATTGATGAGAAACCATTCCAAGCTGCACAGAGTGGACTCCAATCAAAGAGAACACTATCCAAAGGCAGGCCTGGACAAAGGGGTAAGATCCACAAAGGGGGGAGGGGCAGAAACAGTGGTCACTGGAACCTCAGGAGCATGTTTAACTCGACCGAGAGAGAGAGAGAGAGAGAGAGAGAGAGAGAGAGAGAGAGAGAGAGAGAGAAGGTGTGACAGGGGAAGGGTATGGATTATTATGTGTTTTTATGGTTGTATGAAAGTTAATGTCACTGTGCAGTTTGGACTCTGGCAAGACTTGCTATGGCAGCATAACTAAAAGGGAGAATCAGAAGGTAACACAGACATGAGGGATCTCTGAAATAAGAGACCACCCACCACACCACCGTCAACAAACCTGAGTGTACGTGTGAAAGTGAGGGGACGACAGCATACAAATATCCCAGTTCACCAAACACCCTATATCCATATCCCATCCAGATCTGCCCCCTGCTGTAGTTTTCATTATTTGAGGAACCAACAGATAGCTTATACCTTCTGATCTAAGTAGGCATGGAGTATCATACTGGTACGGAAGTTCACTTAGATACTGCGGTGAGATACCTTTAAGTGCTTTATACGTCAGTAGTAGTATTTTATAATCAATGCAAGATTTCATTGGGAGCCAGTGTAGACTGATTAAAACAGATTTAAAATAGTTTTTCTGCATTCTGTAACGACATCATATTTCTAATTTAAGCAACATTTCTAAGGTGAAAGAAGGCGTTCCTGGTAATATTATTAATGTAAACCCTAAAGGAAAGACTAGGGTCTATAATAACACCAGGTCTTTGACAGATGTACACGCTAAAACAGAAACACCATCCAGAGATGCATGTGGTCCTAGTAAAAGTACTTCCGTCTTATCAGAGTTGAGCAGAAGAAAGTTATTAAGCATTCACTGTCTAATGTCCTTTACACACTCCTCAACATTGTTAAGCTGATCCCTCTCATCTGGCTTTGCTGAAATATACAGCTGTGTATCGTCAGCATAGCAGTGGAAGTGAATACCATGTTTATGTATAATTTCCCCCAGAGGAAGCATATATAAAGAGAAAAGCAGTGGGCCTAAAACAGATCCTTGCAGAACACCAAACTTTAACTCAGAGAGTGTGGAGAATTCACCATTTACATCAACAAACTGATAGCAAGGAACCTCAGCCAAGAGAGCGCTGTTCCCTTTATTCCAACAACAATGTTGTGTGTGGGGGGTAAGTCACACCCAGATGTACTGGAGCCTGGTGCAGTGCGTTCCCATTGGAATGTCTTAGAAGTTATGTGGAGAGACCAGAGAACTGTCTGTCAATTGCCCACGTGTCATGAATGTAGATACTTAGATGTAAAACCCCTAATATAACTGTAGAGGTTTAAACCTAGTCTGCAATTTATATGCAGATGTTAAGGGTTAAAAGGAATGTCTGGGACATGATATCTAACTAATCAACACATAATCTTACACAGACGCTACAGTCACCAATAATTTTGTAATTTATAATATAATTTATATTATATTTATATAAAATATTTATATTTATAATTTTTTTTCAAACAGTACACCTAGAGGATTTGTATTACTCTTATCCTACAACAATGAATGATGTGTCATATGTTTTATTTATCTGTATCTCTAAATAATTCATTAGGAAGTTAGTTATTGTTATAATTTTCAATCAAGCAGCAATTTTTCCTTACAAACAAAATACCTACAAAAATTACTATTCTGAAGATAACATCGATCAGCAAAGCTCCTGATTACCTAAAAGTGCTCAAACTGGACTGGCTTATTATAATTTTATAATTTGTTAAATAACATTTTGTTTGTTGATAAGTTCAACATTATGGATTATTTGTTACTATTGAAATTATATTCATATTCTGAATAGCCTATTAGTATAACCCTGTGATTTAAATTACAGCTGGCATCAGTGTCAGAGCTTTTGTTATAAAAAGCTAATTGAGAAAAACAAGTACATTTGGCACATTAATCCTACTTTTAACTACAATTATGTAAAGCATGATGAAAATAATAAACAATGTCAGGCAGAGACAGAGTTGAATGCAGTGCAGGGTTTAATGCAGCAAGTGAGGAAAAACAATTCCAACAAAATAAATACTTTAACTTGACATCTTTCACAGAAGATGTTAGCTGACAGACAAACATCGAGGTGGAAGCTTAATGGTTTGGGGTTGTTTCGGGGCAGGGAATGTTGGAGACTTAGTGAAAGGAATACTGACCCAACATGCCTACCATTAAATACTTCAACACCATGCAGTCCTGTCTGGACTGCAGCTAACTGTAACCAGCTTTACCATACAATAATACAATCAGCTGAAGCATATGTCCAAACTCTTTAAGGGTTATTTAGAGAGCAAACAGTCAGCTGAAGTGTAATTTATTATGAAATGGCCTGCCTCGGCACCGCACCTAAATCCTATTGAATTGCTATGTGTGAACTCTAAGGTCAGAATGAAATATTCAACTGAAGCCTAGAATACTTTTGGCAAGCTTTACAATTGAGACAGTATTTTGGAAACTTTGAAAAAACAAATCGTCCAGATGCAAAGAGTGTGTAAAAACCAAAAACAATAAAAGTGTAAGTGTTTCCTTTTGGCAATGCCAAACGTATTGGGACACCTGGTCATAAGTATGGTATGTTAATCCCAAAAGTGTTCAGTAGGGTTGAGATCAGAGCTCTACACCAGGCCGCTCAAGGTCTTCCTCTTCAAAACGTGTAAACCATATCTTCAAGGAGCTCACATTGTAAAGAGGGACATTGCCATACTGGAATAGGTTTGGGATTTTAAATGAGTGCCCCCAGCTTTGTTTGTGTGTGTGTGTGTGTGTGTGTGTGTGTGCGTGCGTGTGTGTCTGTGTGTTTAAACAGTATATAAAATAAACTGAATGTAATTAACAACTAGCTGAAGGAAGGAATTTTATCTGACAACCCAAGACAAGCAAGAGAGCAGGATGTGCTTGTCAAACTTAACGAATATTTAATGTTTTTATCCAAATATGCTTTTGCATTATGACATTACCCATACCACATATACTTAACATGGCATGAATGACAGTGGACATTTTTCATTGTTTAAAGCACTGTATAAATAAAATGGTTGTGAATTGAGCATATTTTAGAAATTATTTGTGTTCATTTAAAACAGTAGGCAATTAGATGTTCATCAGACTGTTGTGACTTTACTTGATCAGCTAATTGCTATTCTGTTAGCTGGAAATGACAGAAGGGTAAACCTTATTAGTGCTTGGCAGATGTCACAATATTTCAGTATGAAACCACTGAAATGCTATTATGTTTCTCCGAAATAAGTGTTGTCATGGTTAGGGGTTGTCAGGTCAATTTTATTGTATAATCAGGAGGCCAATTTAAGCTTGTACAGAAGCGACAGGAGGTACACATTCTGACACAAATCCATACTTTTTAGACCTCCTCATGTGTCAGCAAAGAAATTTCGGCTTACAACCACTTATTCTGATTTCATAGTAAAAAAGCAAACTTGGCAATACTAAACCATCATTCTCCACAGTGTTTTTTCCCCAACCTGAAATATCAGTACCGCAAAAACTTCTAGAACACAATAAATTTTAAATACTGAGTTGGTTATTCGAGCCAACAGGGCACTCTCTATTGTTGCATACATTTCAAAATACACACACAAAAATAATTACAGAATTTTTATCACCCAGTCTAAGCCAGGAGTAGTGGATCAAGCCATTGTTTGACTATTAGTGATTTATATTTAAAAGTAATTCTAACTGCATGTTAATTAAATTTAGTAGCAGTAGTATAGGTGTATCTTGTTAACTACTTTATCAAAAGATAAATTAAAGTTTACCATAAGGGCAAAGGTTTATAGACACCTAACCATCACACACCACAAATATGTGCTTTTTGAACATTTTCTCTAACTAATAAAATTCTTACCTTTGCTGCTATGTTTATTTCCACTCTTTTGGGAAAGCTTTCAACTACATTTTGTATTGGGGCTTGAATTTGTTGTACTAATGTAAGGAATGGAGATCTGACACACAGTCCGTATTCCAGTTTATCCTAAAGGTGTTGAGTGGTTTTGAGGGAAGGTATATTTGCAGACCATTATTGTTCTTCCACTCCAGGATTGGCAAACCATATTTTCCTGGATCTCACTTTTTGGGCGTTTTAAAGCTGGAAAAGGATTTGGGGTCTTTTAGTTTCAATCAAGAAAATGTGTAATGTATAAGCATACAAAGATATTTTATACAATGGTGTGCTTCCAGCTTTGTTAAAACATATTGGAGAAAGCAGACATGTCAGTGTGATGGATACCTTTGGTTAAACTGTGAAGCTTCTGTGAGATATGAAAGCCCCAGTGGACAAATAAAGCAAGTGTAATGAATAAAAACTTGACATTGGCCCATTGGTGCATTGATTTAATAATGTAACTCAATTTAGTTTTTAAGCTATAGTGCTTTCTGTATACCTTGTAACTGTCAAAGTAAATGAACTTAAAAGCAACTGCAGAACTTTTGTGAAATTATTTGGGAATGATACTTGTCAAAAAAAATAAAAAACTCAAGATCAGCAACATCAAGCAAAGGACTTCTAAATAAATGTTTACCTAATGTACCAGGGCAAGAAGTCAGTAAGATCATTAACTAGTCAATTGAGAGTATCAAGTTCACAGAACCAATACAGTTAGCCATACATTCAAAAAGACATGAGCACAATGAATGACAAATCACATTTTCAAAAAGTTCATTGAAGAGGACATTAATCTGCAAGCCTAAATCAACCCTTGGTGTTTCATTTATCCTTTCTGAATAGCTTTTTTGGTTTTGGAAGTGATGTTCTAATGATGTGGTGTTGAAGTGAGTAATACTTAACAAACTTTATAGCCATAAGGGTAAAAATAGGTGTATCTGTATCCTTCGATTGCTTCTAATCTTCAGTAACTGCTTTATCCTGGTCTGGGTTACTGTGGAGAGCACTGGGATCAAAGGTGAGAGAAATCACTCTCAGCAGAAAGCCATTTCATCGCATGTACACACATTTACACACTCATTCACACCTAGGCCTAGTAGAGTGATAAATCAATTCCAACTAATGGCATGCTATTAAGAGGAAACCAGAGAACCTGAAAGATAAACATGTTATACAAGAACATAAAACATTTTAAAAGATAACAATCAGCGCTCAGGATGCACTGAATTAGTTCCTCTTGAACTGCGAGACACCACCTGCTGCAGAAATTATCCAATCAGTCAATCATGTGGCAGCAAAGAACAAATAATATAATTCTCATAAATTCTAATTAAAATCAAATGTCAAAATAGAGGAAAAATATATTCTCAGTTACTTCCATGTGTATCTGCTGGAAATTTATCACGCAACAATCTCCAGGGATTATAAACAAGGGTTAAATAAAAATCCAAAAGTGGTTATTCCACAATTAAATCCAGCTACTGGTTTGACTTAATAATTAATAATTGTTTTGTGCTTTCTCCATTGCTGACTCTTGGCTGTGTTGAGTAAATAGCAATTTGACTGTGTTCTTTGACTTTTAAAACGTAACCTTCTGTATGAATATGCAAAAAAAAAGGGCAAAATTTCAAGTTTTGCTCATTTTTACCCTTATATTTATTTGTAAATTGTATTTTAATTATTTAATATACTTTTAATGTCTGGGTTGGATCTTATTGTAATTTCTTTTCTTCACCAAATTGTTTTAAATATTTAACCTTTTATTAGATTTATTTATTTTAAGCTCATTTTGTCAATGCCCTTTCTTTAGACGTACTCTGTAACAAAACTATACATGACTTGAAAACTAAATATTTCTGTTGTCCAAGTGTTGCAGAGTGAAAAAGTAAACTACTGAGTCAGAGAAAAAGGCTTCAAACAGTGAATCAACTCTGAACATTCCAATCAGAGCAAATCAGATGAGAACTATTCAGTCAGCAGATTTAAACACAACTTAATGACCCTGCTTTTTTTTTTTTACTTCTTGGTGCTTTGTGGGAGAGTATGCCACCAGTAAAACACTGTTTCCTGTCAGTACCAGTAATAAGAAAAATGCATAAATTGGCTCACATAAGATGCTCTATGTAAGCAATAAAAATAACATAGGGTGCTGCTATAGGAAGACAATGAAAGCTGAGTGCGTTACCTACCTGAAGGTGATGATCTCCTATTAACAGTGTGTCCGGTAGTGTTTTATTTTTTATATATATCTACAGATGGATGAATTTAAAAGCACTGTGTTAGAAAATGCAGTGGGTGAGGAAAATATTTGAATATACCCTCACTATTCCTTTATAATAGTATACTTACTCTATGTTATTCTAATAAAGTTAGTTTGTTCAAAATATCTCATTTGCAAATAATCTGAAAAAAGCATAGTTGCAGTGGTATGATATGTTAGTTCTTAATACACTCGTTAAAAACCTCATTCCACCTGGGATGGTCTAGAGCAACCACTGCCAGCCATCTATACATTTCTTCTTCTTTCAGCTTCTCGCACAGCGGATAATCCATCTCCATACCCGTCTGTCCTCTACATCTGCCTCTTTCAACCCAACTACCTCTGTGTCTTCCCTCACCAAACCCATAAACCGCCTTCTTGGCCTACCTCTTTTCCTCCTTCCTGGTGGCTCCATCCTCAGCATTCTCCTCTCCAATCTCACCTCCCTCAACTTGTCTCTAAAATGACCTACATGAGCTGTCCCTCTAATAATCCTGTCTTTCCTCGCCACTCCCAACGAAAACCTCAACATCTTCAGTTCTGCTCCCTCCAGCTTCACCTCCTGTCTTTTAATTAATGCCACTGTCTCTAAACCATACAACATTACAGGTCTCACCACAGTCCTATAAACCTTCTCTTTTACTCTTGCAGATACTCACAAATCACTTCTGCCACTCTTTCCCACCCACTCCACTTTGCCTGCACTCTTTTCAACTCTTCACTTCTCTAACACACTCTATTACCTGAACTCCTCCACCTTCTCCACCTTTTCTCCTTGCAACCACACCAGCCCACTGCCCTCCCTCTTATTTACACACATGTACTTTGTCTTACTCCTATTGACTTTCATTCCCCCTCTCTCCAGCGCGTACCTCCACCCCTCCAGGCTCTTCTCAACCTGCTCACTACTCTCACCACAAATCATATCATTCCCAAACATTATAGTCCATGGAGACTCCTGTCTGACCTTGTCTGTCAACCTATCCATCACCACTGCAAACAGGGAAGGGCTCAGAGCCCTTTCTTGATGAAGTCCAACCACCACCGTGAACCAGTCCGTCGTTCCTACTGCACACTTCACTGCTGTCGCACTGTCCTCATACGTCCTGAACCACCCTCACATACTTCTCTAACACACCTGACTTTCTCATACAATGCCACAACTCTCTCGGCACCCTGTCCTACACTTTCTCTAAATTCACAAACACACAATTCAACTCCTTGTGACCTTCTCTATACTTCTCCATCTACATTTTAAAGCAAATAATGCGTCTGTGGTGTACCTTGCTCCATTTTTATACGTCACCCTATGATTCTCCTTCTTCTTAAAATAAGTTTTCAACACTGCCATTTCCATCTTTTTAGCAAAATCTACCACCATCTGCACTTCCACATTCCCCTCCTCAAAGCCATACCTACCCATCACCTCCTCATCACCTCTGTTCCCTTCACCTACATGCCCATTGAAAGGATCTTTCATTCCTAGGTGCACCTTCTATCACTTCATCTAACTCACTCCAGAATTTTTCCTTTTTTCTCCATCTCACAACCCACTTGTGGAGCAAAAGCCCTGATGGCATTTATCATCACACCTTCAACTTCCAACTTCACGTGCATTACCCTATCAGAAACTCTCTTCACCTCCACTACATTCTTACTAAACTCTTCCTGCAGAATCACCCCTACACCATTTCTCTTTCCATCCACACCATGATAGAACAGTTTAAATCCACCTCCAATTTTCCTGGCCTTACTCCCTTTCCACTTGGTCGCCTGAACACACAACATGTCTACCTTTCTCCTCTCCATCATATTAGCAAACTCTTTCCCTTTACGAGTCATAGTACCAACATTTAAAGTACCAACCCTAACCTCCACCCCCCTACACTTCTCAATTTTCCCGCAGTCTTTGTAGTCATCTTCCTCCTCTTTTTCTCCTCCTTTAGCAAACAGTAGCCCAATTTACACCGGTACCCTGTTGGCTAACGATACATGTGGTGGTCAATGGTAACCTGGACCTTGATCCGTTATGTAATTCTTTTTCGTGATCCGCATATTTGATTTAGCAAATGTTTTATGCTGGATGCCCTTCCTACCGCAACCCTCCCCATTTATCCGGGCTTGAGACCGGCACTAAGAGTGCACTAACTTGTGCAACCCTAATGGCTGGGTTTACCACTTTATTAGGTAAACCCATTAAGCCTTAATCCTTCGTGGCATAGATCCAACAAGGTACTGGAAACATTCCTCAGAGATTTTGGTCCATATTGACAGCAGTTGCTGCAGATTTGTCAGCTGCACATCCATAATGCGAATCTCTCGTTCCACCACATTCCAAAGGTGCTCTATTGGATTGAGATCTGGGGAATGTGGAGGCCATTTGAGTATAGTGTCCTCAGGTAGGCTGTGGCGTTGACACGATGCTTAACTGGTACTAATGGGCCCAAAGTGTGCGAAGAAAATATCCCCCACACCATTACACCACCACCACCATCCTGAACCGTTGATACAAGGTAGGATGGATCCATGCTTTGATGATGTTGACGCCGAATTCTGACCCTACCATCCGAATGTCACAGCAGAAATCGAGACTCATCAGACCAGGCAACGTTTTTCCAATCTTTTATTGTCGAATTTTGGTGAGCTTGTGCAAATTGTAGCCTCAGTTTCCTGTTCTTAGCTGTCAGGAGTGGAACCCAGTGTGGTCTTCTGCTGCTGTAGCCCATCTGCCTCAATGTTTGACATGTTGTGCATTCAGAGATGCTCTTCTCAATACCTCGGTTGAAATGAGTGGTTATTTGAGTTACTGTTGTCTTTCTATCAGCTCAAACCAGTCTGACTATTCTCCTCTGACCTCTGGCATCAACAAGGCATTTGTGCCCACAGAACTACCGCTCACTGGATATTTTTCTCTTTTTCAGACCATTCTCTGTAAACCCTAGAGATGGTTGTGCGTGAAAATTCCAGTAGATCATCAGTTTACAAAATACTCATACCAGCCGCTCTGGCACCAACAACCATACCACGTTCAAAGTCACTTAAATCACCTTTCTTTCCTATTCTGCCGCTTGGTTTGAACTGCAGCAGATTGTCTTGACGATATCTACATGCCTAAATGCATTTAGTTGGTGCCATGTGATTGACTGATTAGAAATTTGCGTTAACGAGTAGTTGGACAGGTGTACCTAATAAAGCGGCCGGTGAGTGTATACACACTAGTCCTAAAGTAGGCTGACAAGCTACAATTAACTTTTAAATTTATGTAGACTTGCAATAAAACCCCATTAAATCAAAAAATCAGTGGCAACAAAGATACTACATTTTTTACCATTGTAGTGCACATTAATATGTATTGGCCGCCTCATGTCCAATTAACACTACATAACATAGATTTTTTTTCCACAGCGGTGGATACCGCAACTATACCCTAAGTAAATTTGTAATGTTAGATGTGACAAGGAATATAGATTTAAATGTACACTTCGGGAGTGGTGTGATCAGAACTCTCCAGAATATAAATCAATCAAATTAAAACCCCTATACTTCACTGAGGTCAATATTAGCCCTGCACGATAAATGTATTATGACAATGGATTTAATGATCACTTATAAGTACTGTATATTTCTCCTTCCTTATGTTCTATACCTCTGTGGTGATATCTGATATTTCTAGTTCTGACTTTTACATCACATAGATTTATGTCACATCTGTCTATGTGTAGCTTGTCTGGGAGCGGAGCATGCTGAGTCAGCTCTCAAGGGAGCAGATTGTTTGCACTGCGGATGCAAATCCTTGCGGATGCTCCACCCCCACAGGCTGCTCTTTAAGGAGGGCACTCTCTAGCGTTCCTTGAGGTACTGGACAACAAGAAGTGGCATTTAAGGTCTAGGGGTTTGCAATTGGACCTGGCAGAGGAAATAGATACAGGCTTGTCTGCAAGATCCAGCACCTTTTCCCAGGGCTGAGAAACCCACTCTTTGACGGTTTCTTACACCTCTGGAGAGGGGTATGTGGGTTTGCCATATTTGACAAACCTATGGACATGCCCTTGCAGCCAGTCCATTTCGATGAGCTTTTGGAGGTAGTGACTCGTGCCTACCAGGCGGACATGCTAAAGTGTTAGATGAGGAAAATTAAAGTAGACACAAAGGCATTTTAGAGCTGTGTCATGCTACAGACTTGGCCCTCAGGGCCACTAAAGAGACTGTTAGGATCATAGGCTGGTTCATGGCAGCTATATCAACTTGTACTCCCCCTGCCAGGGACAGTGGACCCAGCACACAGCACACACCTCTCAGTGCCCTTGGGAGATCAGCCTGTTGAACCTGCCACCTGCAGTGCTTCAGAGCACATCAATCTCCAGCGAGGGCCTCCCTCAGCTTCCTCCAAACGTGTCTCCATGGGTCCTGTGTACTGCAGAAAGAGGCTACATGATTTTGTTCAGGTCTTGTCCAACTTGATTCAACGGGGATTGCCACGAACAGAGCAGGATCTGGTTATTAAACAAGAAGTAGAAACTCTCTTAAGGAGGCAGGCCATTAAGGTGGTCCCTCCCACCGACGAAGAGTCCGGGTTGTACAACCAATACCTTATAGTTCCTAAAAAGCTTGGGAGGACTGCATCCTATTTTGGATCTGTGTCAACTGAACTGCTCATTAATGAGATCAAGATTCAAGATACTTATGCTGAAACAGATTGTGTCTCAAATCAGTCCTGGAGGCTGGTTTGTCACGATAGATCTGAACGACGTGTACTTCCACATACCCATCCTTCCCTCTCACAGAAAGTTCCTGAGGTTTGCTTTCAGGGAGAAGAAAGCAGACACCTTTTCGGGGGTGAAAGGCAGAGGTCCGGGAAGTGTAGGCTCTACCCAGATGTGTTGGAACAGATATGAAGAAAGTTTTACAGAGCACAGGTGGACCTCTTTGTGACTCGAGAAACCATGCATTGTCCCCTCTGGTTTTCCCTCCCCGGTGTGAAAGTCACCAGATAGACCCAGTTAACTACCTGGTTGGCCCAGTGCAGGGATTTCTTCGAAAACAGTTCACCTAAGGGTTGTCTCCTTCCACCCTAATGGTTTAAGTGTCCGCTATAGTGGCTTATCATGCTTTGCTTGCTGATCAGTCACTAGGGAAAAACCAATTGGTGCCCTGAGACGTAGCCTCAGGTCCAACCCGGAGTGCCTTCATGGAACCTGGACATTGTCTTGGAAGCCCTACCAAAGCCTTTGTAGGAAGTTGGGTACCTTCACATTCTTTCCGTGAGCCCCTGCTGTGTGCCTGTCTGACAGTTTCATACAAAGTCAAGCCATGTTAATGGTCAAATCAGTCAAGTCAAGTCAAGTTTATTTATATAGCGCTTTTCACAACAGACATTGTCTCAAAGCAGCTTCACAGAAATCAACAGTCAAGGTGAATGGTGTGCATTTATCATTTATGAGGAAGAAACCTTGAGAGGAACCAGACTCAAAAAGAGAACACATCCTCATTTGGGTGACATCAAGAGTTTGATCATAAATCTTTCCAGTTCTATTTTACCAATTTAAGTGCCAGGGGCCATTGTCATTTTATCATATAAGATATAGAAAATTTGAAGCATGGTGACACCTCTACTATTTGGGTCTTATGATCAACACAATCGATTGACTGGCTTTAAATGCACCATAGAAAGCATGTTTTTAACTTTTTTCTGGTTGGTAGCAGACAAATGATTACAAAAAAAACTGTCAGATGTGTGGCAAATGGCAGGTGGCCAAACTGGGGGGAAAGTGGGGAAAGATAATTCTATATGAATTCTAACCTGGAACTAAAAAAACGTAAATGTTAAAAAGTGTCACGTCATAAGCAATGCATACCAGATGCAACCAGTGAACAAACTTGATTTATTTGTGATTGCAGGCCTGAAGATGCACATTTTCACATTCCAGTTGCTGTGGACAGATGTGGGCAGATGCACACATTCTGTCACTAATTGCCACCTACTTGCCGGGCCGAGGCAATTAGACAGACACAAGCTGTCTCACAGCAGTCCTGTGCCTGGGGATTTGTAAATTCAAAAGTAAGGAACTTAGTGTAAACATAGATGACTCAGACATGCGGTTCAAATTTGTGAGCAAAAAGGTTAACAATATAATTCCAAATAAATACATCAGAATACCATTCTGGGTCAAGCACAGGATGATCGCAAGTTCAATCAGTTCAAAACAGTATCCAAGAGGTGAGGTCAGAAACACAAAATTTGTATGCAAATAAATCCGGAGGGCAATTCAATTAGGTATCGAGACAAGACTAGATAGGGTAATACATTATAAGCCAAACAAGATAAATCAGTTAATCCGAACTCAGGTGACTGAACAGTCAAACTGTAAATATTAGCTGTTTTGTTAAACTTCCATATGCTTTGTGTATACTAGGGACAGGAAGTTGGAATGACATCCATAGAAGGTCAGGGGAAGATGCCCTCTGGCCGCTTGGCAGGGATTTGTGGAACAGGCATTACACTCAGCTAATTTGGAGCACATACGGTGAAGCGAAAGTCAAACATGCACAGACAAATCATGATTCTTTGTGGTTTGTGGCTTATACAGATGCCTTTACCCATGGTGCCTTGGTGCACTATTTATTAAATGTACAGATGTTTTATTTTCTGCCTTGTTAATAGGCTTAATACTAGGCCAATCTGGCTGAACAGAGCTATGAATGCAACTGATGGGCTCTCTGTGCCTGCAATACATTGTAATGGAAAAGTCAAAAACAGCAAGAGACTGAAAACAGTAAACAAAAACTAGAAAACATTTTGAACAGATCTACCATCCTCTTAGGCTTATTCTACCAGGACATTATAGAAAGCTATATTAGAGATATTTTGCTGCCTGCTGTTTTCCAATTGTCTTCTCCCTGCATGTTACCATGCTACCCAGTCTCTTAGCATGAACAGTTTGTTTAAATAATAACACATCACACAAGGGCCATAAAACCATCATAACAATGTATACATATGATTTAGCCTGATGTTCTTATCTTTTTCTTTACTTCAATATATTACTGAAATAATCCTCTATATAATCACATCTAAGAAATAAGAATGAAAAACATGTACATTCCTTTTGTGTATTAACTGCAACACTACTCCAGCAATGCAAGCTTTATAAGATATGAGAAGCACAGCATGCTCACCATTTCTCTCAAATACCACCCATGGAATTAGTTTCATGAACATGTGCCTACTCACCAAATAGAGTCAGACCCTTTGTGGTCTATTACATATGGCCCTTTTAACATATTCTATATGGTCAACAGTGTGTGGACACAAGACCCTTTAGTTCCCCTTAGCAATTGTATAATTCCAGTGGTGGGCGGTCATGGCCAGCAAAGCCTTCTCTTCTGGCCTAAACACTATCAAAAGTACTGACCTACATTTACAACCTAAATTCTAATATTTGTTCCATAAAATTGTATGAATTTATCCCCAAAAGTTTATTCTCTTCATTCTGTAGCATTTTTCTTGACTGCACTGCTTCCAGTATGTGGATGTGGATGTTAGATTTTTTTTGTCCAATCAGATTTCCTCTATGTGCTGCCATGTCAATCTAGATACCAGTTGTAATGAAAACAATTTGTCTTCATAAGTATGTCATAATTTCTGAAACGAGCTTAGTAAACATATCAACCTTTTACATTTTTTTTTCTTTTTTGTGTACGGCAGCATATCCCTTCACCAGAAGATGAAGAATACAGAACACAATGGTCCCGTTTCCATAAAACAATGTCAAAATGGATAATGGGTGTTTTTTCTTACTGCACACTTCCATAGTGCAGTGACTTCCATAATATCATATGTTGGTCCAATGTAAACCGAAACCCTGTGGGCTTTGAATAATTCAGCGTAGGTTTAATTATTCATCCAGTCTGGAATCTGTCACACAGGGTGAGCAGAGGAGGCAGGTCAGAATGAAGATGTATAAGAAAATCTGTGATGGGTTTATATGTGGAGAGGTTGTGTGAAATGCATACGTTGTGCCTAAGTCACCTGTAAGTGAGCTGTGAATTGACGTTATTGATTATACAGAGAAAATACTAACAGATTATAAATCCCACTGAGCACCAACAATAAATTTGTCTTTCTTGGATTTTCACATTCATTTTATTGTTAATTTTACTTTTTTATTTATCTTTTTTGCACTTGGTGTGTGAAGGTACAAAATTGTATTATATTACTATTGTACTTTACTGCAGAATTTTTATGTCTTCTATCAAGATCATGAATACAATTTTATTCACATCATGTGGCACAGTGTGTGAAATGCCTACAGATACATTGAGCTTGAGTTATCATACACATCAGACATCAGAATGAAAAAATGTGATTTTGTATGGTTTTAACTGTGGTGCCAGATGGGCTGCTTTGAATATTTAAAAACTGCTGATCTTCTGGGATTTTCACACACATACAACAGTCTCTAGAGGAAGGGAAGATGTAAAAAATGCCTCAGAAGCATCTCAGAATAAAGAACTGAATGTAGAACCCGAATGCAGATGGCCTACAAAGGTGGCCATATAAAGATTTGAAATGAGGATGGGTTCCCTTTTGAGTCCGGTTCCTCTTAATTTTCTTTTTCTCATATCATCTCAGGGAGTCTTTTCTTGCTTCCTTTCTTTCCTGGATCACTCTTTAGGAGAAAAATGTATACAGACTAATATATGAAATTCAAATATGTATTTTACATTTATTTTTTACTGAAATGCTGTTTTGTGTCAATGTATATTGTTAAAGGTGCTATTCGAATCAAATTAATTGGACTGAAAGACCAGATTTTTTTTTATATTGAACCCCTTAATATCAACATAGTACGACCAATAACATACAACATAGGGTTACGGTTTATATATATATTATAGGTTATATTTATGTATGTATTTATTTTTTAGGACTGTCAATTAATTTAAATATTTAATTGTGATTTATCTCATAATTGTAATGAGATAACCTGTGATTAATCGCAACTTAATCAAACATTTCTATCTATTTTAATTGTACCTTAACTTAACATTTCCTAGTTTTTAATACTCCAATCAAATATGGCCGCTTTATGCAAATGTATGTTTATTATTAGTTAAACGTAATAGTTTTCAGCAATCAGATTTCAGCCTCAATGTGCTGCTATGTCAGTCTAATCTGTCCAGGGCCTGCAAAGTCTGTTCTGATGGCGTTTTTACCATTTTCTCCTTAAGAAATAGCTCTGTTTCTTTAACCAATCAGATTTCATATTCGCCTCACAGAACCAGCTAGCTGGCCCAGAATAGTGTCAGCATTTTTCCGTCCTCTGATTGTTTGGACAGAGGGAAACTGGTACAGCCAAGTTCGACTGGCAAAGCACGTGTGTAGAATGAATACATCTGTGACTTTTTTATGCCTACAGATGAAGAGAAATTGATATACCTAAAAATACATACCGTATTTTCAGGACTATAAGCCGCTACTTTTTTTTCCACGCTTTTTTTCCCCGTGGCTTAAACAACGGCTAATATATGGATTTTTCCTGGTTTTTTCCTGATCTCACAAGCTTCAAGCCAAAAATCTGAGCTCCATAACATTAGACCAAAAAAAATTGCTGAACGGGTTCAGGTGAAAGAGTGAATCTCTTTATATTAAATCAGATGAACTTCGACTGAATTGGGCCGCACCACATTATAAATATGGATGAGATTCCTCTGACGTTTGACCTGCCGCTCACTTGGACTGTCTACAGGAAATGTGAATTATTCGTCACGTTGAAAACAACCAGGCATGAAAAAACGCACATCACCTGTGTTTTGAGCTGCACGGCATCGGGAGAAAAGCTTCACCGATGGAACGCACGACGATCCCAAAATATAAACTCACAAGAGAAATTGTTGTGAAGGAAGGAGGAAGACAGTGAACAATGACTTTCTTGGTAGGCTACTGTTTAGATACAAGCCGTGTAACAGACACTGTCTTTCGTTAAAGCCTGTGTAAAGTTTATTAGTTTTGGTGTAGGCAAATAGACAGGCAGCTTATAGACAGGTGCGGCATATTTATGTTAAAAATAAAAATCTTTGTTAAATTCAGTGGGTGCGGCTAATATTCGGGTGCGATTAATTGTCCGGAAATTATGGTACTTAAAAATACATTTTAAAGAAAAGCTAGACATCGTGAGGAGGTCGCCCAACCCCAATGTTAGCTAGCTTTCTCAGCCCAGGAAAGGGATTGTTCTACACTTCCAGACCAGTGATTACAAGTGGTACCCCTGGATTACTCTGAGGATTGGTGCAAATTATAAAGTATTCATCTCTGGAAAGTAGGTTGTTTTTTAATCAATGTTTTAATGTTTTTGTCATGTTAGACAAATATAGATTCTGAACTGCTCCAGGTGATGTAGGTGGCACAGTTGTGGTTGTAGTGTAGCGGTTTGGAGCTTGTTTTAGTAAAATGGTATTTCCCCTCCATATGTAAAATGCCTCTCTCTCTGTAATGCCACACACTGTTATATTGTGGTTTTGTATTGTATTGATGGTTTCTATAATCACGTGGTGGTATTAAGAGGTTGATTAAGTCGGGTAAGTCCCCACTGAACGCCCAGGTACCAAATGCATGGCCCCGCCATTGATATCTATCTATCTATCTATCTATCTATCTATCTATCTATCTATCTATCTATCTATAGATCTATATCTATAGATAGATAGATAGATAGATAGATAGATAGATAGATATGCCATGCACTGACCTCCTCGGTTTTTCTACATATAACTTAGCTACAGTTCCTTTACAGTTCCCGTTCCTGTATTCTGCTCTACAGTGTATTTCTATGACTTCAGGACCTTTCCAGTACCCTTCTTCCCAGTCTTATCTAGTGCACAACAGTTTCGAAACAAAGGTGTGTCCTGAATAAGCCTACTGTTACTGTTTGTTAAAAGCTTCAGGCAGCTTTTTTCTTTAGTCATTTAAGGTCATCAAGTTCTACCTTATTTAATGTCCCAAGGGGGAAAAACAAAACAAAATTGATGATGCAGCTTTTTGTTTTTATGCTCCTGGAACTACCTCTTGCTATTTTTGAAGCTCCTATTTTTATTCAAAAAAAGAACAAGAAAAAGAACCTACAATTTTCACTTGAGCATCACTTTTTTGGTGCAGAGAGACAGAAGTGTTTTCCTGGGGGGTAAATGCAATGTCATTTAAGCTGTTCTTCATTTCACAAAGTCTATAACAGGGTTTAGAGTACAGCTGGTAGTTTGGCATCCTAAGGTTGCACCAGCCTTAGTCACGTCCCACCTCATGAAGATTGTGGACCTTTAAAAAAGTAGATGCCAACCCGGCAAACATCCTGAACCATCTAGAGATGTACCAGCACCATTTGGATCCCACTTCATGTGGAGCTGGGACACTGGATCTCCTTGAGTGTTTAAATGCTCTGGCATGGAGAAGCTGTGGTTGTATCTATGAGGATCGCAAATGTTGAGCTATTTTATGAGATGCTAAGTAGCTCCTAGTTCTATAACCACACATGACTGTAAAAGACTGTAGAAACTAAATAACGTATAATCTTACATTCCAGTGCTCATGTTAGTTCTCACTTTTCAGTGTCCTGTATTGTTTAAAGACTATAATCACACTCTTGATGTCAACCAAATCATGATCGGTTCCCCTTTTCAGTCTGGTTCCTATCAAGGTTTCTTTCTCATGTAATATAAGGGGGTTTTTCCTTGCCACATTCGCCATGGCTGCTCATCAGGGATGAATACACACCATTCACCTTCTTCTTCTTCTTCTTCTTCTTTCGGCTGCTCCCATTAGGGGTCGCCACAGTGGTTTATCCGTCGCCACACCACCCTGTCCTCTACATCTGCCTTTTTCACACCAACTACCTGCATGTCTTCCCTCAACATATCCATGAACCTCCTCTTTGGCCTTCCTCTTTTCCTCCTGCCTGGTGGCTCCATCCTCAGCATTCTCCTACCAATATAACTCATGTCCCTCCTCTGCACATGTCCAACCCATCTCAATCTCGCCTACCTCACCTTACCAAAACGTCTCTTATGGGCTGTCCCTCTAATAAACTCATTTCTAATCTTGTCCATCCTGGTCACTCCCAGCGAACACCTCAACATCTTCAGCCCTGCTACCTCCAGCTCCACCTCCTATCTTTTACTCAATGCCACTGTCTCTAATCCATACAACATTGCAGGCCTCACCATAGTCCTATAAACTTTCCCTTTCACTCTTGCAGATACCCTTCTATCACAAATCCACCTCTCCAGGCTCTTCTCAACCTGCTCACTACTCTCACCACAAATAACAATATCATCCGCAAATATCATAGTCCAGGGAGACTTCTGTCTGACCTCGTCCATCAACTTGTGTATCACCACTGCAAACAGGAAAGGGCTCAGGGCCGATCCTTGATGCAGTCCAACCTTCATCCTGAACCAGTCTGTCGTACCTACTGCACATTTATCATCATCCCTTCAACTTCCAGCTTCCCGTTCATCACCCTATCAGAAACTCTCTTCACCTCCACTACACTTTTACTGTACTCTTCCTTCAGAATCACCCATACACCATTTCTCTTTCCATCCACACCATGATAAAACAGTTTAAACCCACCTCCAATGTTCCTGGCCTTACTCCCTTTCCACTTGGTCTCCTGAACACACAACATATCTACCTTTCTCCTCTCCATCATATCAGCTACCTCTCTCCCTTTACCAGTCATAGTATCAACATTTAAAGATACCAACCCGGACCTCTACTCTCCTGCACTTCTCCTTTTCTTGCCATCTCTGTAGACGTCTTCCTCCTCTCCTTCTCCTTCGGCCAACAGTAGCCCAATTTCCACCAGTACTCTGTTGGCTAACGATACCTGTGGCGGTCTTTGTTAACCCGGGCCTCGACCGATTCGGTATGAAATTCTTAATCGTGACCCACATATTTGATTTGGCACATGTTTTACGCTGGATGCAATTCCTAACGCAACCCTCCCCATTTATCTGGGCTTGGGACCGGCACTAAGCGTGCACTGGCTTGTGCATCCCTAAGAACTGGGTTACACACTGACCTACATTTACAACCAAAATTCTAATATTTGTTTCATGAAATTGTATTAATTTATTTTCAACAGTTTATTCTCTTCAATATGTAGTGTTTCTCTTGACTGCACTGCTTCCAGTACGTGTATGTGGATGTTAGATTTTTTTGTCCAATTAGATTTTAGCCTCTATGTGCTGCCATGTCAATCTACTCTGCCCAGGGCCTTCGAAGTCTGTTCTGCTGGCTTTTTACCATTGTCTCCTAAAGAAAAAATAACTCTGTTTCTTTAACCAATCAGATTTCATATTCACCTCAGATAGAATAGTCTCAGCATTTTTCGGCCCTCTGATTGGTTGATCAGAGGGAAACTGTTCGACATTCAAGTTTGACGGTCAAAACATGTGTGTAGCGCTGTGCTCACATGAATACATCTGAGTTATACTTTTTTATGCCTACAGAGGAAGAGAAATTTATTTGGTCTCGGGCATAATAAAAATAAATTTTCCAGAAAAGCTAGACATCATGAGGAGAGGTCGGCCAACCCCGAAGTTAGCTAACTTGTCTCAGCCCAGGAAAGGGTTTTTTTGCCGTTTCCAGACCAGTGAATACAAGAGGTACCACTGGCTTACAGCCTCTGAGGAGCGGTAGAAATTATAAGTAAGGTTTGGAGCTTGCTTTAGTAAAATGGTATTATTTCCATATGCGAAATGCCTCTCTCTCTCTCTGTAATGCCACGCGTTGTTATATTGCGTTTTTGTATAGTATTTATGGTTTCTATAATTGCGACATGATAGTGGTGGTATTAAGAGGCGGATTAATTCCGGTAAGTTCCCTACTAAAGGCCCAGGTACCAAATGCACAGCCCACTACTATTATGCACAGAATGCTTGTATTGCCAATACACTTACATCAATCTTTCCATTGCTCTTTGATACAATGGCTGGCAGAATGCATTCAAAAGCAGGTGATGTGTTCAGAATGCTGAAGAAAAAAAACAACTGATCTGTTTGTCAGTGACAATGCCATATACACCAACAACAAGGCTGAGGTCAGAGACATCCTTGAAAACATTGCACATGTCGTGCAGTCCTGAGAATCAATGTGTAGGATAAAAGCTCCAGGCAGCTTTTTCCTTTTGTCATTCAAGGTCGTCAATTTCTACCTTATTTAGCACCAAAACAGACATAGACCAAGCAAGTTACAAAGAAAGAAATAAAAATAAAAAAATGGAACTTCACCTCTTTGCATGCAGTAACTTCAGGACAAACATGGAGAAAAAAGGTTTGAAATCAAGCTGCACTCACACCACCATTGGTTCCTTGAATATAGAAAGCTAGAGAGAGGGAATTGTAAAAGTATACAGTATGGCAAAACTAAGATGTATTAGTACTGTGGATTAATTGGGTTAAATAGTTCAGAAAAAAATTATATAATTTGCAATAAAATCTAAAAAAGAGACATTTAGCAATCAAACAGAGACACCACTGACAGTATTTGTCATTATTCTGCTGAATACTTCCTTTTGTTTCCCTCTGAATCACACCTTTGCTGCTCTTGCAAAATAAAAAAAAAATGCAAGGAAAGCAAAGGGTGTAATCCTTGGGGAAATGAAAGTGCTCACACAGTTAGAAGTGAATCCAGAGCTCTATAGACTTCCCGTGAGCATCTCAGTCCGTGGTGCTGAAAATGAGTTTCAATTGAATTGCAGACCCTCTTAAGCTCTCGTTCATCTTTTAGATGTAATCCCACGGTCCCATTTCACTCAATCATAACACAATTTACACACCTCTGAATGTGTTAGATAAATGTTCATCACTGTCTTTCTCTGACACTCTGCCTGACCCCTTTGTGTGTCTCAGTGTGCTTGTGTGCGTGTGTGTGTGTGTGTGTGTGTGTGTGTGTGTGTGGTGTGTGTGTGTGTGTGTGTGTGTGTGCATGTGTGTATGTCTCAGATTCCTTAAAATATGACTGAGATACCGATGAACCCTGAATTTGCATTTTACTGACACATCAATAAAAAACACACATTTAAATACATTGAGAAATACGATATACTTATACATTCACTTTTACTACCTCTTACACACTCATATACACTGTCTCTCCCACACAAAACTATTATGAGAAAATACCTCATAATATGTCAAATCTGGCAGGCCATAGTTCTTTCAAATAAATTCGCTTTCACTACTACAAACACTTTTCCTGCTTTATTAAATTATCTGAAGTGCAAATCCAGATAAAGGTCAGCCGGCTTGGTGGGAATAGAATGTCAGATGGGCAGCAATTATGCAGTGTTAATACAAAATATAACTAGCAAAGAATTAAAAAAGAAAACTATAGACAATAATTAAAAATAATTATAATACAGTTCACAACTTTAGAACTCTTAGTGATACATAGATGCTGTCTAGGCATGCCTGCTTAAATTAGAAATTTTGTAGATTTTTGAAGTAATATACAGTCTCTTGAAGATGGATTACAGCAAATATAAAGGAATACTTTAATCAAATGTGGTTATTCAAGACACTGGAGCTGAAAAAAGATTAGCTTTTAAAAGAGGAAAAATATAAAAAATATAGCTCAAAACAAAACAGCATGATTTCACAGTCACTGGAACATTCTGTTACATTCAGTTATCAAAAGCATATGTGGTTCCCTTTCAGGAACTCGAGCTGCGTTGGAACGCTTTGGAAATGCGACCACATTGTCCACGCTCTGAAAAAATGTGTGTAATCAGTCGAAATTCGATCCTGGCTGTCACCGGTGGGGTGACGTCATGACCAGGAAGTATAAAACGCACATGGAGTGAACGGCACCAGCTTCTGTTTGTTCATGAAGTGCTCTGTGAGTATGTGTTGAATTGTCTGTCAATTGTTCGTCAGAAGAAAAAAAAGAGCAGCGCACGCTAAGTCGGTTCTCAAGAGATTTGGCTGCAAGTTCCAGTAAGCGTTTTAGGGGGTTGTGACCCACGCCATAGCCAAGCTACATAACTTGGTCAGCACTCGTGGATAAGGCTTATGCCTTGGCCGGTCAAACCACTGTGTCCCTGCACAACGTGCGAGCTCCGGATGGCGGACCCAGCTCTCAGAGCCACCAAAGAGACTGCTAGGGCCATTGGCTGGTCCATAGCCGCCCTTGTCTTGACAGAACTGTACCTTTGGCTCACCCTCTCAGAAAAATCCAATAGGGAAGGGCCGTGCTGCTGGATGCCAGGTGCTAGGTGTTCCAGCGGGACCTCCCACGCTGCTCTCGTTGGGCTGCTCAGTGGGCGCAGACCCAACCTCAACCCACCCAACCTCAAAGTACAGGAACTCCACCTGCCTGGGATCCTGCATGGCACTCTGTGCCAAAGCCCGGTGAAGTGACAGATCTGACGACTGTGATCTTCAATAAGAGGGCTATAGTGAAAAAGTCCTGACATAGGACTTTCTGGGGATCTGGCCGTAAAGGGGTGCATTGCACGCCCTGCCCCAGCCCCTGCAGGGGCCCTGCCACTGTATGTGCTTTAGGGAATGGCCAGCTTCAGCGAGCATCCTCCTCGGTCTCCACCCAGTCTTATAGTGGTCCAGGAAAACTCGTCGCCTCCTTCGAGGATCCTAGAGTTGCTTCGAGGCTCCTAGAGTCACTTCAGGGCACTGCCCCAGCTCTAGGCACACCAGAGGTCAGTCTCAAGAAACTGATACCCCTAAGAGACTTCCTGGCTGCCTGGAAAGCTTTGTCAGACGTGTCTCATGGGGTCCTGCCCACTGTAGAGCGAGGTTATTTGATTCAGTTCAAGTCTCATCTGCCCCATTTCGACGGGGTTCTTTTCAATCTGGTGGGAACTGAGCAAGCTCTGGTCATGGAACAGGAGGTAAGCACTCACCTGAGGAAGTATGCCATTGAGGTGGTCCCTCCATCAGAATAAAAGTCCAGGTTTTACAGCCGGTACTTCATAGTTCCCAAAAAAAATAGTGGGTTGCATCCTATTATATAGCTGGTCCCGGGCATCATGTAAAGCTAACGACATATGTGTCCCTCACATGGTGAGGGCAATACATGCAATGGTATTTAGCAACAGACTGTATTCTAGATTGACTTTTAGAAATATCTTTACATATCATAGTAATGCTAAAGAATTATTGTTGAATACTGATGGGAAAATGTGATTTTACTGACTTTACTATATATGTTATCAGCAAAATGACAAATCTTTATTCAAGTCATTCCCTTCGTTTGAGCAAAATTTAATAAAAAATATTCAATGTTCATTAGCCAAAGTCCCTCAACAACTTTTTATATGCAAATGTTTGATCATAATCTGAAAAAGAAAATGGTAATGTAACCAAGAAAGAATTATGAGAAACATATGAGTAATTTGTTTATTTTACATTTGCTATACATGCACATGATTTGATTTTAACATGAAACTGCAATAGATCTGTTCAAGAAACAGAAATGATTAGTTTACCTCCCATGACTTCAGGTCTGTGGTCACCCCAAAATAAACATATCACTCCCTGACACTCGTCTCAAAACATTTAATGAATGAATTTTTCAATAAAGACTCCTCAATAGAATTTCATCATTTTTCAATAAGACTAATGAGGACATTTTCCTTAAATACTGAGAATATGATCACTTTGAATTAATCCCTTTTATACCGTATGTTCTTTGAAAGGCATGATGCTGATGGCGGTGCTGCATAAATCATGTTGATGTGTTTGATGATGCATTAAAGCAAAGATTTCAATCTGGCACCATGCTTTTAAAAGTGAAAGCCATCACAGATCACAGTGAGCATTACATATGTTCTTAAATACAAGTAAATAAGTCAGACTGATGCTTTTTAAACAGATATGAATACGGTCCCACACATACTATCTGATTAGTATCCTGTTGATGGAGATCAAAAAGAAAGAAATGTGTTCTAACTTTGATGTGGGTCAAGGTTCAGATGTGAAGGTTGTGGGACAACACAAGTGCTGCTTCATTTAGTCATCCATAGTAAGATCCTGGTCAGGGTCAGGGTGGTTTAAACGAGGATACTAGGTTGTTCATGTTTTCTTTAACAGATTTTAATATTTATTTAAGTAATAAAAAAACTATAATAAAAAAATATATAATTTGAGATAAACAGTGACATTTACCTTTGTATTACCAAAGTGCATCAATATCACACCATCGAAAGCATTTGAATCATTTATCAGAAGCAAGGCTGTTATCAGGTCTAACGCCTTGCGTTCACTTATCTTGTTCTTTGAGCATAAACACAGCTAACAGGAACAGCAACCCGAATAAATTATCCAGCAATAGCAGTACTTTGACTCAGAGGATTCCCACAGTAATCAAAAAAATTTGCCTCTTTCAGAGCGAATATAGAGAGAATCAAAATATACTTGTCTCTGTGTATGTGCACGTAGGCATGTGTTTACCTAAAATACTTTTTTTGTGGTAGCTAAAGGGTTTGCATTACTGAACGGAAGCTGCCACTCTTGGGCTCTGAGCAAGGCCCTTAGAACTTTGTGCTCCAGGGGTGCTGGATCATAGCTGACCCTGCTCTATGACCCTAGCTTCCTAACTTTGCCGGGGTATGCAAAGAAAGAATTTTGCTGTGCTGCAATATGACAGGTAAAAAGGCTTATTATGAACTGCCATTATATTCTTGAAGACTACAGTATTTTACTTTTAAAATAAACATATATTTGCAAAAGCTGTATCAAATAAAACATTTTTTTAAAATGCCTTAGACTCTTCTGTGTTTTCTGGTTTTCCACCAACTCCAAAAAACCTAGTAGTAGGTACAGTAAATAAGCTATGTTAAATTGCCCCCAATTCTAAATATATGTGTAAGCATGGTTTTAGGTAATGGACTCATTCAGGGTATGTACAAGTTGGTATTAAAAAATGTTGAGACTAGTTTTGTAACACATCAACAGATGGCAGTACAAAGTTGCACGTACAGTCACAGGGAGCACTGACCTTCATAAGTCAGTGTGCCAAAAGACATCGTCCTGTCTACATCGGGAGAAACTGCTATTCAAAACACTTGTGTTACCCTGTCACGAGCTTTCCTCACACATGAGTTTCTTGCCGCAAAAACCCACCCAACTCGGCAGATTTGCCTCCTGCGGACTTCACCTGCTTCCCGAAGAAAAAGATCCAACTAAAAGTTCGCCATTTGACACCATTGTTGAGATCCAGTGCGAACAGAAGGTGCTTGAAACGCTTAGAAATAAAAACTTCTAGTACACATTCCAGAAGTGGCAGGAATGATGTGAGCTCCGTATTGCTGTGCAAGAGGACTCTTCTTATATCTGTTTCCTAACTGGATTTCTCCAGATAGGCTAGATCTCTATTGGCCACCAGAAAGTGATTACGGAAGATGAATGAATAAAAAAAAAATTAATCCTTAAATGAAATGGTAATATTTTTGTTCACTAATAAAAAATAATTAAATTAAAGTAAATAGTATTCATAATAACCAATCTTTGTACCCTACAAAAAAATATATTCCCTATACAAAAAAACTTTTACTTTTATATGGCCATCAACTCCAGTATTCATTCCTTCTTAACGAAGATTAATTGAGAGCTTGAAAAGCAATTAGAAAAAAAAGGGCTAGAACATGTTAAAGATGAGATTGAATGAAGCTGTAAAAAAAAAAAAAAACTGTCGTTTTTAAATGGCAGGCAAATGTTACAAAGAAGTACAAGCTAAGGACAGATAAACACTTGGTTGCTCAATCTGCAAAATACAAAAGGAAAAAGAACAAGGACAAACTCATTGTGGGACATGTGCAAATGACAAAAGACATCAGTAAAAAGACTGCCCTGCCCATGAGGCAGAATGCGACACATAGCACTAGTGAAGCCATTATGCAAAGACATGAATTGGGAGGTCGATTGAAGATCAGGAACATGCAGGTCAAGAGCTAGAGGACTTCGTGAGTTGACTGCAGTGTGAGCGATGAATGGGAAGTGTGAATGGCAAGAACACAGCGTACAAATCAGATACTGGCTCAGCAGCTTGTAATCAGGAGCATATGGAGTAAACCAAACACCCTACAGAGTGCAATATTGGCTGGAAAAAACACATTCTCAATATCAATGGTGGGTTTCTAGTAAAGTCTAAAACAAACTTGACAAGAGAACATATTCACTCTATATAGAAGAGTCATGTTGCAGGTCCTTTACATTGAGAGATGGGAGGTCCGGTTATGATACTCTTAAGACTTAAAGGGAAAGTAGCACAGGGTTCGGTCGGAAATCAGCCTTTAATGTGGGTAGGTCTAATTTAGGCTTTTCAGGGCAAAGCATTAGTGTTTTCATTTTTAATACTGACACCTGCAGGAAGCTAGTGTGGTGGGAAACAGAAACACCAAGAACCACTGAAGCACATGGGGAGACTATTTCCTCTGGTCTATTGCTACAGAAGTGTTACTGTTGAACAAATAGCTAAAAAAGTTATAGCTGTGTAGACCCAGACTTGTCTGATGTTAATGCTGACCCATGTTTTCCACTAAAAGTGCCTTCAATGGACACATGCGAATTAGAACTGAACCATAAAGAAATGGAAGTAGGTGGCCTGGTCTGACGAACGTTATTATATGGACCTCCAGGTGTGTATGCATCACTTACCTGGAGAGGTGATGGCACCAGGATGCATGAAGGATCCCCACAACTTTTATGATGACTGACCATAGTGTCCAGCCTACTTTTTAGTGTACTTACTTCTACATGATTAGACTTAAGTGAATACATGGTATTAGGTTATTGTTGTGAAGAGTATTAGAGGGATTAATTGATTACGTACTGATAAGGTAATAAGACCTTAAGCATTAATAAATAAATGCCCTTAGTGAATTATTCTGTCAAGCTTAACACTATTGAGACAATGACTGACAAAGGCTCATAATGTAGTCCCACATTTAAAATGTATGGTGTATTATTGATTTCACTACATTACCAACAGATCAACAATACCCCTGAGGCCAGTAAAGAGGCTGAACATCCAATAGACATGGTGTTAAAGGACATTGGAAGGATGGAGACAATAAAGCACATGATGCTTGCAGGGTAAAGAAAGTAAATTGGTTATATAATAAGATCCCTAATGAGCAAAGTGTCAGCAGAGGTAAGAGCAGCAAAAAAAAACTCCCCAAGAAGGCATATGGAAGAAACCTTAAGAAAAAATCACAATATAAGCAGGAGTGGGTGGTATAGAGTGACCATGGTGATAAATGTATTTCTCGTCATTGAATATCAAACTGGTCAGTAGATGTTCATGAAGCAGAGCAAAAAGCAGAAGAACATAGCAAACAATAAAAACATTTTGGGGGCCACTTTAAACCTTTTGCCACTCTGGTATTAAACCTCCCATTAAAGCTGGACTTTTACTTTGACAGACATCTGGTGTTTTAGGTGTACATCTGAGACCTGTCACTGGGAGAATAGCATTATGCAGTGACATATAGACTCACAGTCCACATTAATTTTATCCTAACAAACACACGTACACACACACACACACACACACACACACATGCATGCACACGGCAGCCTGTTAGCTTTTAACAGTGCAAGCTTAAAAATCTAAATATAGCATTAACTATATTATACATGGCTTCACTCTGAGAACACTGATGATTGGAAGAAATAAATACCAAGTAAATGTCTAAGTATAAGCTTCATACATGCACATCTTTTGGAGGGTCTGTGTTTAATATAATTTGTATTAACAGGCCGAATACAAATTCCAAGCAACCTATTGTATCACCATTGCAGTGATTTTGTATGAAATCTTTTGCCATCATATTTCTGTTTAAACATGCATTTGTTTTTATTGTCAATGATGAGTGCATAGAATTAATAAAGTTTGTGTGTGTTGGTTCATATCCACCTTGATAAATGTGTGTGTGTGTGTGTATACATAAACATCCTGATTCATTGTATTTCTGCTTTAGTTCATATTTAAATGGAAATAAAGAAACTTTACTTAATTAATGATGCCTTCCTGTATTGAGGGTGTGCAAGTGAATAAGTATATGTGTGTGTGTGTGTGTGTGTGTGTGTGTGTGTGTGTGTGTGTGTGTGTGAAAATTACACACTTCTAGAATAAAGCCAGACAGACACACATATTTATCAAGGTGGATATGAAGTAATTTTTTTTATATAATTTTAATGATTAATTACACACGTGTGAAAAGAAATCCTACTTAAAAAGTGTGTGTAAATTCACATATAGAGTAAAGGTTTCTTACTAATGTGTACCTCCATTAAGACATGACAAATCATATAATTTGCATTTACATCATTCTGCAGATGTCCTTAAACAGCACGACTTACAATTATTTCATTTGGCAAATGAGCAGTGGATGGAAAGGACCTTGCTCAAAGGTTGGTGGTGCTGAGATTTTAACCACTGAACTAAGACTTGCAATGATTGGTGTAACACATTGCATTTAACATGTGCTTTAGACATTATAGGGTTTAATATTGGTTGCAAATGGAAATGGAAAATTAGGGATTTTAAAAACAAAAAATAACAATAATAATAATATTAATGTATATGATCACAAAATAATAATAATGATTAATACTATATTAATAATATATTAACACAGTAATAATAAAAATAATAATAATAATAATAATAAAACAAAAAAAATAATAATAATCTAATAATAAAAAACAACTCCCCTCTACATCTCTTACGTCTCTTTCAAACCAATTACCTGCATGTCTTCCTTCACTACATCCATGAACCTCCTCCTTGGTCTTCCTCTTTTCCTCATTCCTGGTGGCTCCATCCACAGGATTCTTTTTCCGAAATACCCCATGTCCCTCCTCTGCACATGTCCAAACCATCTCAATCTCGCCTCCGTCAATTTATTCCCAAAATGTCCTACATGTGCTGTCACTCCAATAAACTAATTTTTAATCCTGTCCATCCTCGTCACTCCCAATGAAAATCTGAACATCTTCAGCTCTGCTACCTCCAGCTCCACCTCCTGTCTTTTACTCAGTGTCACTGTCTCTAAACCATACAACATCACAGGTCTCACCACAGTCCTATACACTTTCCCTTTCACTCTAGCAGATACCCTTCTATCACAAATCACTCCTGCTATCACTCTTCTCCACCCACTCCACCCTGCCTGCACTCTTTTCTTCACTTCTCTAACACACTTTTCATTATTTTGCACTGTTGACCTCAGGTAACTAAACTTATCCATCTTCACCACCTCTTCCCCCTGCAACCACACCACTCCACTCCCTCTCATTCACACATGTACTCTGTCTTACTCCTACTGACTTTCCATTCTTCTTCTCTCCAGCACATACCGCAACCTCTTCACGCTCTTCTCAACCTGCTTCCTACTCTCATCAAAAATTACAATATCATCCGCAAACATCATAGTCCACGGAGACTCCTGTCTGACCCTGTCTGTCAACCTGTCCATTACCACTGCAAACAGGAAAAAACTGATACTTGATGCAGTCAAAGCCAATAATGCATCTGTGGTGATCTTTGTCATTGATCACAGATGGTCACCTCTTCCCTCAGCCTGGCTTCCACTACTCTTTCCCATAAATGCATGGTGTGACTGATCAACTTAATCCTCTGTAGGTCCCCTGGTGGTCTAGTGGTTAAGATGCAGCGCTCCCACCGCTGCGACCTGGGTTCGATTCCCGGTCAGGGAACCAGCCACTCTCAGTGCCGGTCCCAAGCCCGGATAAATTGGGGAGGGTTGCGTTAGGAAGGGCATCCAGCGAAAAACATGTGCCAAATCAAATGTGCGGAGGATCCGCTGTGGCGACCCCTAACGGGAGAAGCCGAAAGAAAGTTTTAGTTTCTGCAGGTCTGCACATCTTCCTTATTCTTAAAAACCGGTATAAAAAAAAAACGCCTTCTCCATTCCTTGTGCATCCTCTCACCTTCCAAAATTGTTCCTTCCTTGTTGACCAACCTGGTTAAAAACTCCACTGCCATCTCTCCTAAACATCTCCATGCTTCTACTGGTATGTCATCTGGCCCAACTGACTTTCCACTCTACAACCCTTAATAGCTGCTCTCAATTTCTCCTTACTAATTCTATCCACTTCCTGCTTTACCATCTCCACATCATCCACCCTTTTCTCTCTCGCTCTCATTTTCTCGGTTATCAGCTGTTAAAAATACTCCCTTCCTTTTCTTAACACACTCCCCTCACTAGTCAACACATTTCCATTTGCATCCTTTATTGCTCTCACTTGCAGCACATCCTTTACAGCTCGGATTTCTCTGCCTGGCTAATCAATACTATTGAATAAATAAACACAAATACACAAACAAACTAACAAAAACAAATAAACAAAAGTAGAGCTGTCTTAAGTCACTTTAATATAACGTATATTAGCCCCATACACATTTTTTTTATAATGTGTCAAATTAAAATTTCAGCACATTAATAAAACAAAGAATTCACATAAACTAGAAGTCCATGTGATATAAAATAGCTTGCACAGCTGCATTAGTGTTTAATGCTTCAGTGGTTTCTAAATGTAATGAGCCAGTATTCCCTTTAACTTCTTATATGCACACTGTACAGTATTTAAATGAAACACAGAGAAACATTCCTCTGGGGGAAACCATCAACTTGACATAGTCTTCACACTTATTTCACAAACTCAATAAATCAACAAATCATGATTTTCTAGCAAGAAGTCAAACAAATAATGTATTTATAAAAATGTGGGTTTACAGACTATTTACTACATTTATTTATTAGTGTGGATTTTGCGTTACAATGTCCACACACATATCTCTGACAAAGCTTTAAGAAGAAAATAGTATATATTTGGTTCAGCTTAATTTAACTAGCTGGCAATGTAAAAGATGATAATAAGAAATTGAAAACGTATCAAGTTTTTCATTTTCCAGGTACCTAATACACTGATAAGATAGACAGAATCCTATTCAAGTAGGATACAAGGGCTAAAAAACTCAAGGTCTCACTGCCAAATATGCAACCAGCACATGACATAAAGGCCTAAAATGTTTACAAATTTTTTACAATCTAAAAGATATTTCAGTATGTACTAAACAGCAAAATGTTCTAATAAACTGCATTATCTACCTCAATTTCCAACTGAATTACCTGCAGCTCCACCTCCCTACCAACCCACATAGATTATATTGACAAACATTTTGTGTCCACATCGACCATAAGATTTGATGTATTTTATTTATACATCCCATACCACATTTAGTCCCTACTGCCTGTTATAATAACTTCTACTCATCTGGGAAGGTGTACCACTACATTTTGGAGTGCCTGGGGTGCAGTCATCATTCCAATTCATTTAAAAGTTGTTTTGATAGAATTGAGGTCAAACCTCAATAGCAGACCATTCAAAAGTTTTCTCTCCAAACCATTTAAATCGTATCATCATAGGGTTCACATTTTTGAAACAGGTTTGGGTCACATTGTAGTTCAAGTAAAGGAAAAATTCAATGCTACTGCATCCAAAGGAATCCTATAAAATTGTGTGCCTTTGTTTGTAAATAATTTCATACGGCAAAAGTCTCAAAAATCTTGACCATAGTTTACCCACTTCTATCTATCTATCTATCTATCTATCTATCTATCTATCTATCTATCTATCTATCTATCTATCTATCTATCTATCTATCTATCTACACACACACACACACACACACACACACACACACACACACACACACACAGAAAGAGAATGCTTTTTACAGAGATTGATGGGGTTTGCAGATTAAGAACAAAACTTTAATCACAAACAAATTCACAAAATTTCCTTAGTAATGTACAATGGTGTGTTAAACACTGGTGTGAAATGTAAAAGGTGACATGGTATAAGTTAGATTCAGTGACTAACTTACATCCTCATTCATTCACTTAATCACCCATCTTGATCACCCACTCACTTACTCTCATATCCTCACACACTTTCTCACATAATCTCCTCACATACAGTACTTACTCACTCACTCATCTTACTTCTACTCTCTCTCTCTCTCTCTCTCTCTCTCTCTTTCTCTTTCACCCCCACACATACACACACACTCTCCTCACATACTGATTCACTCGCTCTCCTACCTCGATCAATCACTCGTTTACTCACACTCTCACACACACACACACACACACACAGTCAGCCACCTTAGTCACTAACACTCATTTAGTTGCATGCTCACTTATGCAAACTCTCACACTCAATTCTGTCAGTCAGTCACTTTCACACACATTCACACACTTACTCACTTACATATTTACTCACTCACTCACTCGCTCACTCACTCACTCACTCACACACACATTCATACACACATGCTCACATACATACTTAATCACGTACTTGTTTACTTGCACATTCATGCACTTACTTACTTACATACACACTCACACTTAATCACTCACTCACACATTCATGTACTCACTCACTTACATACACACACTTTATCACTTACTCAAACATTTATGTACTCACTCACTTACATACACACTCACACTTAATCACTCACTCACACATTCATGCACTCACTCACTTACTTTCACACTCACACTTAATCACTTATTTACACATTCATGCACTCACTCATTCATGCACTCACTCATTTACATACACACTCACACTCAATCACACATTCATGTACTCACTCACTTACATACACACTCTCACTTAATCACTCACTCACACATTCATGTACTCACTCATTTACATACACACTCACACTCAATCACTCACTCACTCACACATTCATGTACTCACTCACTTACATACACACTCACACTTAATCACTCACTCACACATTCATGTACTCACTCACTTACATACACACTCTCACTTAATCACTCACTCATACATTCATGTACTCACTCATTTACATACACACTCACACTCAATCACTCACTCACACATTCATGTACTCACTCACTTACATACACACTCTCACTTAATCACTCACTCACACATTCATGTACTCACTCACTTACATACACACTCTCACTTAATCACTCACTCACACATTCATGTACTCACTCATTTACATACACACTCTCACTTAATCACTCACTCACACATTCATGTACTCACTAACTTACATACACACTCACACTTAATCACTCACACATTCATGTACTCACTAACTTACATACACACTCACACTTAATCACTCACACATTCATGCACTCACTCACTTACTTTCACACTCACACTCAATCACTCACTCACACATTCATGCACTCACTCACTTGCAAACACACTCACTCACTGTATATGCTGTATATGCACTCACTCTCCCTCTTTCACACACACACACACACACACACACACACACACACACACACACACACACACACACACACACAAATATATTTCCACAATTACTCACTTACCTACTCACACTCACATTTTATCTTTAATTTCCTCCTGGGTTTTTCCAGATAATTTCGTGGATTATGAGACATTCCTAGATGTTCCAGGCCCCAGTCTGACTCACCACATCTTTAATAAACTGAAAGGTTATTTCAGATCCAATTTATAACTGCAAAAGTATTGTTTTTGCCTATGGACCCTCTACTACATACAGTACACCCAGTGTCAGGAGGGTAAGATAAGAGCAATGCACAAAAAAGTTAAGGAGATAAAGCCACAGGTGCTTTCTCTTTGTGTTTCAGACTGAGTCAAGTGAAGAAGAGACGGCCTGCAGGAGAGAGATAGCGTCTGCACCATACAGCCACAGAGGGAGAAAGAGATCACAGGATATTTAGAAGAGAGATTTTCCACCTTTCATTAGATTACAGTGCTGCTAGCACAGGCTACTGAAGGGGAGACAATTAGGTTGGGTCCCACAAAGAGCTCTACACCCCCGGGCCATATTACACTGGCTCTACTAAGACACACACACACACACACACACACACACACACACACACACACACACACACACACACACACACACACACACACATTGCTGTTCCTCATGATGCTAAATTGATGGTAGTGCAAAGGCCAGTTCTCTTGAAATCACATCCTATGCCCCTAAAACTACAGTACATCACTTTGTCTGATATAATGCACACACCTAAAAAAACATACACACCTGAAAGAGAGCCTGCACACACAATCCAACTGAGTTCATCATATTAGTTTATGTTTCAGCAAAGAACTCCGTCTGATCCATATCTCACTTCCTCCACGTTCTGCGCTCCCCTCATAACATTAATAATCTTTTGAAGGACTACATCTCTCCATATTTACTTTCATTCTGATGACTCGTCTTCCTCCTCCAGATCTCCTCCACTCCTGCCTCGGAGTCCTGCCAATTTTTCCTGTTATCTGAGCTTTTCTCTAAAAACTCTCTCTCAACTGAAGGCATTGCTCTGATAACAAAACCACATAATAACTTTTTTGTGAACAATAGAGACAGAGACCCCACGTCTTTCTCCCTGACACATCGCTCTATCATCCTACTAACTTTCTGTGTTTATGTGTGTGTCTGTACACCAAGGGGGGTGCAGCCCGAGTAAACAAAATAATAAAACTCAATTGTGTAAGAAATGCTTGATGAATAAATTTGCTTGTTTCACTGTTCCTTTTATTTTAATTTAATTCATACATACTATATGAAATATCGATCAGGCAGCAAGCACACAGACAAGCACATATATAGAAATTCATTGTTATTTAGAGAGAGAGAGAAAGAGAGAGAGAGAGAGAGAGAGAGAGAGAGAGAGAGAGAGAGAGAGAGGGAGGGAAATGGGAATAGACATTTTAGAGACGACATGAGACTTGAATCCAGCATGAGAGGAACAGAGCCGATCCAGTTACGACGAAAGAAAGAGGAGAACACAATGGGGAAGATGGACTGGAGAAGATTAATAGAAGTGCACAGGGGAAAGTATGAATGGAAGCAAATTTGAATGTGTGTATGGTATATGCTGATATGTCAAGTTTATAACTGAAAGCCATCAAATCCTTTTTTAAGCTCCTGCAGAGTTATTCTGGCCGATATGTGTAGTTTTATTGGACGTCTGCAAGCTTTAAGTGTTTGGTTGAGACAAAGACAAGTCCAAGTACAAGTGGCAGTATATCAGAGCCAAGTCTAAGTCTAATCGGCAATAAATCAAAGTGTACGAGTGGCAATAAATCAACGAAAAGTCAAGTTACTTATAGCAATAAATCGCAGACAACTTCAAGTTTGAGTGGCAGTAAATCCGATACAAGTCCAAGTACAAATAGCAATAAATCAGTGTACGAGTGCCAATAAATCAGAGCCAAGTCCAACTACGAGTGGCTATAAATCAGAGACAACTTCAAGTTTAATTGCCAATAAAACAGAGGGGATGAGTGGCAGAAACAACTTTAAGAATAAGTTGCAGTAAATCAGAAACTATTCCATGTATATACAGATATGTCTCAAGACCAAGACCGTATTAACAAGACAGATTTTTAGTGACAAAATCGAAGAAGAAAATGGGACAATTATTTTTATTTATAGTAAATAAAAAATCTGTTTTTTTAATAATTACCTAATTATTTGGTTTTGGTGAAGTATAAACCACCATATGTGCAGCTGCTGATTTACTGGAGCAGTAATTTAATTAAAGTAATATTAATAGATACTTAATATCTATTTTTGGATACAATGCTTTTAAAAGCATTTCTACCTTTTACTTTTTTTTTTTTAAACTTAGCTCCTCTACGGTTTTGTTAAAGGACCTTTGTAGAGGGTTCAATAGCAATGGCATTATCAAAAGGTCAATACGATTAACAGGAGTCTGGATGGAGATTCGATTGTACAGAGATCAAAGCAAATAAGAATTTGTAAAAAGGGTTTGCCGGAGCCACACAGTGGGACGAGGCCGAGTTAAGGCCAATGCGTTTCCGCAGGGTGCTTGCAAAAGTGCATCGTACTGCAATTAACCCCGATCGATACCGACAGAGCAAGAGCACATGGACAACAACAACATCTTTATTGCTCGATACCTGTCCTAATGTTCATTAAATTTATACTATGAACACTTTCTCTTATTCTCGCTGTTTCACTTAATACTGTTTGCCTGACCTATAATCATACTATCTGGCAACTAGCAGGTTGGCTAAGTTACCCTGGTAGCTAACCTACCTTATCTCACTTTTGGCTTGTTTCTTAGAGATCTGAATTGTTGAAAAATAAAACTTTTTTTAGTAATTAGTTTTAGTAATAGTCAATAATCTGGTTAATTTAAATTAGTCTGATTAACCAATAATGTGCATATATATCAATGCCAGTTCCAATAAATACAGCAATACAACAAATAGCATTAAGGAAAGACAGCAGGTTTTTCTGATGTTATAGGAAAACCACCAACCACATTATTCAGCTCAATCTGAAACATAGTTCACAAAGGTCTCAATTTTTAATAACACATGAGGTGTTTTATTCATTTTAAGCTCGTATAAATTCTCATCTTGCACCAAGCTCTTTGTCTCAAAATTGTGTTCTCATGGTGACTGCTATTGTTCACAGGTCTTGTCTTCATATCCTGGTTATGGTTTGAATGTCCATGTCTCTAATTATTTTGTGTCTTTGTATTTATCTGCAATGTATGATAAATGCAATTTTTGCCCCTATATCTGAATCTGCATTTTTACTTTTATCAAAAGGAAATAAAAAAAGAACTAATACAGAATTCAATAAGGCACATCTACACACCAGCAGGATGTCACTGTGAAAGATGCACTATTCCTAACTTTCAATCTTTCTGTCATTCAGTCGCTTAGTGCAAGATAGTGAATAAATAGGTACATTGTATTAATTACACATGCAGGTGCAGACAATCAGTCATTACTTGCCTGTTCTCTGTTACTCCTTAACCAAACCAGCCTTTTTTCTCCAGTAGCTGGTTGCAATAACTATTATATATATATATATATA
>MU551704.1:4544466-4609201 GCA_024362625.1 Silurus asotus
TGTGTGTGTGTGTGTGCGTGTGTGCGTGTGTGTGAGGGACAGAATATGAAATGGCCTGCTGTTCTCTTTTCTCAGTAAACACATGCTAATAAAATCATTTCACTGTTAGATTTTTTTTAAAAGCAACACTCAGGAACACTTGTCTCATTTTTGGGCTGCGCATGGAATAAAGACGATGAGATTAAAGTGTTTGTGAAAGCATGTTGAGAATAAACAGATCCATAGACATAGAGTAAACGGTGCGATTATGAATTGCAGTAGGAGCTTGTTGAAGGTAGTCTTTTACAAGGATAGGAAGGCAAACGTTCGTGTGTCTGCACAGGTCTGAAAAAACACTCGATAATGTACACGATAATGTATGAAGAACTTCAAAAAAAGCAGCAGCACGACATTAGCATCTTTTGCAGCATGATGAAACCAATAGAAAGGGATGAAGAACAAAAAGCTCGGATTGCACTTTTCTAATAAAGGACTCGCTAGAAAAAACAATAAAAACATACTTGCCGGGGTTACAGCCGTCTGTATTTCATTCATATGCCGCCTGAACGAAAGGTGCATGTAAGGTTTTTTAAGTAAGGACATCATTTTTGATTCAACATGACACCAGCAAGATTTATAACATGATGCAAACCTCTGGTAAGGTTTGAGGAAGGGCGTCAATGTATGTAGAATTCTAGGACAAAATGTTACACAGAGGGAATAGTGTGAGTAGTCTGTACCTATAAATCTGATAAGAAATGGCTTTTTTAACCAGTTTTTTTCAAACCAGGGTAGGCAAATATCATTTTCCTAATGATGTTATGTGATTTACAGCACTAAACCCTTCAAAAAAATAAAGACCTTATAGTTATTATTTACAAATTGTACTTTATAAACTTAGACACTCTCTGGTAGCTATCACAGTCAAACTCTATTTTCCATCTGTATTCCAGGTACATTTTGCTTCATGAGCAGCTCAATTTTGATATATGTACAGCAATTACTGTATTATTTGTACAGCCTCAGAGCATGCTGTACAAATAATGTACAAATAACAATAGGCTTGAAAACCTGTGGGCTTATACTATACACAGAACATCAAAAAACATTAAAAAAAATCTAAATCTATTTCCCATCAGAGACTGAAGCCTACAAACATAGCTGCACTGGACTAAGAGTGATGGATTAGAAATGTACTGTGTGTTTTTATAAATTTTTTTAACCCCTAGCGCAAGTGAATTTGTAAAAAATACAGAAGCACACGTCACTTGACTACTCAGGTTCAAACTTTTCCTTAGTAAACTTAGTAGATGACATTATTCCCCAGTAGGAGACACATTGGCACACACACACCTATATACAAGTGTGTGGTGATTCAAACAGAAACCAAATCACCGCAGGAGAGACCAAAAACGACACGAGTCATAAAGTTTAAGTTCTTTTTCATCTGTCTCCTCAGAGACCAATTAAAGGCCTGTCTTAGGACATTGGCATGCTGCAGACATGCACGAGTAATTAAGGGCATGACCTTGAAACATAAATCACAGGCGTGGGGACCTTTAAGAACATAATTAGTCCAAAAGAAGCAATTTTAACTTAATGAAGAAAATACAATACGCAGCTAAGCAAAATATATTATACTAATTATAACATTTGTCTGGGTTAAAATATATTATACTAATGAAGTGTATAAAAATGTTCATTTATAAGTGTACAGTTTGATACAGGCAACAGAAGACTTCATGTTCTTATGGATCACCTTTCCTGTGCATCATGAGGGAAATATTTTTTATTTTTTTTATTTTTTTATTTTAGGTCCAAAATAATTGTTGTTTTCACATGTGACTACTGTTATTCAGAAATCTTGCTTGCATCACACTACTTGATCCTATGTCCTTCAGCCTGTGACCCAGAAACCAATTGTGAAGCTTACAATCTTTCTCTGAAAGCCTGCACAGATTGTATTTTATTAACCATTTAAGGACATAATAATTTCCCTGAATGTGTTAGGGGGAATTAAGGATATGAAGGCTCTTTGATTGAGGATGCTTGGGCAATATATATTTTTTTATTTTATTTTTTTATTGATGTCCATGACAAATAACAGGATGTGATGATATGAAGTTCTTAGCACAAATCAAAGTCAGATAAAATGTGACTAGGATTAGCTAGACAACAACAGCTTGTATAATCTTTATTTTGGTTTATAATCAGGTGATTTTATATACATTACACAGACATTTAATTTATATCAAGTGATAACCGATACAATAATAAATCAATTAGACTAAACAAAGTGACATGTTTCACTCACTAAGCAAAACGTTTGATGTTGATTACTCTCGTTTTTTTTTCTTTCGGGTTCTCCCATTCGGGGTCGCCACAGCGGATCAACCGTATTCTTGATCCTTATTTTTGATTTGGCACATGTTTTTACGCTTTAAAAGATCTTAGAGGCAGGAGCTATTATAGTACATCAATATAAGGACACATAATAAATCCTAACTAAAGAACGAAAATTATCCTCTGTCTTGGTTTTTATTAAATTACAGTTGCTGTCAGTCACAGCTACACCTCATTCATGTCCACTTCATTACACCTGAGAGACACAGGGTCACCTTTCTTCAGATTGGCAAGTACTGATTGACACACCTCCTTAAAAGACTGACAGACACAGAGGCCACACCTCCCTAACCAACAGACAGGAGAACAAATGCCTCTTTTACAAAACTAACCGACACGTACGCCATACTTCCTTTACTAGAACTGAGAGAGGTCACACCACTTTTACAATATTGGCAAAAACAGAGGCCAAACTCATTTTATTATTTTGACAGATGTGAAGGCCACGCCTCCTTCACTAGGACTGACAGTTACAGAGGACATAGCTTCTTTATTAGAACTGACAAGTACAGAGACCAAATGTCCTTCACTATTGCTGCCAGGTATAGACCCACACCTCCTTCACTAGGGCTGCCAGGTATAGACCCACACCTCCTTCACTAGGGCTGCCAGGTATAGACCCATACCTCCTTCACTAGGGCCGCCAGGTAAAGAGACCACACCTCCTTCCCTAAGGCTGACAGGTACAGAGGTAAACCCTCTTTTGCAAGATTGACATATAAAAAAGCCACACTTTTTTTTCTCACTATGATTGATGGGCCACACTTCCTTTACAATATTGAGGCACAGAGGTCACACTTTTTGTTAAATTGAGAGACATGAACATCACACCTCCTTAAGACTGAGCAGTAGAGAGGCCATACTTTTGTTCTAACAATTCTTTTTTCCCCACCTGTTTTTGAAAAACTGATCCAGTGAACTGAGATGTAGTATGAAGAAGGGGTTAATGTAACTTGGTGCAATGAAAATAAACAGTAGCTCATTAGATAGCTGGTTTGTAAATATTCTATTGATGATGCAACTGTATTAATGTATTGATGATTCACTTAATTATTTATATTGATTGCATGACTGTAGATCCCATTACCAATAAACAAAGGTACAGATGCTTAGACTTAGTCTAGTATAAAATGGCATCATGCACACATTCCCCACTGAACTGAGGCAAAATGTTCATATGTTTGTGACACTGCAGTGGAAGTATAATCCTAAAGTAATAACAGTCTTTAATGTATCAGTCAGCTTAAAGGTTCTGTAGTGCAGGTACATTTTGCTTCACAAACACCCTCAGGGCATAATGAATACAGTTGTGGTACAGTATATTTCATATTTTATGCTGCTGAGGATGGTTTAACATGAACAGCCTAAAGATCCATGAGGTTACAGGTTCTCATGGACTGTAATTAATATAAACAGTTTGCTACAGTGGCTTAGGGCTGCAATTGCCATGAACAGTTTGCATTTAAGTGTCCATCAGCAAACAGCTTATAACCTCCACAAAAAGGAAACTCCAATTAATAGACATTCAATGTCACCTAAATGAGAATGGGTTACCTACTAGCTCAGGCACTGGCTTGAGACCCCCTGGGCAATTCAAAAAGCTGAATAATACTTGTTATTCTGCGACTAAAATTCATCAGAACTTGATGCAACAAGCAGGAAACTGAAAACAGCAACAACAAAAAAATAAATTATTATTATATCAGGGTCATGTGTGTCTCTATTCAAGCCATCTCCTCTTTCTTCATCTGCAACAGATGTATTTTTCTTCATACTCTTAAGTGCAAAAGACTGCAGTGGATTTTAAATATAAATATAAAAAAATAAAAATAAAAACAGAAAAATAGCTTGAAGCACTAATAATAATAATCATCATAATCATTATTATTATTATTATTATTATTATTATTATTATTATTATTATTATTATTATTGATACATCTGAATAACACGAAATCAAGTGTGAAGACTTTTTAGCTCATCTTGGAAAATCTGAAATAGAAGAGAAATCACTGAAACTTTGAGGAAGTGAATTCCAAAGTTTGGAAGGTCGGACCCTAAACGCTCTCTATCTACTAAGGCCAGTCTAAAATGAGGCACCACAAGAAGAAAGGCAACATGGTGCAGGCTGGGGTAAAGGGGTGAAAAAGGTCAGTGAAGTCCTCTGGAGCATAACCATGGTACAGAATACAGAAAGGACAAGAAATCATAACAGATTATATAGAAGTTTACACTGTGGATCAAGCGTAAAGCTGTGGATGTATATAACTATATGCAATATTTAAATATTGAATGTACTTCAGGGTTCCATTTTCCTGCACATCATACATTTTTAAGGTGAGAGTTTTCTATCTATACAGACACACAGTGAGAAAACTCTTTCTCCAGACAATCTCTGACAGAATCTGAGGTTACATTGTGCTCTCACAACAGATTCTCATTAAACCTAATCAATGTATTCAGTTCAATGTAATTAGAAATAAAATTTTTTTTCCAGAAATATGGTGGAATAAAAGTAAGATAAAAAATACTATAAAGGTGTAACCAAAATGTATTTTAATTAAGGTAGATTATTATGTTTCTGACAGTTCCTCAACCTCTTTTACATCAAATGAGTTTAAAAATGAGTCCTAAGTGCATTACTTGTACCTCCCACAACATTTTAACACATTTTAGATTGACCTTTCCTAAAGAATATTTACATAAAATAATCTACTAGCCTAATTTAAAGCACGGCAGCTATGATCAGGCCTTTACCAATGATAAATGAATTAGAGCTGTAAATGCGTCACACATGACCATCTCTGTTTTTTCCTCAAGCTTCACATCTCATGCTTTCTTTTATGAGTAAAATCCTCCCACTTGTGTGTCTTTTTTTGTTGCATCCCACAGGTTCCAAATCTGAGCTCCACTACGAGCCTCTAATTCATATTTCTATTTGCAAATTCTCATTCATAACCTACTTGTAATAAAAATAAAGTGAGAATCAACAACAATGACAACAGTTAGATCAATTCATATAACTACTGTTTTGTCAGTAATGAGTTTAGGGGAATCTGAGTTTGTTATGGTCCCAAACCAACAGGATAACTTGATTTTTTGCAGGGTCCAAAGACACTGAAGACAGTTATAATTATATGTGTCTGGCAAATCTTTGTGAAGAAGTGCAAGTAATGAAAATCTTAAAAAGGTGCTTTGAAAGTTGATGTAACATCTTGGATGCAGTGCAAGCAATTTTGTGAAAGTGATATGATACGAGGCTTGTCCGATTACAATGTTTCTCTGTTTCTTTTTTGTGTGTGTGTGTTGAGTGCATATGTGTGTAAAACAGTGCATAATGAGCACACAGTGCATCTTTGTATGTAAGTGTATGAATTTGTATGCATGCTTGTGTGGGTGGCATTAGTGGGTGTGGGGCCTGTGTGTGTGTGTGTGATCTTGAGTATGCATCTCCTTTGTGTGGGTGGTACGCAACCGTGTGAATTTGTGAACTATGCATTTATGCTTCAGACCACAAAGTTCAATAAATTCTAAGCAGCTGCCAGGCTGAACAGGAAAGTCCCACCTGGATATCTGAGTGAGATAGAGAGAGAGCTGTGAGATTTACAGAAATTCCTCAAACCTCACACACATTGGTGAACTCTGAGTTCAGCTGTAAGCCCTGCTGCAGGCATGTGATTTAAAGACTAATCATAAATACAATTTATTGTAAAAATATTTTAACACCTGATTCCCCTTCAGGAACTCGAGCCGTGTTAACAACGCTTTAGAAACGCCTCTGTGTGAACACACTCTGAACCACATGTGTAATCAGTCCAACAAAAAAGTGTGACCTCCCCTGTGCCATGACATCACGACCCAAGCACATGCAGTGGAGACGGCGCTGGCTTCTGTTTGTTCAGTATGCACTCTATGTGTCTTTTTTGCCGTAGGTGAGTTTAGGTAAGACGGTAAAAGCTAAAAAAAAACAAAAACAAAGGAAAATGGTGTGTTCCTCCTTGACCCTGCTTCATCATGTGGGAATACACACAGTTTATGTCTGAGCCTGGTTTTGGAACAAAAAGTAGAAACTCTCTTAAAAAAACAGGCCATCTAGGTGGTCAGTCCCCCAGACAGAGAGTTCGGGTTCTACAGACGTTACTTCATAGTTCCCAAGAAGGATGGGGGCTGTGTTCCATTTTAGATCTGCGTCTGCACTTATGAGGCTAAGGTTCAAGTTCTCAAGTTGAAACAAATCGTGACTCAAATCAGATCTGAGCACTGGTATTGCACAAGAAGCTTACCAATATTTAGTCTTTATGCTTGGCCTTGCACTCTCACCCCACTCTTTTACAAAGTGTGTGGATGTGGCTCTGGCTCCTCTGAAACCCCGGGGCATCTGCATACTAAACTATATTGACAATTGGTTGATATTAGCTCAGTCGAGGCACTTGGCAACCCAGCTTTAAGATGTTATTCTCGCCCACATGAAGGAATTGAGGTTAAGACTGAACACCAAGAAAAGTGTACTTTCTCCGGTACAGAGGATCACCTATATAGGTGTGGTGTGGGATTCAACCACTATGGGGGCACAGTTGACTCCTACTCGAGTCGAGTCTATCCTCATGGCCACCAAGAGAGTGAGAGAGGGCCAGTCACTCACTGTAAAGCAGTTTCAAAGGTTACTGGGTCTAATGGCAGCCGTTTCCAATGTGATACCGCATAACGTTAAGGATGGATGCCTCCCTCATGGGCTGGGGGGCGGTCATGAGTACCTGCTTCGCCCAATGTCTATGAAAAGGGCCCTATTTTTAGTGGCACATCAACTGCCTGGAGATGCTGCCCGTGCTTCTAGCATTAAATCATTTTCTCTCCTACCTAAGCAGCCATCATACGCTAATCTAAACAGAAAACACATCTGTGGTCTCTTATATCAACCATCAGGAAGGTCTGCACTCTTGCCTCCTTTACAAGCTGGCACAACATCTCCTTCTGTGAGTCCAAGGGAAGCTGCTCTCACTGAAGGCATTATATATCCCAGGGAACTTAAACCAGGGAGCAGATGCCCTTTCGAGGCAAGGGCCAAAGCCTGTGGAATGCGGTGGAGCCAATACAGAAAAACTTTTATGGAGCACAAGTGGACCTGTCAGGATTCGAAAGACGGAGCAGTTGCTAGGGAAATACCTGCTAGTGACACATTTCCTCCTGCGGTACCTGGAGGCTGAGAGTGTCTTTGTGGGACCTGGCCATACTTCTGGAGGCCCTGTCTAAGCCTCCCTTTGAACCCTTGCCTGAGGTGCCCTTGAGATTTCTGACAGTCAAAACTATCTTTCTACTGGCCATTTCGTCTCTAAAGAGATTTAGGGACCTTAACACCCTTTCCGTGATGCCCTCCTGCCTGGAGTTCACCCTAGGCATGTAAAATGCATAAAACAAAGAATCTAAAAACCAAAACTCCAAACTCTATGAAGCATAAATATAAGAATGAGTATGCATACCACCCCTTAAGGTCGCCAGCAGTAAGCTGCGGTTAAATGGACAGCCAAGAGAGTCAGATATATATATTTGGGTGTTGCTGTTTTTGGTGCCGTGTGCATATTGAATTATCCAGTAAGAAAAAATATCATTTTATGTCACCATTACTCTGTGACTAATGTGTGTAGTACTGCAGGGAGGTGGGATTTTAAATGAACATATTATGCTACATCTACAACACTAAGATTTGTTGCACAAGGGTCCACTGGCTAACTAAAAATTAAAAACTAATAAACGTAAAATCTGCTTGTCTCCCAACCTTCATCCTGACACACTTTTTCTCATTCTAGTCCTTGTAGCATAATTCTTGTTTTTCTTTCAAAACCATTCAAGTAGGCAGACTAAGAAGCAAAGGATTGTTATACTGTGTGGTTTTGGGCCTACTTGCATTCCCCAAAAAACAGAAAGTAGATGAAGCATTGCTTCCAAAAAGACAACATGAAAGTCTGTACATTTGTTTTACCTATTGTTCCTCATTCACAGTAACAGGCACAAATACATACAAAACAAATCAAATATACCAAAGTATGTGCATAAATTTAAGCTACAAAATACAAAAGCCATAACATATATCAAACTATAGCCCAATATTTCATATCTGGAAGCTACATTTATCTATTTTGTACAGCGAGCATGAAATAAGGGGTAGCACTTTTCATTTGATAGGAGTCATTTAGCATGCTGATAAATGGATCTAACGCTAACACTAGAAATTCCACTCCAGATCCTTCAAAAATCACACGTGGTCTGTACTGAAAATGATGACAGGTCAATCAATTACACACTTTTTGGTTTATGAGGTAGAACTTTTCAGTCTACAAGAAAAAGGTTACATCCAAAATGCACTCAGATTTGTTTCTCTTCAGGAGTCCTGTTCCTAAGACAGTGTATGTTTATTCATTTGGTTGTTTTGCATACAAAACTAGCATCTGGCTCAATGACTTGTGAAAGGTAGGATGAATAACAAATTATATTCACAAACATATGAAATCTTTTTAGCTTCCAGTATCAAAAAAACATATTTTTTTGCCCCTTTACATTACATCCTGGTCAGGATATTCCTGGGCTGTGTAATTAATGGTATGGCAATTGTGGACAACAGATTTTTGACTGAACAGGGACACAATACTGGCTAAGCTATCCTGTAAGCTTGTGGACTTAATACCATTCGGAGACACCCCATAATTATACATATGGGCATTTTGAAGCAGTCAGTCTACCTGATAAAATGGTTTACAATGTGAAATTCCGGCTAAATAGACCCTGGAAAAACATACAATAAAATCCACATGGCAGACCAATTAACCCTGGGGCTAGTTGCTGTGCAACTGCATTTTATTCCAATTATTAATAAGTAGATATGATTAAGTCTGTCAGGATTATTAAAGTAAAGTTCATCAGTCTTGCTCCTGGTTATGTTTAGAATTAATTTTCTAGTTATTTCATTTATTGTCTTATTGTTGTTGTTTGTATATTTTACTTTTTTTTTTTTTTACTTTATTAAAATGTATCTGCACTTGCATCAGCCTATGCTCACATTACACGGCAAAGTAAACACGCCAAGATCTTAATTCTATTTCTGCTGAACAAGTCCTGGAAGCTTGGCATTGGTCCTGAATGGAAGGTGAGTTAAATATCTGTCTAGTGGAAATGTTTGGCCATAATGCAATGTGTTTGTAAGCATTACCTAACTTTCATAACCTACAATATGTTGTTAGTTTGCATGCATTTCAAACACAAATATTGTTTTAGTACTTTACTCTTTGTTTTGTTGCCCAAGTGAAAAAAAGACACAGGAGCTGTGAAAATATTATGGATATTTTGACAGCCAGGATCTGATTACAATCTGAATTGATAAGGGTGATATCTGTTTACCTTGTATTGAGGTTATACAAAAACTTGATCGGTGTAAGAAAATCTGACTTTTAGATAAGTTTTAGATATGTTTTAGTGGTTTCAAATGTTTCTACCACTACATTGTTTAAACTGGCTCCATACGCATCAAAAATGTCTCATAAATACAGTCTCTTTCTTTGAATTTCAAAAGGACGTGTTAACATATACAGAACAATTGTTACGCGAGGGCGTCTGAGTGACATCAGAACGCGGAAGAAAGAATAAATAATTATCCATGAGCCTGACTGAATGGAAAATCTGGTGAGTCACATTGACCGAGACAAAGCTGCCCTCATCCCACACAAAGTGGATTGGACTTTCAACTTTACTGTAATGTCCATTTTTTTAAAAGGGTACAGGATGCATAAATAACACTTAGAGAGAAACTATTAAGCAAGTATGGATGAAAAGCAAACCTTTGGTACATCTTTATCGCCCACGGGCATGCAGAAAAAAAAAAGTGCTGTTGAAATGGCCACCTACAGCGCTGAACTGATCTCATTTTGTACTTTGCTGTCTCTCGCCTGCCTCGAGCGCTCTCCATCACTACCTCGTTTGCTCGGTGTCGCTCTCCATCAGTCTCCCTTTCACCTTTTCCACCCACCTCGTTCTCCCTCACTCGCTTACTCACTCTTTCACACACAATCCTCTTAGCCAAAGGCCGATTCCTCAGGCTTATTCCAACGACATGGGCAGCCAGGTGTACCCTGCTGTCAGCTAAACTCAGTGGGATGCCTCAAACACACACACACACACACACACACACACACACACGCTCATACTCACACTAACACACTTACCTCTGTCCACAGATGACAGACCATCAAGGAAAGCAAAAAAATACCATTAGTTAGGTCTCAGATTTGTGGAGCAGGTAATGCTTAAAGTGTGTGAATATTAGGTCTATATTGTGAACTCTTTCCCCTCTGTATTTTAAAATACAACAAAGATCATTTGAATTCCCTCTATAATAGGGTTTGCACAAACTAGTCAATAATAAAGCAGATGGTAAATAAAGGCAGGCATGTAATAAAGACAGCATATGATGAGTGTATGTGAGTGAAATCATGCTCCTGAATTTGACATTTCTTTTTATTGTGATTTATTGCTAAATAAAACTGAAGAATTTTGTTTTGCCTAGCTCTGTGGGAAAGAACATGTTTGGTGCTCCTGGTCACGGGTCGCTTTCCAATCACAGACACATTTATGGCATTTAGACACGGTATTAATAGACACGGGTTTACATGGTTTTACTACTAACAGGATAATGAAAAGATCCATGTGTATGTATGTGTGTGTACATTTATATTTATACACACACACACACACACACACACATACACACCGCTCAGGCATATAACATTATGACCATAAATAACACTGATTATCTCTTTTTCATGGCACTCGTTAGCGGGTGGGATATATTAGGCAGAAAGTGATTTTTTTTCCCCCTTAAAGTTGATGTGTTAGAATCAGGAAAAATTTGCGAGCGTAATTTGAGAAAGTTTTACAATTACTAAATTGTGATTTCTAGATGACTGGGTCACAGAATCTCCAAAACTACAGCTCTTGTGGGATGTTCGCAGTCTGCAGTGGTCAGTATCTCAAAGTGGTGCAAGGAAGGAACAGTGGTGAACCAGTGATATGGTCATTGACGTCCGAGGCTCATTGATGCACGTGGGGAGCGAAGGCTGGCCTGTGTGGTCCGATCCAACTAACAAACTCTTTAGCTTAAATTGCTGAAGAAGTTAATGTTAATGTTTAATAAGTCAGAACTGTTTCGGCAGCAAACCGACACAATATTAAGCAGGAGGTCATAATGTTATGCCTGGCCAGTGTAACATTGTTGCTTTAAGACCGCACATTAATTGATAGGTTGGAAGAAAAGACAAGGGCAGTAAAGCAATAGCACTGATGCTTGAATGTGACAATAACGCTGCAGAGAAAAGAGACACATATGTGCTGGGTTTCCGTATGTCCTCAGGGGAAATCCAGAGAGGACACAAGCAGAAGGAGAAGACAGTCATGCTAGAGGAAAAATTGTACTGCCCAGGAGGAGGAAAAGAAAGGTGAGAGTACTGAAAAAAAAAGAAAGAGTGAGAGAGAACAAGAGAGGTGCGATGACCACAGGCAGTAGAACGGGAGGAGACAGATTGCTTATTGTGAGCACTTATTATTACTGTAAGACAGAAGCCTGGAGACGAGTAAGTAAAAGAAAGGAGAGGTGCTGATGAAATTGGCTCGAGTCCTGCAGATGCTTTATGAGTCTGCTATAGAGGTGTGTGTGTGTGTGAGAGAGAGAGAGAGAGAGAGAGAGAGAGAGAGAGAGAAAGTGAAAGAGGAGAAAGAAACTAGAGTGGAAACCACATTATGCATCCTGCCCAAAGGCCTGGCTTCTCTTATTACATTTCCAGTTGGCCAAAAGCAGACCACAGCACAGAGGGCCTCGCAGGAAAAAAGCGTCACACATTACACGCACACAATGACACAGAGAAAGAAGATGATGTATAATCATCTTATCCTACTGTATCTTTAAGTTTCCATTGGGTCTTTCACATTCCATATTTCTTTTTTGCAGTATTTTTTTTTCCTTTTAGAAAAAAAATGGATAATAAAAAAAATCCTTGAGACCACAGCAGGGGTTTTCTGCCTCCTGTATATACATTAAGTACATATGATGTACATGTGCTCCTGGTACACATGGGAAAAAAAACCATCTACTTCATGTCCAAAGTGAATATTTCTCTTTTGTCAAAGATGAGGGAAAAATAATTCCATCACACCAGGGCTCTAACATGAACACGTATTACATGAACAGGTATGAACAGAAACCAACCACATGAAAAACATGGATGTGCCTAATTTAGAGGAATGAGAGAATCCGCTCTGACATCTTACTGCCTACGCAATGCGACGTTAATAACCTGTCTCGCACATTAACACGCCAAATATGATATGTATAATTCATCTGGCAATTGTACGTGACTGTGGAATATAAAAAAGGCAAATTATATTCCATGAACTAGAGTCAATCTCTATTAACTGAGCTTTCGAACGACAGCATGCGTAAGATGTAAAATGGCAAAACTTCAAATAGGACAAGCGCTTATAAAAGACAGAGAATCCGAAAAATGAAACTTCTGCCTTTTTGTCCTCTTTTATTCTGAGCAATTTAAGGGAACAATGGAGTCTGCGGATGACATTTCGAACAGACTGCGAGGGAATACCATGCTACTTGGACCGTAGATCGTCTTTACGGTCTGTGATTTGGACAAACTTATAGCTGGGGATAAAAATAATAAAAAGAAGAGCAAACCAACCAAAATGCACTCAGAAGGGATCTGGTAGAGGGAAAGATGGAGAGGTGAATGAATAGTGAGAAGAACACCTATTAGAAACTCAAGTGTTTTCATTCTTGACTTGACATTTTTCTGGCTTTAAAGGGGATTGTGCTGAGAGCTTCGTACATTTGATTGAGTGTAAACCTGAGTATGGCTCAGGAAAACTAATCTCTGACCCACCAGAGTTTGCTTGAGGTAAACTCACGTGTGTCTTATCTTTTATGAGCTACACCTAGACATTTTTTTTTTTTCCTGCTGCCAATAAAAAATAATGGTGGGAATCAAGGATGAAGATTCCTGGAAAGAGACTTAAATAATATTTTCTTTATCTTGTCCTATAACAATGTTTAGTTCATTAAAGACTGATGCATCATATTTTAAACCAATGTACGATTATACAGGAATTCGATCTCAGTATGTTTTCTATTTTGACTTGGACTTGTTTTGGTCTTGGACCCATAGTTATCTACACATAATTTTGGTTTTGAGAGTGTGTTTATAAAAATGATGTTTGAGTTGGCTTTTCTGTCCACATTCACAAAGATTGATGAAGTCATTCCTTTTTGTGGGAAACAGCCTAATCATTGCTGCACTACACAAGTGAAGCCAACTTGTTGAAGTTGAAAGGATTTAATGGTATGGGTATTGATCTTGAATTTTTTCTTTCATTTAGACTTGATCTACCATATTGTCTGTCCTGTCTGTCCTGCCTCAATGTATTTCTAACTCTTTTAAAGACTTATCTTTATTAAATCTTTTATATTGCTGTCTTGGACCTAATAATGATGGTCTTGGCTACAGATTTCTGTTATTACTTGTATTATACTTGATGTACATTTACATTCATAACTCTTATCCAGAGAAACATACATTCAACTCATTTTCATAACTGAGCATTTAGGGGGTAAAGAGTAGCTCAGCAGTGTTAGGATTTGACCAATAAACTTCCAATCATCCTTCCAATCAGGATCTAAAACTTTTAATGATTTCCTCATAAAAAGAGCTGATTATTCACACAAATAATAAATAAAAAACTTCAGCCAGAAAATGAGGTCGCTGTGGATTTTTTGCTATAGAAATAATAATAGAATTACTAATGAAACATAGATCAATGGCTTCTGTCCTACAGTACTGCTGTGGTCAGTATTATAATTATAATTATAATGTCAGATCACTGTTATGGGTTACTGTATTGATGTATTACACAATAAGCATCATACAAAGAACATGATTTTTGTGTGAAAATCCACTAAAGAAAGCTGCATAATGCATCATCATCACAACCTGTACAGTATTTATTAAAAAAGGATTTGATATATATAAATTCAAACAAAGAATCAATGAATACATAAAAAAAGTCTCCAATAATAAAACAGACTTGTGTAATTACACTTTGGTTCGAATGGACTGCCTCTGCAAGAAAACAAACCTACAAACATGGTGCCTTTTTCCAAATGAGCTCTAACAGTTTTGGGTGCAGATATGAGCACTGATGCCAAGTTCAACCTGGGAAGCCTCTGTTTGCATGAGTGTAGCAATTTGTACAATATAACTTGCTGGCCTAAAAAAGTAGTGGGCTACGTTGCTTTGCCAAGCTAAATGTTTATTTTTTATTTTTTTGGTGCTAATAGCCTTATCACTTAGATGGTAAAGCATTAGTTGTAGTGTTTTTTGGATAACATTGTTCCCACTCCATGCACCCATCCACTCAGTTCCAAAGTGAAATTGTGTAGGAGCATGAATACTTTGCAGAACTCTCATGGCTGTGGGTTTTACATTTACATTCATCATTAAATTAAGGTGTGTTGATGAACACAAATGATAGATAATGCATGACGGCCAGAATATATTTTGGGATTTGATGTTGATATATACACATTTTAATGTGATATATACACATTCTCTATGATGATCATTACCCATATTATGCCTCTGAACTTTATTACCCAACAGCCTCTTACACTTCCTTGTTTGTCACATGCTACTAATCACTCACACCAGTTTCTCCTTACCTTGATTATGACTTGTGTATATAGCTGTATCAGTCACACTACTCACTAGGAGGTGGTAGCCGTGTTTTTGCAAAGCTGCCACTTTTGAAGCCCTTAAACGAGGTCCTTAACCATCTGTGTTTCAGGGGTACTGTATTATCTCTGACTTCCTAATATCACTGGAATATGTGAAGAGTAAAATTGAGTATAAACTACCTTTATTTCACCTATGATTGTCTCAAGGTTGTCTCTTCATGTCCTTGCTCATGCTCAGTATTTTGTTGTTTGGTCATGTCCGGTCAGGGAACCAACCCCAGCCATTAGGGTTGCACAAGCCAGTGCACTCTTAGTGCGGGTCCCAAGCCCGGATAAATTGGGAGGGTTGCATTATGAAGGGCATCCAGCGTAAAAACGTGCCAAATTGAATCATGAATACGGATGATCCGCTGTGGCGACCCCTAATGGGAGACGACAATAATAGTCTAGCACAGCAGTCTTCAAACTTTAGTACACCACAAACCAGTTTTGTTTTAAAAATATTCTTATGGACTGGCTGGGGTGGTGTGTGTGGTTGGGTACCTCTGCTCTCACCATCTCTCAGGGCACAAGGAAGGCATACCTCAAGACTTTGCTCTTCAAATTGGCCACTCTATCTATATTTCCTTTCAACAGAGTTTTTAGACTAATTGCCTTCTTGTCTGTGACCTAATGAACCAGTATTGTGGTATATAATTTGACAGAGACTACAAAGCACTTTAGTAAAGTCGATCTGGAAAAGGGCACCTGCCAAATGTTATAATTAAATATCTGAGGAAACTGCTTCTCTAAATTTGTTTAGACAAATTTCCTTTATTAACACTGTCTTAGTTCAACTCAAAATTGACAGACTTTTCCCCTCAGGCAAATAATTTCAATAGCTGAACTTTGGCTTCAGATGTCTTTTACTTTATATTGTTTAATTGCTAGCACATACTATATCTTAATCTGTTGACATTGTGTTTTGTGTTTACTTACACTATAAACCAACGTGTTGTGGAGAGAAAAAAAAAAGTGATCTAGTGTCCTTATCCAATAAGTATCGTTACTATATCACTTTACCCTATGCTATCTGCTGCATCATCTTGCCACCCACGGTAAATCTACAGTATACAATATGCATGCCAAGGCAAAAACAGAAATAAAGACATACTGTACATCCTGAATGTGTTGATTAAGGTTTGAAGAAGTCACCAAGTGCTAAAATTGTGTTACATACATTCTACAGATCTGTGACACGAACTGTGAATGTGCCATTTCAAAAATTGCATTTAGTCTATATATAAGACTTGTACTATTCGTAATATTATAAGGTTTACAAAGAGACAGAAATGGACATGCATTCATTGACATATAAATAGGAAAAAAAGAATGTTTAATAGATTGGCTTGACCATTCAGATCTATGGTAGACATTTGTGCAAAGGTTTTTATTTTGTGGATAAGTTCCGAGTTAAGACTATAATAATAAAAAATAATAATAAATATTAAAATGTACAGTATTTGGAAAGACCAGGATCCCTTGGGTTTTGCTTAAAGATCCACCTCTAAAACCAGGATTTTAAACTCACAACCTCACAACAAGTCAAGGGGCATATTTCTTTACCTGCTGAACATTTACATTTACATTTGCGGCATTTAGCCGATGCCCTTATCCAGAGTGACGTATAAAAGTGCTTTAAATCTCTAGTAATGAATAAATCTACACTGAAACGCAGGATTACAAACTTAATAATAAGTTTGTAATCCTGTATAATTCGAATTCTACAAACTTGGAAAGTGCTAATTTAGATATTTCAGGAAGAGGTAGGTCTTCAGTCGCCGCTTGAAGATAATCAGGGACTCTGCTTTATGGACATCTAGGGGGAGTTCATTCCACCACTTCGGTGCCAGAACTGAGAAGAGCCTTGAAGTGTACTTACCTCTCATTCTGAGAGAAGGTGGTACCAGTCGAGCAGTGCTGGAGGATCTCAGACAGCGTGGTGCAGTGCAAGATGTGATGAGGTCACTGAGGTAAGATGGTTCTGGTCCATTTTTGGCCTTGTAGGCAAGCATCAGTGTTTTGAATCTGATACGTGCAGCTACTGGAAGCCAGTGAAGGGAGCGCAGCAGTGGGGTGGGGTGGGAAAACTTGGGCAAATTGAAAACAAGTCGTGCTGCTGCGTTTTGGATCATTTGCAGTGGACGAATAGCGTTCAGGGGAAGACCTGCCAGCAGAGAGTTGCAGTAGTCCAGTCTTGAAATGACAAGAGACTGAACAAGCACCTGGGCAGCCTGTATGGACAGAAATGGTCGAATCCTTCGGATGTTATAAAGAAGAAATCGACAAGAACGAGCAACATTAGCGACATGTGGGAAGAAAGACAGTTCATTGTTCATAGTCACCCCAAGGTTACGAGCAGTGGCTGAAGGGGAGAGCAGAGAGTCATGAAGTGTTATTTGGAGATCTTGACTTGGAGATTTAGTTTTAGTTGGTGAGCACTCATCCATGAAGATATGTCTGACAAGCATGCTGAGATCCGAGCGGAAGCTGTGGTATCTGATGGAGGGAAAGAAAAGATGAGTTGAGTGTCATCTGCATAGCAGTGGTAAGAAAACCCATGTGAGGATATGACTTCACCAATGGAGTGGGTATAGAGGGAGAAAAGGAGGGGACCAAGTACAGAGCCTTGTGGGACACCAGTGGTAAGTCTGCATTTAAATTTGATTTAAATGATGTCCTCCATGTTACCTGGTATGAGCGACCTTCCAGGTAGGAAGCAAACCATTCCCATGCTGTTCCGTAGATACCAAGGCTCTTGAGGGTTGACAAAAGTGTCTTATGGTTGACTGTGTCAAATGCTGCTGAAAGGTTCAGGAAGAAAGGTACAGATGACAGCTTGGCTGACCAAGCAGCATGCAGTTTCTCAGAAACAGCCAAAAGGGCTGTCTCTGTGAAATGTGCCGCTTTGAACCAAGACTGATTCGGTCATGGAAGTTGTTTTGTGAGAGATAGACAGGCAGTTGGTTAAAAACAGTGCGTTCCAGAGATTTAGAAAGAAAGGAGAGAAGTGATACCGGTCTGTAGTTGTTGATGTCTGATGGATCCAGAGCAGGTTTCTCCAAGATGGGAATGACCCTTGCATGCTTGAAGGTAGTTGGTACATAGTCAGATGTTAATGACCCATTGATGATTGTGGAGATGAAGGGCAGGAGATCTTGCATGGTGGTCTGAAGCGTAATTGAAGGGATTGGATCCAGAGGACTGGTGGTGGGATTGCAAGATCGCATGACTTGCAGTATCTCATCTTCTGTTAAGGTTGAGAATCTTGACAGGGACGTAGTGGATTGTTGGCTGTGTTGTGTAGTCAGATTTTCTTAATCTTCTCATTATAGAAGGAGGCAAAGTCATTAGCAGTCAGCGAGGATGGAGCAGGTGCAGCACGGGGGTTGAGTAGAGAAGAGAAGAGACGATGTTGTGAAGCTTACGAGGATCTTCAAGCTTTTCCTTGTAGAAGTCACCACCGAAGAAAATTTGGTCAGGAGTGCATGGTAAGATGGGAGGTCTACATCAAGTTGTGATTTTTTTCAGTTCCTCTCTGCAGATCTGAGATCTCGCCGAACCATCACTTATACTCTTTACAAATACCAATAAGTTTAACAGAAGGAAAATGCTTCCTTTAATGCATGAGTCTAAACACTGTCTCAATTCTTAATTAGTTCATCTAATGTATAGAAGAGATTTTTACATTATATATGCACCCTCATCATGTTTACTTCCTAGCTCCTAATCCCTGAGTAAAAGGAATGCTTGTTGGCTGACAGTTGATCTTGGCTTCTTGATGCTAATCAATAGTCCTGTTTATTGAGTGTGCACTCTCTCTATCTCTTCATCTAATTGATTTCTTCATCTCTCATTAGTTTGAGAGGAAGGCTGCTCTTAATGATGTCAGTCGGATTACTGTACCGGCATACTTGCTGCTTGGCTGAGCAGAAAAAAAGCTTTCCCTCTGCTCTCAAGAACACAAAGCTCCATTATTTTGGCACTGAGTGAAATCATTCCAGCCCTTTGTAGCTATGCTTATGGTTGCTATGTTTGTTAAACACATTGTTAGTGACAATGTGTTTTCTAATGTGTTTACTAACATACTGTTTTACAGGATTGTTGGGTGATATATTAAAATGTACCTTTAGTTGGTTTAGACACTGTGGAATTAATGCTAATTAAGAGGTTTAAGTAGCTAGTTGCTGCCAGAAAGCTAGGCTTGAGCTTTTAAACATCTTGCAAGCTACAGTAGCTAGGTGGTGATTCCATTATTATCCTACTGATATCACCAGGAAAAACTTCAAAGCCTTTTTTTCTGTGACTTGTTCCTTACAGTTTTTGGAACAATGAACATTTTTGTAAGCCACATGTACACCAGAAAATTACATCATGTTACTTTTTTCTCGATGATGGGACAAAATATTTGGTTTTATTTATATATATATATTGGACATCAGCTCCAGTCTGAACTCACAAAAACGTGTCCACTTTGATCATTAGACTGCTCACAATCCCCAAGCTATTACAACAGCTTTACAGAGGACTTTCAATTTATCACCTTCAATGCTTTAGAGTCTGGTGGGTAAAACCCATGGTTAAGATTAGAGTTACACTATGTTTGGATTTAGATTTGAGTTCGCTCACCGTATCCTATAGGCAGGAGGATCCTCCATGTGCAGTCCAAGTTGCCAGGGTAGTTTCCAGGGAAGCCGGGGCTCAGAATCACATTACTCATTTCGTTAAGTGTCCCTCCACACTTGGCTGGTTTCCATAATGACAATAAAGGACAATTAGAAGCACATATCTATTAGCAGTTAGCTAAATAGCAATGTGAGTAATGTAGGAACCTTTCAACAAAACCAACATGTCAATTGAAGACAAGTGAAGTTAACTCAGGAATTCAATACAAAATCAATCTTGGATGTTATTGAATGTTACATATTAATCAAACACTAATATGCAAATAGGAGTTCTCGTTTAATTCCAGCTAGCTAGCAATGTATTTTGTTTTACTGTATTCAAATGGTGTAGTCACATTGAAAGGGCTAATGGCAATAACTGGCCTATTAACTATACACACACACCACACATATAGACATAAATAGCCTATCAAACACTAACAACATTGCAGCAGTGTTAGCAACTCATTAGTGCTAGCCTTCTGAATAAACAAACACTAACTACACAGCGTTCACTGTCATCTCTGCTGGAGTGGCTGGATCAGGCTTGGCCATGGCTGTTAGCTGTGGTAGATATCATTATGTTTACATTTCTTTGAAATATTACTTGCTGTTTTATGTGTGCTGGTGCCATGTATTGAGTAGAATTTCTGCTTTTGAGGCTCCAGTTTTAGCATCCTTAAGAGGCTAATTTTAATATTACCTTAACATGTTTACTTAATAAATACCTAAACAATATGCACTCCCTTTTAAAAGGATTGGAACAATAAGGCCTTCCATACATTGATTTTCCTACCATTTGTCCTGCAAAGGTCATGGCAAAGCCAATCCCAGGAAACCTGTACAAGATAAAGGACACACTGGACAGGGTGCTGACCCATCGCAAGAAACAAATTCACTCACTGCAGACAATTTAGAAATGCCAATAGGCCTACAACATACGTCCTTGTACTGGAGGAGATAACTGGAGTACCTGGAGGAAACTGTCAAAGCACTCAGATGTGAATCAAGGTGTAAGGCAGATATACTGACCACCACCGCAATTTAGAACAGAGCACCTTTTGGCTAAAACCAAACATTTCTTAAGTAATCAAAATACTGGGTCATGTGACTGGATCAATATGCAGTTTTTGCATATTGTTTAAATTGTCTTTTTAGTTTATTTTGCGGCATGACGGATAAAAGGTCCAAAGAACGTGTGGATCATGAATACGGATGATCCGCTGTGGTGACCCCTAATGGGAGAAGCCGAAAGAGAGTTAGTAATAAACCTCTTTGGGGACTCTGTTGCATTTCCTTTGTTTTGTTTTTTTACTTCAACCGTTTTTTTTCCACATTTCCATATATGCGGAACTATGTCCTGCCCTCCTCTCATCTCCAATTAATATCGCCAACACATGAGTTAGATGAACTAAATGAGTAAATAATAGTCTTTTTATAAACAAACTCAAGTGCACTACCTTTATGTTTCCACAGATGGTATGAGTTTCCATGGAGGCATCTTTTTGAAAATATGTTTTGTATTTGGAAGCCTTTTAAAAAATGATGAACATAATTAAAATGATTATGAACTATTATTCTAATTACTGGAATAAGGCAATACCGGTCCCCTGTCGCAGAACAACAGAACGTGTTCCTCCTCTTGCTATTCATTGCATCTTTTCAAAATAAAGCAGCACTGATATCTCAGTGCTCCCAGTTCTGTTGTGCAACCAAGCAGATGGTGAATTTTCTAATAAATTGTGTGGTGAGTGGAGAGGGGCACCCTGGTGTAAGAACAGCAAGGCTAATTGTATTCCTAGGGACCCTTTTCCAAACATGGCATATTGTATAGAAGGGACTAAGATTTTAACTCCAGCAGTGATTATTATTTTTTTGCTAAACAATCCTTTTAGCAAGGTGGACCTCATGGGCAGCCTAGATGTTTTTTGTTTCTTTTGTTAATGTTTTTGTTCCCACAATCATATTGCATGATTGTAAAGCTTTTACTTCTGCTGTGTCACTTAACACTAAATCAAAAATGTATGTTATGATGCAAACACTCTAGACAGTTCTTACACAACTAATTCAAATTCAGTGCAATGATTTTATGTTGTCTTAAAAAATGTACATACAAGTTTAAATGTGGATTTACAGTTAAGCCCTGAGACATCTCTCCTGAAGCAATGATTCCACCACCTCCAGCAGCATTCTCAAGCATTCCCAAACCAGCTGTGGCCCAGAAGGGCAAGGCATTCCCTAAAAACATTAACTTTAAATAAAACTTGTCAGCTTCAAATCCAGCTTTAAAAATGATTATAATCAATAGGTCAACATTAAATACATTGAAACATTTTATCTCTAAGATAAATCTTTTTTTTGGAATTTGGACACAAATGACACAAAGGTATTGTTAGAAATGTTAATGACTGCCATTTACATTCAGCATTTTCCACAAGAACTACAACAGCACAATTATAGGGAGTTAGGAAGCTGATCGAGATGCACATTATGTTTACTCAATACTACTACTCTACAATTACTACTACTACTAATATTACTGCTAATAATAATACAAAGTGTAACCACAAACAACACAGTGTTACCCTCGAAAATCAAAATGCATTTGCACACAATACCCCAGACACAAAAATAGATTATTGACTGTATTTGCTACAATATTTATAAGCCCTGGGAATAGCTGAGTTTTTATGTATGTAAGACCATTATTCATTATGAAACAAAATCTGCTTAAAGAAATATAGGAATGCAAATATTAAATCGTTGGCCATGAATCAGAACAATCAGTGTAGGTTCAATTGAACCTTTTTATTTTATTTGTTGATACATTTTCTCTTTATTCCTGCAAGCCCTGTGTAAATGAAACATTAAACATTCACAAGATCACTGGCGATACCACTGCACAATCAGACCTCCAGGGTGCTGTTAACAACAAAACAGCTTGCTGAACTATTAGGGAATTTAGGCACTTGAGTTATTTTATCACTGGCTCTGGGAGATAAGGCTGTCAGTTTTAGCTGGAAACTATTAGAAATTAGTATTCATGCATGCAAAGAGTTCAGTGTTTTGGACAAGTGAAGTCATTAATGAAAATGAAAAGTGTGACTCATGCTACTTGTACTAGGATACAAAAGCTTTCTTAATACACCTTTTCTGTTTACTTGTTTACATTTAACTGTAACAGTTTACATTTTTTATCACCAAAAAAAGGACACAAGAATAAAATGATGCAATGTGACACACATACACTGTGCCAAACTCAAATTCTCCAGCAGTACCAGAAAAAAAAGAACCATATTCACCACTTTTTCAGTAAGGTTGGCTATAAAGGTACTGGTAAAAACACTAAACTAAACAAAGAAAAATTATGTTGGATTTATAAATGTTTTATAAAAGTATCTATGCTAAAAAAATGATCATCAAATGTAAATTAGTGGGTGTGTGCAAACCAGAGCCTATGAAACGTCATCTTCATAAAAGCCCAATTATACAGAACAGAAAGCAAATTAGCCAAAAACAAAGATAGCAGAAGTAAAAAAAAATTGTAAATCACATGTCCAAAAAAAAGGTATCGTTTAACCAAAATAATAATAATAATAATACTGCTTTTTGGGCCCTTGAGCAAGCCCCTGTAAACCACAACTGCTCAGATGTATAAATGGTGACTTTATAGGGGCATCTGCCAAATGGCATAAATACAATTTTTATGTAAAGTAAATTTACATAATTTCTTAGCTAATGCAGAGATCAAATCATGACAAAGCATTGTTTTTATTTTTTATAAAAAATATATTTTTTTCTCTGAAAACAAAAATTCATATGGCTCACTAAATGTGAACAGAGCAGTCCATCATAGACAGTGCTTAATTTTCAAATTATGACTGACAGACAGACAGACAGAACTGTGTGCATCTGTAGCTAAGAAAATTCTGATTAAAATAACTGTAATTGAGTATGAATTGTAACTTGTAACATAAAATATGTAACTGGAAAAATGGTCAATTCCAAACTCAATCATGCTACAATCATGATGAATGGTGCACCAAAGAACCACACAAATTCCTCTGCTTTTCTTTTGCCAGCGTAACCTTGGTTTCTTTTCTTCATCTATCCAAGAATCCAGTATAGTCTCGCTCTCTATTTACCCACCTTTATAAACATACTGCAACTCAATCATAGGAATGACATGAAGGTAATATTTCAATGATCCTCACTTTTTATAGATAAATACTGTAGATAGATGGGAAAAAAAAAGCATAGATGATGGAAGGCAGCAAAGCCTCTGCACATGAATCATGTTTTGATCTTAAAACTTCAGAAATAAATACTGCTTTAAAGAAACAGCTCAAGATCTAGCAAGTGCCTGGACATGTGAGTGGAGTCAAACGTTATCTTGGCTGCAGCATTCTTGATCCAAAGATCTTTAGGAACACATCTTTATGTGCATTTCATTATCAATGGTGGATACATGATGAATGCTTTTAATAGGAAAACACAATTCGTTTTTTTCTCCTTACTTTTTCATTTCATCCAGTGTAAATTAATATAAAGAGCTTGCAGATGTTTCTGAATGGTAATGCTGGCACTCCATCACCACATAACTTGAGAAAATTTGATTTATGAAGGCTCAGTTAAATTAAGGTCTGAATTAGCAACTAACATGACTAAATGGTGACAACAGCTCATTTTTATTGTTTACCATTTGCCCAGTCCCTTAATGACTTATTTATGAGTATAATTAAGACATTTTGAAGCAGTTATGGATTTCTTTGTTTGTAGTGATGCTTCACATTACTTTTGACTGGTGCTATGTACACTGAAAAGTTAAGACATATCTATTTTACATTTTAAATATCTATTTTACTATTTTACATCCAGCAGATTGATTTCTTTTTAGTCATACACAGTTGGTATAGTTCACAGTATATTTTTTTTGCCAAGTACTTGCTTAAATTTGCTGAATACCTGTGATCAAGAAGAACTTTAATGAGAATAAATACCTGAAACTTTGAATCAAACGAGAATGAAGCCTAACTGTGTACTGTACTATCCATTCTGCAACATTACCACTTTCATTCATTCGCTTCTTTCCACACACACACACACACATACACACACACACACACACACATAGACATGAAAGCCTGTTAAATAACAGCCTTCAAATGAACCACGTGGCCTCAACCTAGTCAGCAGCACCTGCCACAAAGAGCTTATCTTTATAATGACAGAGTTGTCATACACAGTTATTGTTGTCATGAAGACAAAGACAGGAAACAGCCCTTCTGTCTTTTAACAAAACTCAATAAAAGAATCCAGGGCCCAGCAAGAAACTTCAACCAAACCACTTTTTGCCTCAATTCCAGGTGTCTAAATTAACTAAAAGAAAAATGCATGCCATGATTATTATTATACATTATTATACATGATTATTCACTGTACAGGTTTTATTAGGTTTTTTAGCTTTTTTCTCTAAGGATAGAAATATATCTTAATTGTGGACGAATACAGGACTAGTTGTAAGGAGCGGCCTCATTATATCAGTGGTGGGTATGCATTTCCCAGGTACTATAGGCCTTCAATGTGTCAGGCGAGAGAACGTACCGGAAACCGAAGTGCAAATAACGAAGGCAAAGGGGAGAAAACGGCGAACCAAACATAAACTCCAGGGTTGACTAACCCAGGTGAATGCAACAAGCAGAGAGTTTGTAGAACTTAAGAGCAGCAAACAATAGTAATCCAACAAGGACGGGCTACTCGTAGCTTGGGTAGCCCGACAAGGTTCTTCAGCATAAACTGTAAAACAGACAATGAGCTGGTGGGGGAACGGAGGTTATATAGGGTGGTGGTTGATGAGTGCCAGGTGCAGGTGGTTAGTATGGAGAGCTACTTGGAGTGATAGGTGGGTTTGGTAAAGGTGTGGCTGGTGGATCCCTGACACAATGGTGTCCTATATGAATAAATCCACCTCTTTCTGACATCATTATGATGCCATGGCTGTAGCAACCATCAATATTATACAGAAATAAAGTATAACTAAGTGCATTACAGACACAATTCAACAAATGTCCTTTGACTGCAGCCACAGCTGCACCACCTACATGCATCGTCTCCAGCAGAAGCATCAATATTACACTCCAGAACAGTTTTCCTTGCATTTTTTAAATGCATTTTTTGTGCATTTCTATGCATTTTCCATGCATTTAACAGCTTCTATGCTATTCAAACTTGAGGCAAATTATGAGCTTTTGTACAAATTCCACAGCAACATATTTATGGATAAAAATATTTTTAAACTTGAGTCAGTGATTCTAGAGTTTAGGCAAGCATAGGAGGTCATGCTGGACCGGACGGCCCACCACTGCCTTATGTCACCTATTAGAATAAAGTTTGTGAATTATTTAAGAAACCTTGTAAGAAACCAGTACTTAAAAATTAATGAATGTATTAAAAAAAAGAGCCACAGCAGTTAAAGTGTTCCACTAACACTCCTAAAAACTGTGTAAAATTATTATATTACTTTCCTTCATCTCAGTGCATGACAGCTACCAATCTACTATGATGAAGGCAAACTCATCCTGTCTGATCCACCTTAATGTTTTGACCTGCAGTTCACAAGGCAGCTTTACACACCAAGATAAGACTACTTTTATCTAACACACCATGTGATTAGCTAGATAAACTCTGATAATCAGGGATGAGAGGAATGCCCTTTCACCTAGATAGCACAAGAATAACGATCTCATAGGGCAGGGGTTCCAATACGAAGTGAATCTTTGAAGAAGCAAGTCTTGGTTCTCTCTGTTTTTATGTATATATTTTATATGATAATATTAGGGATTTATTATTACAGATGGGTAGCATTCATATTTTGAATTGTTACTGGAAGTCATATTCAGACAAGCTATGATTAAATAAACAGAATACATTATACTGTCCTGCAGGGAAGTGATAGTGTAGCTTAGTGGTTAAGATGTTGTACTTTGAATAGGAAAGTGCCAGTACCAACATGCTGTCACTTCTGCAGCCCTAAGCTAGGCCCTTAACTTTAAACTGCTTAGTTGTACAAAACTTTAGTTGTAATTTTATTTTTAATAAAGGCATCTGTCAAGTGCCATAAATGTACAACAGTGCACTTTTGTAACTTGCTGCAACCAAAAGACGAACATGAAGGACACATTTAGTAGCAGTCTGGGAAAACAAACAGGCCTAATATCAAACCCTGCTGGCCAAGCATGATTTGCTCACACAGAATGTCACGTTTTTATCATGGTTTTGATACTTACATGCCATAGCGAATCAAACATAAGCCTAATCATCTCTGTCAAATCGAAATCAAATAAAAGATTTCACAGTGTCATTGGTTTCCCGTGCCACCACACAACATCTCAACAAGGCATTTCATTTCTTCTGCAGACCACAACAGGCATTTCCTTACCACTGTCAAGCTTACAATAGAAGCTAAAGTGTCAGATTCAATCATGTTTTTTTTTTTTGCCTTGTCCTGGGAGCGGACATCATTTATACAAGGACTTCACAAGGATTTTGAAGACTTAAGCATCTTTAGGTGCAGACAAGGTTTGGATGTCAGTGTGAGGTATTAGTGACTGAAACAGACACATCCAAAAGGGCAAAACAAAATCAATGTCAATATACAGGCTAAGTAGCAGGCGATCAGCTAACAAGTTTAACTAGGCTTGGCAGAGCTCAATATGCAACACAGACCAGGTCAATACCAGACCAAGTGTGGATATAAAAAAGCTTAGTGATGTCAGTAGTGAAATGCTTGGATGCACCTTAATCCAGTTATTTATGGAGAGTGTATTGACCAGGAACTGACAGTGGTGATTAGACATTTAAATAGTGAGGATAGTAAGGATGGCTGAGAAGATCATTGGAGTCTCTCTCCCCGCTATTACAGACATTTACACCACATACTGCACCCACAAAGCCAACAGCATTGTGGACAACCCCACACACCTGTCACACACACTCTCCTCCCTCCTGCCATTAGGGAAGCGGTTTCGAAGCGTTCAGGCCGCCACATCCAGACTGTGCAACAGTTTCTTTCCTCAAGCCATCAGGCTTCTCAACACAGAAAACTCACGCACACACACTCAACTGTGTGACTGAATGGTACAGCCCGGATTCAAACACACAATCGTATTTACTTTACACATCCATAACAATATTATATTACCTCATTACTGCAAACTGTTTACATGCTGTTTTTTTCTTTCTTGTTTTTTTGCACAAACACATTTTCAATCCTGTACTCAGTACTCTTTTAGCCTTGCATTTTTATGCAATATTTATGTATATATATATATATATATTTATACAATATTTTGATAGATGAGATCCACTATAAAATACTACAGCAGTTTTCCCACTTATAAACTGTTATGCTTCAATAGTTGCTGTCAAATTACAATGCATTCAATTTTTTTACATTTTTTAAGTTGCAAGTGGATCCCATTAATTTTTCATCTTGTTCTAGCCCTTTGGAATGCATAATAAAACTGTTGGGCATCTGAGGGGCAGAAAATAATCCCCAGTTAACCATGAATATGGAAGAACTAATAGTAAATAAAACACAAGGGCTTTCTACTCATTGCCATTAATGACTGTCGTTATCTACAATTTGAATACTTTTAGAAATCTACCACTCACATCATTTACATGACCAAAAACAAACCAATTACAGAAAGTAACCAATTATAGAAATAATGTATTCATTAGGCTTTGATGCACCGTGACTTTCTAAATGCCTTTGGCAAGACAGTTCCATTCCAAATTTTTCACAGGAGGTCATGCATCTTCAGGGCTAAAAAAAATGTGCATCACACCCACTTGATATTTCATATATTTAGATTTTCCGTGGGAACAATTTCTGTAATTTTCTCCAGCTCAGTTGGGCTGTCATGGCACGATCGAGGAATTGTACATTTAAAATTCAAACTAAAGTTTGTAAAGTTATAAGTATAAATATTATGCAAATATAATCCTCCCAAATATGTCTACAGGGACCTTAGATTATTCACTGCAATATATATTACCCATCCATCTGTCAAGGTGTGTATGGGGGTGGTGGGGTCAGGGGGTGGTGTGCACTGCAGCAACTGTATAAGAATGTAATATCATAAAACTTAATTCAACTTTTAGTTTTATTTTTTCACACATTTTGCCCTTTGTATATCAAACAGCTTTGTTTATAATAAAAAAATACTTTCTGAATTTAATTATTCAGGATTATCAGTTAAGGCTTTTAAGGCAGGCAGGATAAGCGGTTAAATCAGTCTGAATATTCTCTACGTTGGACCTGGACGTAGGTAGGAAGTAGGTATCCTTTTTTGAAAGCCTTTGTAAACTTTTTAAAGGTCTCATTTTTGGTCAGATCTGCTACTCCATCCTGGAGCACTTGTGATTTATTTTCTGGATTTTCCCTTATAGATAGCCTACCAATTGTTTATTTTCAAAAAAGTTTAAAGATAAGATGCAACGGATAATCTCACTTAGATGTTGTTGATTTGAAGAAAGAGAACCGGTTCAAATGTGACCTAGCACCAGATAGAGTTAAGTATTAACAGTGGCAGCTTGGTAGTACCCCTAACCTCTAGTCAGTGACCAAAATTGTTGAGCCCCATTGTACCAAGACAAGTATTACATTTATACACATATACTCTTGGGCTCTGTAAAAGCTGACTGTAACTGCAATAATTTACAAATGATATAACATCTATCTGGTGTCACCCATAAGAGGATGGATTCCCTTTTGAGCCTTGTTTCTCAAATAGTTACTTCTGGATGTCACCTCTAAGGGTCCTCTGGCTATCTAATAGAAATATGTATATATAAATTTCTGCTTACTTGTGACAATGTCTGTTTTTAAAAGTGTTGTACAAATTAAACTGATACTAAAACAACATTATGTAAATCCTGGTATAACAAGTGACAAATGAAGGTTTATGTCTCATAGTTAGCTAATGGTCATATTTGCCTATTTGTGTTTACATTTATTGTCTGCAGATTGCAAGAAGTTATACTGTAGGTGAATTCGCTATCCAGCAGTGTCCAGAGTTCACCCACAGTAACTTGCTAAATACCAACAATAACTTCTGTTCAACACTAGAAATTTAGGTTTCTAGTGTTTAGGGGTTTATTTGGCATGTGCCATGCCAATTAAAATCCTATTTCCAGCTTTCCAAAAGTCAAGTGGAAAATTTGCCTTTAAGAATATATTGGACAATTGTTTTTAGGTCTGTTGAGCATGACTATGTTTTTTTTATCATGTCATCCAGTAAAACATGGTAATAGTAGCCAAGGTCTTTAGGGACAAGGCTACACCTTCAGGCTACGGATCTGATCAGGTTTTAATAAAACATTTATTAAGCTAAATGTAGATCAAAATCCACCCTGGTGTAAAACCAGTTCCAGAATTAAACCAGTTCTATTTTGCAGAAGACTTGAGACTTGGTTGAAACTTCACCTTACAGCTGAAATATGACCCTAAGCATAATGAACTATCACATTCTAACACCATTCCGTTTTTTTTTTTTTTTTAACTGTTGAGTGTTTGATTGGCACAGTCAAAGCATAAGTCTCAAACTGATTAAGAATCTGAAGCAAGACTTTGGAATTGCTGGTCAACAACTTTATTTAATTTGACAGGGCTTGCGCAATGTTGCCAAGACAAATGGCCTAATATATCAGAATCTGGAGATGCACAGTTAATTCAGACATTTCCCAGAAGAGCTGTTACTGCAGCCAAATGTGGTATCGACACATGGGGTGAAAACTTACTTAACCAACAAATGTTTGCTTTTTAATCATGATAAACCTATAATTCTGCATATTTAACTTTACAAATGTTAGGCATAGTGTGTAAATTACAAATAATTTTGTTTCACTTTCAGGACCAACAGAACAAAATATGGAAAAGAGAAAAACATATGCAAGTCGTTTGTATTGTGTTATAGCAGTCACACTTTATTCACACAGTAGCCTGATGAATGGGTACATACATGAGGAGAAAGTGAAGATGGATCTACAGGTGTGTGTGTGTGTGTGTGTGTGTGTGTGTGTGTGTGTGTGTGTGTGTGTGTGTGTGTGTGTGTGTGTGTGCATCCAGAGGATATCAGATATCAGAGAATTCTTTTAGAAACACAGACAAATAAATCTCTTTTACAATCAGTCATACTGCTTACACTGCTCAGCTTAAAGCTCTTATCTAAAATCCAGCCGGTTTTTGGTTTAACACTTTGAATATGGCAGTTCAGCAGTGTACAGAGTAACAGCTTCTCTCTGACTATTTTAGCAAATTGGCAAGGGCTACATTGAACAACAGTACACAACATTAACACACATTGCACACCAATCAGTATTCAGAGGTTAACTCTGACCAGAGTTTGTTAAAGGTAATGCCAATGCCATTAATGGCATGTTGTTTCAGTCTTATGCATTATCACATAATAAAAGGATCTGCCTTGAAAATAGCACTTTCCTGAAAAAAAGCAATCAATAGCAATGATACCTACTTAAACCCCTCCAGGGAACCTGAAACCATGATTGCTTTCTAATGTGATTCTAATGCTTTCCAATAAGCTGTAAAGCATGAATAATTGATGTCTCTGTGGTGTGTGCATGTACTTTGCCAATATTGCTCACCATGCAACCTATAGTGGATAGACCTAGTATAGGGTAACATTTCTCAAAGCTTTACTTTTTCTCTGCAATAGCCAAAACACTTGTCATTTGTTCATCCCAGGTTCCCTACTAGGTTCCCTATTATGCACCTTGAATCTTGTACAGTGCCTATAATTAGACTTTTTAGAACTTATAATTAGAACTTTGTAAAAAACTGTGATGTGAAATGCAACCCTGATACAATTATGTTTACTGGGAAAACACCAAACAACAACATTTTAATTAAAGAAATTAAGAGCATTTTAGAAAGAGAAAGAAAAAACTCAACAAGCTGGTTGCATTAATGTGCACAAATCTTATAACGGAGAATGTGAAAATTAACAAGTTACATACCAAAATTTCATTTTAAAGGAATTATCATACACTTAACATTTTCTTGGTTTCATCTGACTGCTCAAAAGTTCACAAAATGTGGCAAGTTCTAATGTCAAAAGATATAGATTAGGATAGGGATAGAAAAAAGTTTTTTAGCAATAAATGGGACACTGCCAAATACATCAGTGACAAGTAGAGAAAATGGTGCATTATAGTAATACCTCCAAGAAAGGGATGTCTAAATTTTACAAAAGGGCAAATTTAAAAACATATCAGGAATACCACTGAGAGACAAATTGAAGCCTGCTTAAATCACCATAAAACCATATAAAAAAAGTGTTATTGTCTGAATTTTTCAAGCATAACACAATAATAAAAGATAAGTGAATATATTTGATATGTGAAAGACAAGACAGCTTATCCCTCACTGAATCATAACCATTGGAAACATGGTGGTAGCAGCTTTCCGCAATAGGGGCTGATTCTCTTTAGACCAGCTGGTGATCTAGTCAAATTAGAGGGAATCATAGATAGCTCTAAATGGCAGTCTATTTTTGTACAAAAATCTGCAAGCCTCAGTTAGACAGCTGAATAGAAAAAAGTATACTTCTAGCATAATAACATCCCAAAGCACAAATCCAAGCCAACACAGGAATAGCTTTAGAAGAAGAAAAACATTTTGCAACGGCCCAATCAGAGACATTCCTGTTCCTGCCCACTTAACAATGAGTGCAGAATTACAAGGAAAAATTTGCTTTTTAAAGATTAGCAGTTATTTTATGTATTTTTAAGAAATATGTGTGTGTATGTGTGTGTGTGTGTGTGTGTGTGTGTGTGTGTGTGTGTGTGTGTGTGTGTGTGCAAAGGAAAGGAAGTTGCCTAATTATTATGCACACCTGATATAGGGTGTTGATGTCATTAGACCACACCCCTTCTCATTACAGAGATGCACATCACCTAATATGCTTAATTGGTAGTAGGCTTTCCAGCCTATACAGCTTGGAGTAAGACAACATGCATAACGAGGATGATGTGGTCAAAATACTCATTTGCCTAATAATTCTGCACTCCCTGTATATATATATATATATAAGGTTGGGGTGGGGCAACAAAAGTGTGAACAATGCAATTGTTATTCAAATTAAATAGTTGGGGACACTGAGCAACTAATTAGGTTACTTGATAATAGATCAGTAAGATTTTGAAAACAGAATTGGGATCACCAGAGAGATTAGAAAAGTATGCAGGTGTACAAGGGGATGGGGCAGCAGGTGAAGAGAAATTTAGCAAAAGCCAAGGAAAAAGCATATAAGGAGCTGTATGAGAAGTTGGACACTAAGAAGGAGAAAAGTATTTTTATCGATTGTATGTGCTACAAGTGTGCTACTTGTATGTGCTGCAAGTTAGAGCAATAAAGGATGGAGATGAAAATGTGTTGACTAGTGAGCAAAAGTATGGTTTCATGCAGAGGAAGAGCACTATGGATGCAATGTTTGCTTTGAGAATGTTGATGAGGAAGTATAGAGAAGATCCGAAAGAGTTGCATTGTGTGTTTGTGGATTTAAAGAAAGCGTATGACAGTGTGCCGAGAGAGGAGTTGTGGTATTGTATGAGGTAGTCAGGTGTGGCAGAGAAGTATGTGAGGGACAGTGTGAAGACAGTGTGACAGCAGTGAAGTGTGCAGTAGGAACAACAGACTGGTTTAAGGTGGAGGTTGGATTGAATCAAGGATCGGCTCTGAGCCCTTTCCTGTTTGCAGTGGTGATGGACAGGTTGAGTAGTCTCCATTGACGTTTGTGGATGATATTGTTATTTGTGGTGAGAGTAGGGAACAGGTTGATAAGAGCCTGGAGAGGTGGAGGTACATGCTGTAGAGAAGGGGAATGAAAGTCAGTAGTGTTAAGACAGAGTACATGTGTGTGAATGAGAGGAAATGCAGTGGAGTGGTGCAGCTGCAGGGAGAAGAAGTGGTGAAGGTGGATAAGTTCAGGTACCTAGGGTCAACAGTCAAAAAAAGTGATGGAGAGTGTTTTAGAGAAGTGAAGAAAAGAGTGCAGGCAGGGTGAAGTGGGTGGAGAAGAGTGGCAGAAGTGATTTGTGATAAAAGAGTATCTGAAAGAGTGAAAGGAAGAGTTCATAAAACTGTGGTGAGACCTGCGATGTTGTATGGTTTAGAGACAGTGGCAGAGCTGAAGATTAGGTTTTTGTTGGAAGTGACGAGGATGGACAGGATTAGAAGTTTATCAGAAGGACAGCGCATGTATGATGTTTTGGTGACAAAGTAAGAGAGGCGATATTGAGATGGATTAAACATGTGCAGACGAGGGACATGGGGTAAATTGGTAGGAGAATGCTAAGGATGGAGCCGCCAGGAAGGAGGAAAAGAGGAAGTTTATGGAGATGGTGAGGGAAGACATGCAGGTAGTTGGTATGAAAGAGGCAGATGTAGAGGACAAGAGGGGCATGAAGACGGATGATCTGCTATGGCGACCCCTAATAGAAAAAGCCGAAAGAAGAAGAAGAAAAAGAAGAAGAAGAAGAAGAACAGGTCAGTAAGATGATTAGGTATAAATTGTGCATTTTCGAACGGCAGAGTCTATCAGAAATAAAGATGGCCTTATCTTTATTAATCTATGAAAGACTGTGCCTACAAATTGTGGGACAATTTCAGAACAATGTTCATACATTAAATTGCAAAACAGCTACATATGGTGTTGGATCTGTGATGACCGCAAATGTTGAGCTATTTTATGAGTTGCTCAGTAGCTCCTAGTTTTATAACCACAAATGACTTTAAAAGACTGTAGAAAGATCATTACTCATAATCTTACAAACCAGTGCTCATGTTACTCCTCACCCTCCAGTGTTCTGTATTGTTTAAAGACTATAATCACACTCTTGATGTCACCCAAATGAGGATGGGTTTCTCTTTTGAGTCTGGTTCCTCTCAAGGCTTCTTCCTCATAACATTCAAGGGAGTTTTTCCTTGCCACAGTCGCCACGGCTGCTCATCAGGGATAAATGCACCCCATTCACCTTAACTGTTAAATTCTGTAAAGCTGCTTTGAGACAATGTCTATTGTGAAAATCGCTATAGAAATAAATTTGACTTGCCTCAAATATCTCATAATCTACAGTACATAATATTAAAACTTTGAAAGATAAACTTATGTTTGTGTGAATATAATACAATTGTCAATTTTTTTTTCTAAATCCAAGTAATGAAAAATATCAAGTGACATGCTGCATTTCTCAGAAAAATATGAATAAACGTAGACCTTGAGCAACAAACTTTTCAGATAGTTCTATTAGAAAACTGCACGACAATATACCAAAGAGAATTCATAAAGAAAAAAAAGACAAAAAAAAAGAAAAACTGTGATTTGCTAAAACTGTTTTGGGCTAGTTTACTTTTTTCCAATGTAATTATTAAATTGATAATATTGAAAATATTATAAAAAAATAATGAAAATCCCTGGCATGATCTATAAAGTATCTATAAGCTAAGTGTTATGTGCTCATGCATCTGTAGGAGTAATAGAAGGTGGTGATATTACAGAATGTGTCATTTAATTATTTAAAACAAGATCTACTTGTCACCAATTTCACAATATTAATCATAGGAGTGGTTTCAGGACATTTTATAAAAGTAGATCTCTATTTCTTTTTATTCAACTATCTCCATCTCTTATCTTCTCAATAAGCCCAGACATACCATGCAGCTTTTAGTAAAAAAAAAAAAGTGTATGATCACAATTGCATTATCCTGTTCTTCCAGACACTCGCTGGCAGTGAACAAAAAACAAGCTGTAACTAAACAAATTAAAGTTCACCCTTATATGATTTTTGTGCTTTTAAATATGCAGAAATCGTAATTATGATTTTTATAAGAATAATTATTCACCATTATTGCACAAAACAGGCTATTTACATTACTTTACTTGTGATCGCGTGCTACTGTACACACATATTTGGAAATGTCGTAAATCATTTCTGGACTGGTTTAACCCTGTGTAGCAGTGTACTGTGGCAAATATTATATTAAGAATTATATATTTTAAGGACAGTAAACATACAGTGCAGAACACATTAATGCCACTAAAGTATGAGGGTATGTAAATATTAACACAGCATCTCTCACCTCTCTCTCTTGCACACAAACAGTTAAGGTTGTAGTAAAGAAAGTCCTTGATCATGCAGTCTGCAAGAGCCTTGCTGCCCACGCATTCATCTTCATTAAGTGTGTGCAATGTAGGTGTTTGTGCACAGGTGTGTGCTTAATTCACATCATAGACTATTTTTTTTTAATATAGTGAAGTTTATAATAATGGCAGTTAAAATGATTTGGCACATCACACACACACACACACACACACACACACACACACACACACATACATACTTTTTTTTTACTTTTCAGGGGATAGGGTAACATAGTCATGCGACTAAAACAATTACACCCCACTCCAATTCTATGTTTAAGTACACAATAAGTACACAAAATAATTCAGTAACATATAGAAGCTTAAGCAACAAGTAAAGATTTTCTGTTTATAAGAGTCTCACATTGTGTTGAAGAAATCTCAGCCACCTATCACTCATAAGTTCAATTTCTTGGTGTTTAAGAGCATTTATTTATGCACACCTCTTTTAAGATCCATTTTTTTTTTGGGTGGCGGTCTTGTGCTTGAATTGGCATTCCAATACCCTGATTTTTTTATGAACAATTTCGATGTTGATTTGCTAGAGTGCTTGGAAGCATTGTCCTGTTACTTATAGAGAGATTTTGATTTAAAGTGGAGTTCATTTTTGTGTCAGTGACTGCAAATTAACCATGTTCTCTAGCCAAAACAAGGCAACAAATCAGCACCAAGTTGGACATGTATAAGGAGTTTTTGGTGATATTCTGTGTTTGGTTATCTCCATTTCTCCCTTCTCAATATAAAGTATATTGTCCAAGCTGCGAGGGTTGCAAACTTCAAATCAGCAATTGTGTGTAAGTGCTCCAGTTCAGCAGATAAAATTTTAAATTTCATGACAATTTTCACAACCACAGAAATAAAAACGCCACTCTTCAAAGTCATCTATCTTGAAATGAATTAGCTAGAGGCACACCCTATTTGTAACAACCATACGCACACATGTAAGAACAGCATGTGGTCTTTTGAGATTTTTTACAAAATACTGGCATAATATCTGCCCCAATCTGTGGATTTCCCACAATAGACTGGCAGTCTTTAAGAGAGAGAGAGAGAGAGAGAGAGAGAGAGAGAGAGAGAGATAATGGCCTATGTTTCGGTGTGCTTGTGTAAGTATGACTAGAGTTAACCACGCCATGAAATTAACTCTGTAACATCATCTTACTAGCCATTTGTGTAGTGTGTTTTATACATAACCTTGCACAGTGGGGGAAATAATAATTTGATCCCCTGCTGAATTTATTTACTACTAAATATGTAAGGTAGGTTTATTTTAACACAGAAAGACAGAATATATAAGAACAATAAAAAAAATAAAATAAAGAAAGGTTATAAAATAATTTGAATTTGATCCCACACTAAATGACCAAGAATTCTAACTCCCACAGACTCAAATTAGTTCTTTTCCTTTAGGAAAGAACTCCTAATATCAACTTAATGGCCTATGGTTAGGTGTGCTTGTGTAAGTATGACTAGAGTTAACCAAGCCATGAAATTAACTTTGTAGCATCATCTTACTAGCCAGTTGTGTAGGTTATATAAAAAACCTTACACAGTGGGGGAAATAATTATTTGATCCACTGCTTATTTTGTTTACTACTGAATATGTAAGGTAGGTTTATTTTAACACAGAAAGACAGAATATATAAAAACAATAAAAAAAATAAAATAAAGAAAGGTTATAAAATAATTTGAATTTGATCCCACACTAAATGACCAAGAATTCTAACTCCCACAGACTCAAATTAGTTATTTTCCTTTAGGAAAGAACTCCTAATATCAACTTATGTGTATAAAAGACACCTGTCACAGAGTTAACCTCTTCCATTCAAACCACTCTACCACCATGGACAAACCAAAGAGCTGCCATAAGACGTCAGGGACAAAACTGTAAACTTGCACATGGCTGAAATGGGCTACAAGACCGTCAGATTGCTGCCTTAGTCGTATGTTTTGGGTCAATGTCATGCTGGAAGACCCATCCATTACACTTCTTCAGTGTTCTGACTGAGGCCAGAAGGTTTTCATCCAAGATTTTACAGTGCATGGCCCGGTCATGTGGTAAAGTCTTCCTGTACCCTTAGCAGAGAAACAGCCCCAAAGCAGAATGTTTCCTCCTCCATGTTTGACAGTGGGGATGGTGTTCTTGTAGTTTTATTCTGCATTCCTTTCCCTCTAAACGAGTCAAGTTGATGCCAAAAAATTTGGTATCATCTGAACACATCACATTCTCCCAAACCTTCTCTAAATCATTCCGATGTTCAATTGGCAAACTTCAGATGGGTCCATTCATGTGCATTCCTTTAATAGCAGAAGGACCTTGGTGTGTGACCAATGGTTTTCTTGTTGACTGTGGTCCCAGCTACCTTGAGATCATTAAAAAGCTTATCCCATAAGGTCAGATTTTGCATGGAGCGCCAAAGCGAGAGCAATTGACTTATCTTGTATTTCTTCCAATTTTTTATTATTGCGCCAACATTGGTCTCTTTCTCACCAAGCTTTTTGTTGATGGTCTTGTAGCCCATTACAGCCTTGAGCAGGTCTACAATCTTGTACCTGACGTCCTTTGACAGGTATTTGGTCTTGACCATGGTGGTGGAGAGGTTTGAATGGAAGAGGTTAATTCTGTGACTGGTGTCTATTATAAACATAATGAGTTGATATTAGTAGTTCTTTCTTAAAGTTACATGACTAATTTGGATGTGTGGAATTCTTGCTGGTTGGTAGGGAAGTAAATACTTATTTCACTCAATCAAATAAAAATTTTTTATATAATACTAAATTATTAGTATTTTCTAGATTTTTTTTGGTAAAATAAACCTACCATAAAAATTCTAAACTGTAATTTTTTTTGTAAGGGGGTACATTTACTAAATCATCAGGGATCAAATAATGATTTCCCCCATTGTAACCTTCTACACATCACTCTGTCTGCATTTTTTCCTGACTATACACCTTACTATAGCCCTTAGCACACTTCACATTAAAGCCCAAATACACTTACAGCTACATACTTACTGTAGAAATATACATACTGATGTTCTGAGTGCAGTGAAACAGGTTCATATTGAAAATATATCTGTGCTTTGCTCCATTCTGCTTTCCCTCAACCTTGACCAGATGCCAGAAAAACATCCCACGGCATGATGCTGCCACATCATGCTTCAGTTTTGGGATGAGTTTGGGCAGTGCCTGTTTCCTCCAGTTATAACATTTACAATTGAGGCCAAACTGTTCAATTTTGGTTTCATCACACCAGAGAATCTTCCTCCGCACAGGCTGAGAGTCATTCTGGTGCCTGTTGGCAACTTCAAGCACGTGTCCATAGGTTTTAAACTGAGGCACCATAAAGCTCATATTGTTGGATAGCTGCAGGTTTTCCTTCTGGCAGCTTGTTCCTTCTCCACACAGAATCTTTAAACCATTGAGTTCATTGAGCTTACTAAGACCCCAATTGCTCAGGTTGTGCCACACTTCCTACATTTTAGATTTTTGGAGGCAATTGTGATCTTCAGTGCAGCAGCAATTTTTTTGTAGCCTTGTACAGATCTATACCTTGCAACAATCCTGTCTCTGAGCTTTGCACAGGCAGTTATATATACTGTGTGTGTGTGTGTGTGTGTGTGTGTGTGTGTGTGTGTGTGTGTGTTTGTGTCTTCTGGTCTCATGAAAAATCTGAAAAAAGTTATTCTTTGTTCTTCTACACTCCTGATAGAAAAATTACTATAGTATAGTACAGTACAGTGGAGTACAGTACAGTTTAAAATTGTATATTGTCTCTGGAGCTTAATGGGATATGTTCCCTGTCCCCAAAATTACTGAAATTTGATGACTGCAATCTGAGTGTACAATAGAGGTGCCATTACTGGTGCCAAACCTCCTACTGGAGGTTTATGAATGTTGTGAGGAAAGATAGGCTGATTTGTTGATTTGAAAGAGACAGATGTAGAGGACAGGGTGATATGGAGAAGGATGATCTGCTGTGGCGACCCCAATGGGAGCAGACGAAAGAAGAAGATTATTACTAACAAAAAGAAATTCCCAATATGGTTTGTTCTGCTCTATTTCTGCATAGTACGGTACAGCAAGTACAATAAAGTGTACTATACAGTGGTGCAGTGTACTATTGCTAAACTCAAACAAAATGAGGTTCTTCTGAATCAGAATTACGTCTGATGCCTGATATTTGATGTTTGTAACCTGAGGTACAAGTACTGCTGAAACTGTTTTAATATAGATTGTTCCGACATATTTTTGCCTAAATATTAGTATTTTTTATTATTGTTATTTATTAATAGTGCAGTATAGTATTTCGTATATATAGTATATATTTTATTCTGCCCCTTTATGAGTGAAAGTTACACTATAATGATGAACAATAAAGTCCTAGCAGACAGAAGGAAACTTACTTACATCATAACTTACATTTAAACTTTGAACACTGTACTTTTTTGTTTAAATAAATAATAATTTTGTTACAGTACCTGTTCTGTTTTATCTTTAAACAGGTTCAATTTATAATATAAAGCTCATATTAAGGAATATGATTTAATAAATCGGTATGTGGTAGCCCAATGGTTAATGCTTTGGGCTACTAATCAAAAGATCAGAAGTTCAAGCCCTGTTATTGCCAAGCTGTCACTTTCTACCAAGAAGCCCTTGAGCAAGGCTTTTCACCCTGTGTGCACCAGTCCCTACATGGGAGGGAAATGTGAAATAACAATTTCCCTCTAGGATCAATAAAGTTTTCTTAAAAACAAGATGTTATGTATTTTTGTCAGTTGCCAGGAAAATATTTATGTTGGGTTAATGCAGATTTGTGTAGAGTTAATGCAGGCACTGGCCTTCATTTTAAAGTGGTTTATCTCTCCACTCACTTTCCAAGGCTGGTAGGTGGATTTGCCACACTAAATGTCTTTAGGTGTGAATAAGTGTGGAAGATTCATGTGTATGGTGATCTGCAACAAACTTGAATCCCATCCAGGGTGTATTTTTGCCTCTTACCAAGTCTACACAAGAATTAAGTTGTTAAAACAGAGAATCTCAAAATAACCCAAATTTTTACTTTCCCTTGAACATTTAAACAACTGTAAGAGTCAGTTAATTGAAACTGTGGCTTGACGGATGATTTTTGAAGTGCAATTAATCAAGGATATATATGTTTAGTGAAAAATAATGTCTCAAGTCATTCAAAAACTGAGAATCATATTATGATGAGTCGTACATGTATACACACTTAATGTGGTATAAAGATTTTAGCCCGAACAGTGTACATTATAAAGAATAAAGCCTTCTGTGTGTATTAGAATAATTATCGCTTTCAGTGTTCTTCCCAAAATAACTGGTCATTATTTAGTCTCCTGCACAGGAAGTTACCGTTTAAGACAAGTTTTTCTTAAATAAAAAAAATAATAATAAGCTTTTTATTTGGAAGGACTTTCTTTAGCACTTTGATGCCACAGTGCTACGTGATAATGTTAAGCTAAATATATACCTCTTGCTCTTTTTGCACATATTGCCATGAAAGTCTGCCTAAATAAGCTCTTAACTTTTAATACTTGTATTTACCTTTCTTCACCACTTCTATCAGAGTATTATAGCCGTGATTTACATATCTTTGTGCATTTGTATTTACATTTTCATTAAATAAAATATTATTTATGTCTGTACTTTTGAGAGTAACAAACAGCTGGAACCAAATTCCTTGTGTGAAACAGACAGACAGACAGACAGACAGACAGTAGAGGGAGTGACACAGAGAGAAACATCTCTATTGTTATAATAGTTAAGCAGTATGAATAACTGCCAGTAGAAAACAAGGACTTTGGCAAGACTCACTATGCGAGCATAACTAAACGGTAAAGCTCTAACGGCACATCCCCATTAAATATTCAGTTCTTTATTAAGAAATGTTTACATGTTGCTGTCTAATCTTGTTTTTATTTTTCTCTGAAAAAGAGTAATTTAATTGCAGTTAAACAACAAAAAGTAGCCATATTTGACTCATTAAATAAAATATATCAACAGAAAATCTAACTGAGGAAAACGATAGGACACCCTACCCTTAATAGCTATTGTGACCCCATTTGGCTGAAGTAAGTTCAGTGAGATTCTTCTTTTAGCCATCTATCAGTCTCTTTAAAGGAAAGTTTACCCCACTCCTCAATGCAGAATTATTTCAGATATGAGATGTTTGAGGGTTTCTTGCATTTACTGTACAATGTAAGATTAAAAGCTGGGCTTTGACTCTGCCATTCCAGGACTCTGTATTTCTTAGTTTTCAGCTAGTCACTGGTGGATCTTCTGATATGTTTTGGGTTATCATCATGTTGCAGGGTTCAGTTCTGCTTCAGCTTTATTTTTTATAGATGGTCTTACATGTTCCTTGAGCACCCTCTGATATACAATAGAATTCATGATGGATTCTTTGATGGTTTGCTGGCCAGGTTCTGCTGCAGCAAATCATCCCTAAACCTGGACACCTACACCTCCAAGTTTCATAGTTGGTATGAGGTTCTTTTCCTGAAATGTTGCATTAGTTTATGCCAACATTTCCTCTGTTCTGGTGTCCAAATAATTTAATTTTAGACTAATCTGTCTAAAAACCATTATTTCAGAAGTCCTTCCTTTGTCTACATTCTTTCTGGCAAACTTCAGCTTGACCTTTCAGTTTTTCTTAGAGAGCAAAGACTCTTCCTGGCTCCATAAAAGTTAAACTTGTGGAGTCTCTTTCTGATTGTAGAGGCATGAACTTTCACATCAGTAGTAGCAAGAGCCTGTTGTAGATCCCATGATGACCTATTTTAGGGTTTTTGGTGACTACTTTCAGCATCTTGCGGTCTGTTCTCAGGGGAAACTTGCTTGGACGGCCAGACCTAAGCATGTTGGCAGTCGTTTTGAAGGCCCTCCACTTGTAGACTATTTTCCGAACAGTGGGATGGCTGATTTCAAATTCTTTTGAGATCTTTTTAAATCCCTTACCAGACTCATTAGCTTCTACAATCTTCTTTCTAAAGGCCTCAGAAAGCTTTTTTAATTTTACCATGTTGGTCACTCTCACATCAACAGTCAGGAGCACACCAAACTAAATGTCTAAGGTTTAAATAGGGCAAGCCTCCTTTAAAAAGCTGAGAATATATATATATATTGCAGCTGCATCGGATTGAACACAGTGGCGGTAGATCTGAATGCGGTGTAAAGAAAGTGACTATAGTGCGATAACTCTGCTACGTGCTCTGTGACTTTCCCAACTTTGGTGCTGTCCGTTCAGCACCCGGCTGACAGTCATGTTCGCAGCTTGGGTCTTGTGTGTATATATATATATATATATATAACTTAAAACTGACAGTATGGTAACCCAGCAAGCACATGGGAAAAGGGTTAGATGAAGAAATGGAACAGGGCTGGTGGCAGCAGCTCCTCATTCATTCACATTCTCTGAGAAAAGAAGCGATTAAAAAAGGGTGCCATGGTAGCAATATGGGAACTAAGCTTTGTCTCACAAATAATTCTGGCTGTTTCACTCTCTTTTTGCAGGCAGGAGCAAGGACAACATCACCCTCCAAGCTTGCCTCTGCACTTTAAAGGGAATTTTCCACAGCCTCTCATGGCTTCATTATGTCTGTGTTCTGCCCATCACTGCACTGAGTCAATGCAGAACTGTCTATAAATCAACTGTCTATCTATCTCTCACAGAACATCCTCCAAAATTCCAACCAGTTTGGCTTAAAGCCAGCACACTCCATAGAGACTTTCCTTTTGGCAGCCACAAAGAAGCTGCATGCTGCTAGATCTGCCAAGCTGTCATCAGTCCTTATCCTCCTCGACCTTTTTGCAGCATTGAACACTGTAAACCACAAGACTCTCTGATCTATCCTCAAGATTTTGGGAATTAATGGCACAGCTTGGCAAATGCTTCTTAATTGGTAGGTCAATCACATCAGGTGACATGGAGAGGATCCATATCCACTCCAGGCAGACTCTCCACTGGTATTCCACATACCTGGTTTTTGGTCCTTTCTTGTTCTATTGATATGCAGATGTCACTAAACTAATTCTTTCCATACCCTTGCAGACACTTGTTTCCACTTAGACATCTAGCAGCTCTATCTAGCAGATATATGAGCACTGATATCGGCTTAGCTGCTAAAGCAAAACTTAACTGCTGTTCATTACTGGAGATTTATTGCCATGTCTAGATCTTGTGAACTCTTTAGCCAACTAACTGATCTAATCCTCGGCCACTGTACATGATTCTGGGGTAATCATGGACAACCAACTCTTCTTTACTTCTCACATTGCTACTAACTCAATTTTATACCAGTTTTCCCTTAAAGGAATTCATCCATTTTTATTTCCAAACAGGCCAGTTGGGTGCTTGCTCAGTCTCTGGCTAATTGCAGAGTGGACTACTATCACAAGATATTCAACGCTGCAGCTGATCCAGAATGCAGCCGCACAACTTCTTTTTAACCTTTCTTGGTTCTCCCACACCAGCCCACTGCTAAACTTCCTCCACCTGCTTGCTGAAGCTGTTTCTGTAGCATTTGATCTAAAACAATGATTTAATGCTTGCCTTCAAAGCTAAAAACGAACCAGCACCCCTCTAACTCACAGCATTTATCTCACCCGACAATGCTCCACTCTCCTTTAATCCTCAAACACTACTGAACTGCAAGGAAGGAAGACGTGCTTCCAGAAAAAAAAAATTCCACTTGACGTCCAAACATCAGTCTTTTGTAGCCTTTAAACAACAAATTTTGTTTTAAGCTAATTGTATTTTTCTAATAAACCAGCATGAGAATGTATTTATTAATGAAGATTTTCAATCGATGGATAAGAGGAAAGATACAAAACATTTACATACATATATACACTCAGCAAAATGCTATTATAAAAAATAATCAGTGACAGGATGGCATGCTATGTCTGGATGCATTCATCATGCTGGCAAAAATTGCAAGCTGAAATGTTTTTTTCCTCTTACACCAAGGTATTTTGGCAAAAAAAAAACAAAAAAAAATAAATAAAATAATATATATATATATATTTATTTATTTATTTATTAAGCAATGACAACGAATTTAAAACATTTATAGTTGCATGTATTGTTGTGGTACATATTGAAAACTAGTAGTATTACAACATAGCAGCAATAAACTGTAAACTATAAATCCTCTCACCAGGCTCTCTTTTAACTTGTTTCTTAAGGTTAATCAGACAAACAAATCTAGCAATCTGTACTAGAAACAGTAAAATAAATATATTCTGTATTGGACACTGGAAATCTTACTGAGTGTTATAAAGGCACTGACATTTATGTTAAATAAAAGTTTAATGGTAGGTAAATTCCCATAAATGTTAAACAAACATATAGCACCTGCCATATAAGTGGATGTATTGGTCATATATTAAATTGATAATGCTTCAGAATGAGCACATCAATATAAACCTCTAATTCATAGAGGAACTGATGTTATAGGAAATCAATCAACAAGCCAGTTGAGTATTTATGTATTCAGCAGCACTGCGGCATGCTTTATTCATACATATATATATATATGCCCACAGCACCACAGCAGAAATGGTTCCCCTTCAATGGAGCAGAATTTGCTTTAGAATGAATTTTTATTTCCTAATCAAATAAAACTCTTTAGATACAAGTCACTGGTGTATATCTGTGATTGCCAGCCAGTTGGTGAGGCCAAATGAATTTTATACACTGATATGCCTTTTGGAAGTTAAATGATATGCAGAAGCCATGATGGATGAAATAATGTTTATCCAAAGCTGAACATGCTTGTGTGAAAAGTGGACCAGTTGACTGTATTTTGTGGATTTTATTTCCCAGCTTGTCCTGGAGTAGACTGTGTGGATCTTGCAAAATGTTTTTAGAAGCAGAATGGTTCTTCATATATGTTTATCAAAAAATGGTCTGTATATTGTATCTCTGTTGCTCTATTGACCACTCCCTCTTCCTCCTTTATCACTTTCCCTCTCTCTCTATCTCCCTCTCTCCGTTTGCCATCTGTAGTGTTAACTGGCGAAGCTAATTAACACTTAATCTCAACCTCCCTTCCAAACTGTGTTTCAGACGACTGAAACTGCATGCATGTTCATATGGGCTGTTGGCTTAGATCTCACTGGCAGTCTCTCTCTCTCTCTCTATTTCTCTCTTTCTCTCTCTCACTCACTCACTCTCTCTCTCTCAAACACACACACACACACACACACACACACACACACACACACACACACACACACACACAAGATTCAAAGGTTGCTTTTCTGTAAGATACATGTTTTGTATTTGTATTGCCAAAGCTAGGATACAGACTTTGGGAACAAATTGAAAATTAAGAACAGAAATAAATGGATAAAACATATCTACATACATTCAACATTACATTCAGAAAGAACCAGTAATGATGACAGTTGAAATGTAAAATAAAAAATCATATAAAAAGGTAAACAATGTAATACACACACAATCACACACACACACACACAAGCACCTAAATTTTTTTTTCCTGCCTTACAAACACAAACCACAAAGTCACCACAAATTTTATTTTTTTTCCCAGCTGTGAATTTTTTGACAGATAGTTTTTCAAGATACAGCATAAATTAAATCTATAACTTTTATATTTAGAGTATAAATAACATTTTCAATTCTTAATACAAAATATGTTGTATCTTTAAATTCCAAATCCATCAGCTACACATATGTATTTTTATGTATTTATTTTGGTGCATATAGATACCATGTTGTATCTATCTGTGTGTGTGTGTGTGTGTGTGTGTGTGTGTGTGTGTGTGTGTGTGTGTGTGTGTATGCACAAATGGTACTCCCTCCATTTTTAATTTCACAGGAAATAGACTCCATCTATTTTCCCCGAATATTCAAAAAGCAGTGAACCCCTAATGCAATTCATTTTTCCCCCACTGATGAAAAGGTGTGATAGGAATAATTGTATGATGAAAAACAGTACACTGTACAATCTCTGCTACTGTACTATCATCCATTAAAGTGACAAGTCTAAAACTATCGTGTCACAACGTACATCAAGGTCGGTGTGTCAAAGATAAATTGCTGAGCAGCAACTAATGCATTCTCACTTCATGGCTGAACAGTTTCAGGCAGCTTCATCTTCCAATGCGGTATGTGGCAAATTGAGATCAAACCTCAAATCCAATCTCATGATGCATGGTTGAAACCGACGCTTACGGTCTCAAATGATGTGTCAGCATTCCACACTGCACCCGTGACCTCAAAGACGTGCCGATTCGAGAAGCAGAGGTGCTATGGTGATAATTCTGTTATGAAATTTCACATGCAGTAAATGCTACAACACTGCTTCTTCTGCTGTACGTGTAGTGCAGACTGGGGGTGGTCAACTGGTGCAGTCAGGATTTGGTTTTCTAAAAGAAATAAAATCAGAACAAATAAATAATTTGAATACTAAACTTAAAACAGTATAGATGTAAAGCTAAACAACTCAGATCATAGTCCAGTAACTCATTCTTTAAATTTTTATATAAAAAAATTATAAATAATTGGATTATAATGATGTTTCAAACTTATTTTTTTATATATATAAATTTGATACAATGCATTTGAAAAGCCACAATGCTTCTGGGAGAATGTCCTTCGGACAAATTAAACTAAAATGAGACAAAACTGGAGCCTTTGAGCACGGCAGATCAGCCAAATGTTCAAAGACACAAAAATAAAGCTTTCAAATAAATACTAAAGTAGCTTTGTGGCACATGGTGGAGGCTCGATTAAGTTTTGGGGTTGTTTTTCTGCACATGGCATGAAGAGCCTTGAATCTGTGCATGGCACCATGAAATCTCAAGACTACCAAGCTATTCTAGGATGAAACATACTGCACAACATCAGAATGTTTTGTCTCAGACTTTAGTCATCACAGACACAGACATACACAGACATACACACACACACACACACACACACACACACACACACACACACACACACACACACACTCACACTCACACACACACACACCTCACAGCCTACATCGTAAACCCAGTCACCACAAAATGTTGTTTAAGCATACAAATGTAAATTTCTTAGATTTCACTTAACCAAGAAATGCCATAGATTCCATGTATAACTTTAGATTTACACTATAAGAAAGGTAAAATCACATAATTATCTATAAATATGATTTATATTTTAATCTATTAGCTGCACATAAATTAAAAATTAGGTTTTATGTTTGTCCAGATACATTATATCATCATCTCCTCTGTAAATTTACATCAATTCTGCTGGTGTATCACCGATGTTTAAAATGTTTCTACAAACCACTATACTGCATTATTATATCACACCCTCAGTGTATCTGTAAACACAATATCTGTTTCTGCTTTATTTACTTTTTTATATACTGCCTGCCTATCCATCCATCCTTTGATATACTATTGCTCGGTCTCAAATGATGTGTCAGCATTCCACACTGCACCCGTGACCTCAAAGACGTGCCGATTCGAGAAGCAGAGGTGCTATGGTGATAATTCTGTTATGAACTTTCACATGCAGTAAATGCTACAACACTGCTTCTTCTACCACATAAAAACACACACTGCTGTACGTGTAGTGCAGACTGGGGGTGGTCAACTGGTGCAGTCAGGATTTGGATTTTTAAAAGAAATAAAATCAGAAGAAATAAATAATTTAAATACTAAACTTAAAACAGTATAGATGTAAAGCTAAACAACTCAGATCATAGTCCAGTAACTCATTCTCTAAATTTTTATATTAAAAAAATTCTGAATAATTGATTTATAATGATGTTTTGAACTTATTTTTTTATATATATAAATTTGATACAATGCATTTGACAAGCCACAATGCTTCTGGGAGAATGTCCTTCGGACAAATTAAACTAAAATGAGACAAAACTGGAGCCTTTGAGCACGGCAGATCAGCCAAATGTTCAAAGACACAAAAATAAAGCTTTCAAATAAATACTAAAGTAGCTTTGTGGCACATGGTGGAGGCTCGATTAAGTTTTGGGGTTGTTTTTCTGCACATGGCATGAAGAGCCTTGAATCTGTGCATGGCACCATGAAATCTCAAGACTACCAAGCTATTCTAGGATGAAACATACTGCACAACATCAGAAAGTTTTTGTCTCAGACTTTAGTCATCACAGACACAGACATACACACACTCACACACACACACACCTCACAGCCTACATCGTAAACCCAGTCACCACAAAATGTTGTTTAAGCATACAAATGTAAATTTCTTAGATTTCACTTAACCAAGAAATGCCATAGATTCCATGTATAACTTTAGATTTACACTATAAGAAAGGTAAAATCACATAATTATCTATAAATATGATTTATATTTTAATCTATTAGCTGCACATAAATTAAAAATTAGGTTTTATGTTTGTCCAGATACATTATATCATCATTTCCTCTGTAAATTTACATCAATTCTGCTGGTGTATCACCGATGTTTAAAATGTTTCTACAAACCACTATACTGCATTATTATATCACACCCTCAGTGTATCTGTAAACACAATATCTGTTTCTGCTTTATTTACTTTTTTATATACTGCCTGCCTATCCATCCATCCTTTGATATACTATTGCTTTTTTTTCAATGTTTCTTTAAATAATTAACTTTGAAAAGTTATTCATGTGAAAAGTCATTTTATTTTGTTATCTTTTTGAGATTCACATTAAAAAAGCAAATAAATTGCTTTAGATTACGCTTTTGCTAAATTCTTCATTTTAGCCATCCTAGTTTCAACTTCACAACATCACAAGGATCCAATCTTTTTTTCCTTACTGAGGTTCTTGTCTATTTCTTTGTCATCTTGCGGTTGGACTGTTTCCAATTTATTCCTTGAGGATCTTTCCCTCAGTGTCATTCAACCCTCGCAAACTGATCAGTATTGCAGCTGTTTTCAATCTCGCTAAGTTCTCACACATCATCTCAATGCAATCTGCATCAAAGTGGATGAGCTTCCACCCACCTGAAGACACTCATCAACCCCTGTTCTGCACAGCATGCCCTTCGAAGCACGAGTATGGCTCAACTTGATCCCTGTTTTCAAAGGATCTGAAGAGTCGCTTTTCAACAAGCACCTAAATGAACACTCTAAAAAAATATTATGTTTTTGTTGTTACCAAATGGTTAAAGTGACTCATAATCTCCTCTCTTACAAGGTTTTACCTTCCTAGTATTCTAAGAATCTGACCTGTTCATTCTAGCATAAGGATATTTTGTTATATTAATTTTTTAGCAAAACACTTTCACAATAAACTGGATTAGGATATGGCTGTCTGCCAAATCCGTGAAATGGAACCCATTTGTTTGGTTTTCTAATATAATGCTTGAGTGATGGATCTTTTCAGCCATGTTTGCCAGTGCCGCAGTACTATGAAAAATATGTTCACTTCTTTAAATGGTATTATAAAGAAAAAGGATTTTCAAGAAAATAATTTTTTTGTATATTTAACAAACAAATGGTGAAAGCATGATTGATCAAAATATTTGTAAATGGGCTTCCATGTAGTACAACAAAAAAGGTTTGTTTTATAGTTGTGTGTTTAAATCCTGAAACTAAACAGTGTGTTTAGTTTGTGACTTAAAATATTTCTTTTTCTTCTTTCAGCTGCTCCCATTAGGGGTCGCCACGGCGGATCATCCGTCTCCATACCACCATGTCCTCTACATCTGCCTCTTTCACACCAACTACCTGCATGTCTTCCCTCACCATACCCACGAACCTTCCCTTTGGCCTTCCTCTTTTCCTCCTACCTGGTGGCTCCATCCTCAGCATTCTTCTACCAATATAATTCATGTCCCTCCTCTGCACATGTCCAAACCATCTCAATCTCACCTCCCTCACCTTGTCACCAAAACATCCTACATGTGCTGTCCCTCTAATAAACTCATTTCTAATCTTGTCCATCCTCGTCACTCCCAACGAAAACCTTAACATCTTCAGCTCTGCTACCTCCAGCTCCACCTCCTGTCTTCTCCTCAATGCCACTGTCTATAATCCATACAACATCGCCGGTCTCACCACAGTCCTATAAACTTTCCCTTTCATTCTTGCAGATACCCTTTTATCACAAATCACTCCTGCCACTCATCTCCACCCACTCCACCCTGCCTGCAATCTTTTCTTTACTTCTCTAACACACTCTCCATTACTCTGCACTGTTGACCCCAGGTACCTGAACTCCTCCACCTTCTCCACCTCTTCTCCCTGCAACCGCACCACTCCAGTGCTCCCCCCCACTTTCATTCACACACATGTCCTCTGTCTTACTCCTACTGACTTTCATTCCCCTCCTCTCCAGTGAATATCTCCACCTCTCCAGGCTCTTCTCAGCCTGCTCACTACTCTCACCACAAATCACAATATCATCCGCAAACATCATAGTCCAGGGAGACTCCTGTCTGACCTTGTCCGTCAACCTGTCCAACACCACTGCAAACAGGAAAGGGCTCAGGGCCGATCCTTGGTGTAGTCCAACCATCACCCTGAACCAGTCTGTCATTCCTACTGCACACTTTACTGCTGTCTCTAAATCCACAAATACACAATGCAATTACTTCTGTCCTTCTCTATGCTTCTCCATCAACATCCTCAAAGCAAATAAGGCATCTGTGGTACTCGTCCTCGTCATGAAACCATACTGTTGCTCACAGATGGTCACCTCTTCTCTTAGCCTGGCTTCCACTACTCTTTCCCATAACTTCATGGTGTGACTGATCAACTTAATTCCCCTGTAGTTACTGCAGGTCTGCACATCTCCCTTATGCTTAAAGAAGTTTGTGACTTCAAAAGGAAGTGAAATTGAATCCAACCACCAAGAAAATTGCTGCTGCTACTGGGTCCTTCAGAAAGGCCCTTAATATTTAAGTCAATGTGTAAGTGACATAAATATACTGTTAGTTGCTCTGGATAATGGGGTCTGCCAAATTCCATGAATGTAAAGCACAAGGGCCTTTCACAGATCTTCCAAATTTGATATGCTGCTCTGTGATGCAGCAGTTTAAAACAATGTGGATAACAGGGTTCACATTTACACTCTCCAAATTATTAGTTTTTATATGGGAGTGGAGAGCTGGGAATTGCAATGTGACCAAATGGAGGAGTATAATCATCTATCTAAGTGAGCTTAGACTAAGACCAGCACAATGGCTGGCCGTGAGGACTAGCAAGGCCTTCTCTGCTGGCCTAAACTCTACCAGACTCACCGACTTATGTCTTAATATATTTTCTGTCCATAAATACTCTTTCTAATACACATTTCATAGTTTTTCTCTTGGTTGCAGTGCTTCTAGTGGTGGATGTTTAGGTTAGAGTTTTTATCCAAGCAGATTTCAGCCATCAAATCACGTGCTGCCAGGGTCAAAGGAATCTGCTGTGAGGCCTTTAGAATCAGCAGTGTTGGATGTTCAGAGAGCGCACTAGTCAGAGTAACCACATCTGTAGCAAACTGCACAAGCAAATATTCGTATAGATTTGATAGCTGTTTCTCAATTCCCCAATGGTTAAGAGAGCAAAGGAAATTAAGATGGTCCCAGATATACTTACAAGGACATTTACAAGTTTAACTTTTCAAGAAAAGTTGGACATCGTGATGAAAGGTCAGCCATAACAGTTTTAAACAGTTTTAAAAAAGATTTTTCATGAACCATTTATACTCTTGCAATTTCTGTATTCAAGTGCATGGTTTTTCAGGAGATGAAGTAACCTGTGTGTGTTGTTTATCCAATAAAACATTTTTAATGTATTTACATTTATAAAGATATATAATATTGTAATATGTCACAACACTATATAAGATTGTACATCCTGAACACCACTTATTACTCATCTCAATCCATTCCACCACCATTTATTCATTATTCATTCTTAACCATTCTATACCGTTTACATGCTGTTTTTTGCCCCTCTCGACTGCTGCTACTGCTGTTTTTGCACTGCATTGTGTTTGTTTACATATACTCTTGGTTATAGTCTTTATAGTCCTGTTTGCACAGTACTGTATATTCAGAGTATACAGGAGGTTTACTGGTCTTTGTCTACTGGTTTACAGGGAGAGGGAGAAATTTGAAGTGATCTATGGTCATAACTGGTAGATCGGACGATGAGTGAGGGGAAATGGGAACCTTATACAGTGGAACCTCGGGTTACAAATTTAATTCGTTCCGGTACTTTATTTGTAACCTGAAAAGTTCGTATCCCGATACAAATTTCCCCATAATAATAACCAGAAACCTTTCACTAATATTATCAACTTTTAACATGTTATATTAAAATCATACCACATAAAAACATACAAAAGAGGAAAACATCTTTACTCGGTACTTTCCCTTTGAGAAGACTCGCTGCAGGAGACGACGTTCGTAGAAGGGGGAGGAGGGAGAGATATTGTTTGGAAGGAGAATCTTATTATATTATATTATTTATATATCATTATATATTATATTATAGAATATTAAAGACAGTGTTATTAACACGAACGCTGAGACAATTGTTGCATTAGAGGGAAAATAAGAGCTGGTTCTTTAAAGCTACTATCAGTTGGTATTGGAGTCCAGAGTGAAATTCATTATGGGTATTGTACTTCGGAAAAGACTGTAACCCTGCAAATCTATCTTCATAAAAACAAGTAAAGTGGTTATGCATCGGCTAATGTTGTCCATCTCATCATTCCATGAGCATCAACTAATGAGTTGTTACGCTGCCACCGGGAAAAGTTCGAGCGGATAAGTAACACAATGCTCTGGCTAGGGACACAGGACGCTAACTGATGTGACGAGCTGTGTGGATAGAGCAAAAACAACCAACTTGCCTGCGATTTTTTGGTGAGCGACGTTCGTATACCGTTATATTGTTCGTAACCAGGGGCAAAAATTTTGATGAACTGAGATTCGTAACCTGAATTATACGTATGCCGGGGCGTTCGTAACCTGAGGTTCCACTGTAAAGGGGATAGGTAAATAGCGAACAGGTGTAGGTGATTAGTAGGAGTAGGACAGGTGTAGGTGATTAGCATTTTTGGTTTTTGACCTGGTCCACACAAGGCCTTTTTCCTTTTTTGGCCTTTTTTAAATACATTTTAAATAAATAAATACATAAATAAACAAACAAACATTTTTTTTACAATCATTAAGTTAATATAATGTGGTTATCTGTTGCCCAGCATCATTAAGCTACAAGTTTCTAAAGACCAAAAAATGTGCATGTATGATACTTACTTGTCTAATGCATGATTTAAGTATGTTCCAGTGCTTACTAAATGGATGGGGTTTCACTTTTAGCTTGAATACAGCAAGGTTGCCAAGTGTTCTATAATTACCTATTTTTTAATGAGGACCTGCATGAAATTAACTGCCAACATAGCTGCAAATTAAAGTACTTAGTACCTGCAGTGAGAAATGGTAATAATGTGAGCTGATACAGACTGCCAGCTGAGGCTAAGCATAGGAAGAGATAGCAGTAAACTGAAAGACATATTGCTAAAATTTTTAAGAATCATAAAGCATTCATACTACGATTTTTGTATTTAGTGTGAAATACATGCATATTTATATGCTGTCCAATGTGTTTTTTTTGTACATTTATTTTGTATACACGATAATAAAAACAACAAATATTCCAATCTGTCATAAAATGGTTTGTTATAAAAATGCTGCTCAAATTCCCATTTACGATATTTGACCAATTTTTTTTTTTTTTTTGTTAAATAATTAATCATAATAACAATTATAATTATTATAATAATCTATTATTTAATTGGATGGGAGTCATAAAAAGGTTTGTTATAAAAATGCTGCTCAAATTCCCATTTACGGCTAAAACGATATTTGACCAATTTTTATATAATGATAAGTAATGAAAGTTCTGTCATACTTTGGCAAATATGGGAATTCGGCTTTCGGTTCTGACTTTTGAGCTCATATTAAAACTTAATATAGTTCTATTAAAAGCCTTGGTTCAAATAATTAGATCTGTCATTTAATTTTTTGTCTTGGTACACAAAGGATCATGATTTGGAAGTGCAAATGCAAATGTCATGTAATAGAGATGAAGGAGATGGATGCAATGGCAAATGCAGGTGAATACACACAAAACCCAAACAAGAGGGCAAAACATGAAATAATGTGGAATCATTAATAACAAACCCAGCACAAGAGACATAAACCATGATCAACAAACACAAGAGAACAGGTGAAGTGCAGACATGCTGCTCTACATGGACAAAAGTGTTGGTAGACTTGACCTTTCCTTCCATATACTATCGTTCTTCTCCAAGAAAAAAACTGTAGGCACACAATTGTATAGGATGTCTTTGGATAATAAAGTTTTGCATTCACTTGAACTTGGAAACCCAAACCTGTTTCCAGCATGGCAATGCCCCTGTGGACAAAGCGTGCTCCGGGAATATGCTTTATGTGGTTTGGAGAGGAAGATCTTGAGTGGCCTGCTAAAGATCTCTGATCTTAACCCTACTAAGCACCTTAGGATGAACTGGAACACTGACTGCACCCAGGCATCCTCACCCTAAATCAGTGACTTTACTAATTTAGTGGAACATCATCCCAGAAAAGTGATTTAATAATTAGATAATATAATAAATAGACATCTCATGCATCACACAGGGGATTTATCAAAAGTTTTGGAATACGAATGTAAAATACTTATTGTAATACCATTGAACTACACTAGATACATTGGTGTCAGAGCCATCACAGAGCGACATGGTTTTCCAAACTTTACAGAAATCATTATTGAGACCACTTAGAAGAAATAATGCTTTTCTATCCTAAAGTTTTGGTACTGCATAAACAAATAAAGTCTTCTAATTAAGACTGCAGTCTGGTATACTGTGATTAAAGTTCAATTAATATATCACATATTCATCATTCAGGTAGATAAGCTGGTCTCCAGATAATAATTTCTCACGCATACAGATAAAAAAAATAAATCATCGTAATTAACTCCTATCTCATAAGAAGCCAAGTGAGAATAAGTGTGTGACTGTCAGAGAACCACCAGCCATGCCTTCCTTCTGCACTCAGCACACTCACTCAGCCTCTCCCTCCTACTAATCACCCACACCTGGTTTCAATCTACACTCGCCTTATTCTACCTGGTCTCAGACTTCAATTCTCTGGAAGTACTCTGCTTCGTGTACTAGGGCAAAAAAAGTCTAAAAAAAAAATCTACTTTACACCTGGTTTCTGACTTGTGATCTTTGCATGACAGAAGATTGGACCTTAAACCAAAATCATACCTCGAAGGAACCGCTGCCGGTTCCCATCTCGGATCCCATCAAGGAACTCGCCGCCTCTCTCCGGGAGGCCTTCGCTCTGGCCTCTACTAGTGGGGTTTTATCACTCACCTCAAGTATCCCGATGGCTCTTCTGGCTTCATATTCCGGAGAAGCGGCCAAATGCAACAGCTTCCCCCTGCAAGTCAACTTATATATGGAGATGCAGCCTCACAAGTTCCCCACTGATCGATTCAATGTAGTGTTCCTAATATCTCTGCTAACTTGGAAGGATCTGTCATGGGCAAGATCCATATGGAGCGCCAATGGTGCCATAACCACCTCATACACACTCTTTACAAACCACTTCGCAGAGGTTTTCTACACCACCACTGGGGCCCTCACCACGGCAGACCGACTCTTCAGTCTGCGTCAAGGGTCCTCCCCACTGATGGAGTGCAGTCTCTGCTTTCGTACCCTAGCTGCCAGCAGCAGCTGGAATGAAACCACTCTCCTGAGCGCATACAGCCAAAGGCTGAATCTGAACATCAAGCTGGCAATAGCCATCTCCGACGATGCGCTCCTCTCGAAGCATTCATCCAGCAAACCATCCACATCTCCCAGTGTCTGGCGGCCTGTTGTTTTCCAGAGAGAGTACCGGTCCCCTTAACCGCCGTCCCTTCTACCCCGGAACCTGAACCCATGCAAGTTGGAGCCCAACGACTAATGAAAAGAGAGAGAGCATTGCCTTGCGACGGGGGCTTGTCTGTATTGTGGCGATCACAGATACGTCATTCCCCAGTGTCCTACCCGACCTCTATGCCCAGCAGCGAGTACAGTCGACTTCACCTCTGAAATCATCCAATTGTCTAAATTTCCAGTCACGCTCATAACACCCACGCTCTTCCTTCTGGTCTCTGCCCTGGTAGATTACAGCTCCATGGGTAACTTAATTTCCTTTGCCTAAAGCGCCTTCAGTTGGGCCAGAAGAGAGGGACTTGGGACCTCCCTGTTCAGGCAATCCAGGGGAAACCATTAGAACGTGGTTGGGTGAAATATTGTGGTCCAGTGGTCATTCTCCAGGTGGGCTTATTTTATCCAGCGAAGAGATCGGGTTCTTGGTCCTTGAGAACTCCACGGTGAGCATCATACTGGGACATCCTTGGTTGGCATGACATTCACCAAAATTCCACAACAATTTTCCTGTCCGTCCCGCCACCCCTTGGTCGCAGGCGTCTGTGGCGCCGAGTTAGGGCGTCGAGACCCACCCTTGGATGAGGGGGTAATATCAGAGAACCACCAGCCATGCCTCCCTCCTGCACTCAGCACAATCACTCAGCCTCTTCCCCCTACTAATCGCCCACAGCTGGTTCCAATCTACACTCCCCTTTATACTGTTCTCAGGCTTCGCTTCTTTGGAAGTACTCTGCTCCATGTACTTATGCAAATAAAGCGTAATCTACTTTACTCCTGGTTTCCGACTCGTGATCTGTGCGTGACAGTGACCTTCCCTGCATCCTCTTTGCTACAGTAAAGTTTTAATCAGCATGAGTCATTTTCCTTTTAGCCACAATGTATATAAATAATTTGAATGAAAGTGGATGGGGATTTCACACAAAAACTGCTCAATATTCTAAATTAAAATTCTAACTTCATACTTTATCACAGGCACAACCATACACAGTGTGAGGTGCAGCAAAATGTTTATAATGAAAAAAAATGAGTTTGATAATTAGATAAAATAGCAAAAATGTTTATACAAATTTTTTGCCCCATTAGCTTTATAGTAACCTCCATTCTTTTGGAAGGATGTTCCACTAGATTTCTGAGTGTGGTTATGTGGATTTATGCTCATTCAGCCACAGGTGAATTTTAATGACATATCTGCACATCTTGGACTGTTTTATTTAGCATCATATAAAATTTTTATTTGTTTAGCTTTAAGTTTTTTTTCTAGCTCTGAAGTAAAGAATATTGCTCAGCTGGTGCCAAACTCATGGTAAACATTCTTTCCTACAGACTATACTGCAGGGGCACAGTAGAGGTTCTGTATATAATTCACTATAAGTCACACTTGCCTAAGAGCTTGACAGTACAAATGTACTTATATTAAATTAAAATTTGTTAATTTAAAACCGGTCAGGTGTATGATGATCAGTGATGTCTGATGCCCACAGGCAACACAGCCTCACCTTCAGCTGTGCGGAAAAGGCAGATTATGTCTGTATCAGAGTGAAAACTGAAAATGTGCTTTAGGTGATTTGTAAGGACTGTAAAGGTAGAGTAATGCCTTTAAAAAATGTGCACTCTGTTTTTACCAACTGAAAACCTATTTATTTCCTTTATGAATTATTGACCACACACCCTATTGTTAACACTTCTTTTCTCTGAATAATTCTTTGTGTCCTCCAGCAAATTTGTACTTCTTTACTGTGCATTTTTGTTGGCTAAACATTGAGGAAATGCTTTGGAAAATGTGCTGCATGACTTGTGTTTAACCTGCCCCCCACACCAAGTTCTCCCACACCACCCAACTGCTGCGCTCCTTTCACTGGCTTCCAGTATCTGACCGGATGCTTGCCTACAAGGCCAAAAATGGACCAGCACCATTTTACCTCAGAGACCTTATTACTCCTTGCACTGAACCACACTGTCTGAGATCCTCAAGCACTGTTTAACTGGTGCCACCTTCTCTCAAGATAAGAGGTAAGTATACTTCAAGGCTCTTCTCTGTTCTGGCAGCTAGGTGGTGAAATGAACTTCCCATAGATGTCCGAACAGCGGAGTCCCTGGCTATCTTCAAGCAAGGTTTGAAGAAATTCCTCTTACTGAATCACTTAAACTAACAATTTTCAAGTTTGCTTTGTTTAAAAGATTATTACAACTCAGAGTTGTAGGCTGATTAATCTTACGTTTGTAATCTAGCGTACTGGTGTAGATTTTTTCATTGATAGAAACTCAAATAACTTTTGTAGGTCGCTCTGGAAAAGGGCATCTGCTAAATGCCACAAATGAAAATGTAAATGCACTCCAAAAATACCGGACATGTTATCTGCATCAGCAGCGACATATTTGATGTCTGAAGTCTGCGTTGCTTGTTTTGTACCATAACCGTAGTTGTAATTGTATTACCAAAAATCAATATTATTACATTTATACAAGCAACCGGTGATTTTCAACATAGTTGTGGTACATGGGCTCACAGTGTCATTGGTAGCAGAAGCTAATAACAAACTCACATTTAAATGGAGATTTTCTTATTTCTTTGAACATTTGTTATGACTCAGTAAAGCAACAGGTCCAAAAACTGACTCACATAATTCCTTGGACTAATTCTGTAACACATATGGTCATTTCTTTCGTTATTTTTTTATTTCCATTTTGGTTATTAATAATTAGTCATACATACATACATACATTTGCTAAAAGGATGGAAATGGCAGTGGTGAACACTTATTTTAAGAAGAAGGAGGATCATAAGTTGACGTATAAGAGTGGAGGAAGGTGCACACAGGTGGACTATATTCTATGTAGGTGATGCAACCTGAAGAGATTGGAGTCTGTAAGGTGTTGGCAGGGGACAGTGTAGCTAGACAGCATCGGGTGGTGGTCTATAGGATAGTTTTGGAGGTAAAGAAGAAGAGAACAAGAGTATAGACTGAAAGAAGAATAAGATCGTGGAAACTGAACGAGGAAGACTGTATTTTGTGATTCAGGAAAAAGGTCAGACAGGGGCTCAGTGGTGTTGACAAGGTGCTGGATGATTGGGCAACTACTGCAGAAGTGATAAGGGAGATAGCTAGAAAGGTACTTTGTGTGACATCTGGAAATAGAAAGGAAGACAAAGAGACGTGGTGGTGGAATGAGGAAGTGCAGGAGAACATAAGGAGAAAGAGGTTGGCAAAACAGAAGTTGGACAGACAGAGTGATGAGAAAAGTAGACAGGGGTACATTGAGATGCAGCAGTAGGCAAAAAGGTGTGTGGCGAAAGCCAAGGATGTGGTGACTAGTGAGGAGAGTGTGTTGAGAAAATGGAGGGAGTATTTTGAGCAGCTGATGAAAGAGGAAAATGAGAGAGAGAGAAGGTTGGATGATGTGGAGTTGGTGAAGCAGGAAGTGGATAGGATCATTAAGGAGGAAGTGAGAGCAGCAATTAAGAGGATGAAGAGTGGATAGTCGGTTGGATCAGGTGACATACCGGTAAAAGCATGCAGATGTTTAGGTGAGATGGCAGTGGAGTTTTTGACAAGATTGTTTAACAGTATTTTGAAAGGTGAGAGGATGTCTGAGGAATGAAGAAGGAGTGTGCTGGTACTGATCTTTAAGAACAAGGTAGATGTGCAGACCTGCAGTAACTACTGGGGAATTAAGTTGATTAGTCACACCATTAAGTTATGGAAAAGAGTAGTGGAAGCCAGGCTGAAAGAAGAGGTGACCATCTGTGAGCAACAGTATGGTTTTATGTTGAGGTAGAGCACCACAGATGCATTATTTGCTTTAAGAATGTTGATGGAGAAGTATAGAGAAGGTCAGAAGGAGTTGCATTGTGTGTTTGTGTAGTTAGAGAAAGCGTACAACAGGGTGCCAAGAGAGGAATTGTGGTATTGTATGAGGAAGTTAGGTGTGTCAGAGCAGTATGTGAGGGTGGTGCGGGACATGTATGAGGACAGTGTAACGGCAGTGAAGTGTGCAGTGGGAACGACAGACTGGTTCAAGGTGGAGGTTGGACTGCATCAAAGATCGGCTCTGAGCCCTTTACTGTTTGCAGTGGTGATGGACAGGTTGACGGACGTGGTCAGATAGGAGTTTCCTTGGACTATGATGTTTGCAGATGATATTGTTATATACAGAGTACATGTGTGTGAATGTGTGAGTGGTGCGGTTGCAGGGAAAAGAGTTGGAGAAGGTGGAGGAGTTTAGGTACCTGGGGTCAACAGTGCATGGAGTAATGGAGAGTGTGTTAAATAATTGAAGAAAAGAGTGCAGGCAGGGTGGAGTGGGTGAAGAAAAGTGATTTGTGATAGAAGAGTATCTGTGAGAGTGAAAGGGAAAGGGAGGTGGTGAAGCAAGACATGCAGGTAGTTGGGTTGAAAGAGGCAGATAGAGGACAGAGGCATATAGAGACCGATGATTCGCTGTGGCGACCCCTAATGGGAGCAGCTGAAAGAAGAAGAAGAAGAATTAGTCATACATACACTATAAGGACAAAAGTTTGTGGAAACCTGAACAAAGATTCATATGTGCGTTTTTAAACATCTCAGTCCACATTTTATCACCATCCAGTTTTATTATTACCTAGACTCTTCTGTAAAGAAATTTCACTACATTTTTGACTGTGCCTGTGAAGATATGAGCTCATTCAGTGATGCTGTTAAAGTTAGGTACTGATGTAGTGTGAGGAGGCCTGTGTTCCAAGCAAAAGTAGTGTATTAGTGTGCGGTCCAATTTATCATGGGGTCAGAGCTCTATAGCAGCCCACTCAAGGTCTTCCACTCAAACCCATTTAAACCATATCTTCATGGTGCTGGCTTTGTGCACAGGGGCATTGTCATGCTAAAAGATGTTTGAGTCTAATTTTACAAGTAAAGGAAATATTCAATTCTACTACTTTCAAAAACATCATATTCAACTGTGTTACCAACTTGGTAACAGTTTGAGGAAGAACCACATACAGGTGTATCCCAATAAATTAGAATACCATTAAAAAGTTTATTAATTTTAGTAATTTATTAAAAAAGTGAAACTCATATTATATAGATTCATCTCACACAGACTGATATATTCCAAGTGTTTATTTCTTTCAATGTTGATGATTATGGCTTACAGCTAAAGAAAACCCAAAATTCAGTATCTCAGAAAATGTGAATATTGTGAAAAAGTTCAATATTTGGAACTTGTGGTGTCACACTCTCATAGGCTAATTAAATCCAAACACCTGCAAAGGCTTTCTGAGTTTTTAAATAGTGTCTCAGTTTGGTTCCTCTACACAATCATGGGGAAGACTGCTGACTCGACAGTTGTCCAGAAGATAATCAATGACACCCTGCACATGGAGGGTAAGACACAAATAGTCATTGCTAAAAAAGCTGGCTGTTCATAGAGTGCTGTATCCAGTCACATTAATGGACAGAAAAGCTATAAAAAGGTGAAAGGAAACCCATTCAAGAATTTGGGGAAGATTCACAAAGAGTGGACTGCAGCTGAAGTCAGTGCTTTAAGAGCTACCATGCACAGACATATCCATGGGCTACAACTGTTGCATTTCTTGTGTCAAGCCACTCCTGAACCAGAGACAACGTCTTACCAGGTCAAAGGACAAAAATGACAGGACTGGTACTCAGTGGCCCAAAGTCGTCTTTTCAGATAAATGAAAAGAAAATTTAGCATTTCATTTGGAAATCAAGGTCCCAGTGTCCGGAAATGGAAAAGAGAGGCAGAGAATCCAAGTTGCTTGAGGCCCAGCGTAAAGTTTGCACAGTCAGTGCTGGTTTGGGGAGTCATTTCATCTGCTGATGTTGGTCCACTGTGTTTTAACAAGTCCATGGTCAGCACAGCTGTCTACCAAGAAGTTTTAGAGCACTTTATGCTTATCTCTGCTGACCAGCTTTATGGAGATGCTGATTTCATTTTCCAGCAGTATTTGGCACCTGCCAGGTCATCCAAAAGCACCAAAGTTTGGTTAAATGACCATGGTGTTGTTGTGCTTGACTGGCCAGCAAACTCACCAGACCTGAACCCAATAGAGAATCGAAGGAATATTGCCGAGAGGAAAATGAGAAACAAGACACAATAAAATGCAAATGAGCCACTGTCAAAGAAACCTAACTCCATACCACCTCAGAAGTGCCACAGACTGATCACCTCCATGCCTCCCCAAATTGAGGCAGTAATTAAAGCAAAAGAAGCCACTACCAAGTATTTAGTACATATACAGCAAATAAACATACTTTCAAGAAGGCCAACAATTCACTTAAAATGTTTTTTGTTTGGTCTTATGAAGTATTCAAATTTTTTGAGATTCTTTTATTTATAAGCAAAAATCATCAAACTAAAAAAAAAATAAACACCTAAAATATATCAGTTTGTGTGTAATGAATCCATATATAAGTTTCACTTTTTGCATTGAATTACCAAAATAAATCTACTTTTTAATGAAATTCTAATTCATTGAGATGCACCTGTATGATTGTAAGAGTCAAGTTAAATTAATTATAATAAATAGTGATAATTATATGACCACCCATAAAAGGTGTATAAAGTTTTGCATAAAGATTTTGTGTTTGTTATTCAGATTTTGGATGAGTGTTTAAAAATGATGTTTGATTTATACTGTTTTTTTTAAGTATTACTGTGTGTCCCTGCTATCATCATTGAAAGCCCACAAATGATTATAAAAATAAATCAACCAAATAACACATTAAAATAAAAAGTAGCTCAGTTTATCGAAGTTCATGTAACTTTCGAGTTGCTTAAATAAATGTATAATTTAAATATATGTGACAGAGAAAAGAGGCCTGTTTGAAAGCATAAATGCAATCAGTTTATTACAGGGGGAGAATTAAAAGTCACCCTGAGATATAAGCACACTCTAAATAACAGAGGTTTGCTATGCTGGTCCATTCTTGTATAAACCCTGTGATAATGTTTTATTGTCTAAATAGTGTTGTATAGCTGTGACTGTTGTGGATTTAACAGGCTGATATACAGATCCTGTTGTGCATAAAGGTAAGGTTTTAAAACTGCACCTGCTTTCATGTGTCACTTGAGAAGAAACAGATAAAGAGCACAAAAGCACAAGCTGGAGTGACATCATTTCTTGTCTTACTCAACCACGTGTAAAGAAACATGAAGCAAAAAAGGACAGCAGAGCATTACCGGCCTCAAGATAATTATATGAATTACTTACTTGCACACACACACACACACACACACACACACACACACACACACACACACATACATGCAGACACATGCACACACATGCACACACTTCAATTAGATGGACACAAGTGTGGCCCAGGGGGGAGCTTAATGATCACAATGCAGGAAAGCTCAATAGAAATCTGCTTAGAGAAGAACAGTGGGCCCTGGGGTCAACCCTGGCACATCTAAATGGCCCTGTCCCTCTCTTTCTCTCTCACACACACACACACACACACATTTTATATATTTATTTATATGGGGGAAGCTTAATGATCACAATGCAGGAAAGCTCAATAGAAATCTGCTTAGAGAAGAACAGTGGGCCCTGGGGTCAACCCTGGCACATCTAAATGGCCCTGTCCCTCTCTTTCTCTCACACACACACACACACACACACACACACACACACATTTTATATATTTATTTATATATATATA
>MU551704.1:4610209-4691431 GCA_024362625.1 Silurus asotus
TCTCATCTAGCAGATGAGTGACCGCTCATACCTCGGAAAAGTCGTACATTAATGCACTTGTAGGCCAACGTACCACTGTGTATGTGTGAATGTATGTATGTATGTATAATATATATATATATATATATGTGGTAACGGTGCAACTTAATGTAATAATTATTATATGTAACTAGATTTAAACCCTGAAATGTTTGCAGATTTTTTTATTTCCCAAACAGGTAATTTGCTTTGGTTAGACACACAAATTTCAGTGGGTCTAATTTAAGTTGAAATAAAATCTCTGCATCTCTGCAGATGATATGATAAATGATAAATAATGGTAAAAAAAAAAATGTTAACGAAAGACTGTAAATTTGGTTTTCTTTGTACCCCAACCTTCATATGACAGCTTGCCTGCATTAAAGTTTAAACAAAGTAGTGAGGAATTATACTTAGCATAAAGTATTAAAAGTGGAATATTATACCCCAACAAATTGAAGTGAAAGAAAATCATCGAGCGTTATTTTTAAACTCAATTATTTAAAGGTAAAAGTTTTTATTTGGTAAAATACATTTAATGTTGATTTTGTTTTAAAGCAACTATGCTACAAAGTGTTTTGAATATAGAATATGCAAGAATTAACCAATATTTGCCACTAGATAGAATTAGACTTTTTGTCTAGCCAAATACTTTAGCTACTGGAATGAATGATAGTTAATGAAGATTTTTATTTTGACTTTCAGCAATTTTCATATGCGTGAAAAGAGAAACACAAAACAGGTAGCTGATGGATGGATGGATGGATGGATGGATGGATGGATGGATGGATGGATGGATGGATAGATAGATAGATAGATAGATAGATAGATAGATAGATAGATAGATAGATTGCATAGACAAGCACACCTCAAGCACACCTCAAATCATTGATTGACATGTGAGTCATCTACAACTCATGTATTCTTACTCAATGCAGAAAAGCAATAAATGTGCCAAATGGAAGATTGTCCCAGACTGGAAAAAAAGAAATAAAGAAAAAGAGATAAGTAATAAAAATAATATTATAAATAAAAAATATCTTATAAAATAATACGATATTTATTAAAATATACATTTAAAATTAACAAAATAAGAATAAATAGATGGTATTTATTAGAAATACAGTATATGTGTAAGATGTCACAATGCAGTGAGGTGTAAAATCTGTAGATAAGCAGAAGACTTGGTTATAATGCATATATTTTAAGATGCTAGAAAATGGACACACTTCTTTTTATAACTGAAATATTTAGGATTATATCACTGCCACTTAATTTAACATTTATGTGAATTGAACACACTGAATGAGAATGCTAATGACATCTTCTGAGTGTTTTGAGATCTGTATTAATGCTCTTACTGATCATCATTTAGAAAGAGCCGCCTTGATTAATGGGAACTACTTGGGTAAGACAAGTTTATTTGCAGATTGCTGTCTTTTTTTTTTAAGTTTCACAAGGCAGGGCTAATTAAATAAAATAATTAGAAAAGGATCATTAGAAAATAAAGTATAGTCTGAATTTTCCAAACCTATACTTTACATGCAACCTTATATAAATTCCAATTTATTCAACATATTTTTGTTAAAAAAAAACCCTATATTTATTGTAGCTTTAGATTAAATGCTTCATCATGCTACATGTAAGGTAGACAACCTTATATATCAGAGGTGGCGTGTTGCTCAATTTCAATTAATGTTAAATTAGGTCATTGTTAATGCTACGCCTCTGAGTTACTAATGACCCATGATTACAGAAGAAATTCCAGCAACAATAATTAGCACTATGACCTTCGGCACTATATGAGCCATGGAATGACAGCTACATTGTTGGCAATTAGGGAAAGGGTTGTACGTGTCAAAATTTTCAGGATATACTTCTGATCGGTGCAGATGCGGTGCACAAGTTTTTTGAGAAGGTCAACAAATACGCATATAGTAATATTTTCATAATGATAAATTAATAAATAAACCTATGCTAGCAAGCATTTTTTTAAAAGCTTACAAAATAACAGCCCCTCAGACATTGATGTATAGCCATTAATAATGGTATAGTTAAATATTAATATCTTGTTAATTAACTCCAACTTACAGTGCTGAAAAATATCATATATATTAAGTCATGTTAGGATGGATGTACAGTAGTTGAAAAAAAAATTATAGGCTTAAATATAGATTCAGGCAAACCAAGACCCTTTCAGATTAGTTTTCCTTAATGTCTAATTTGAAAATCTTCAGTAAAGATTTGATAGATTTCATTTTGATCTTGTTAGTAAGGTTGTACTAGATTTGACCTACAGTTTGGTTTAACCCAGATTGTGTACACAAATGTCATTAACAATAGAAACAATGGTGGTTGAAGTTCCCCATTTTCATATTAAAAAAAAAAACAAATGTCCTACGTCTTTTACATTTTTGTTAGTAAAAAAACTTGAATGTAAGTGTCAAAAGTAAAAGTACTGATCTATGAAAATAATAAAGTATACAATTCAGCATTCCATTTTCCTGAACATAATAACCTTTTAAGTAAAAACACAGTGAGTACCCTTTCTCCATGCAAAATCGTGCCAGAACCATGAGGGTATGCTTGTGGTTCTCATTTAACTTAGTTAATGTACTCAGGTTAAAATAGTATGAAGGGACGTGCTTTAAGTAGTAGAATAATTAGATATTATGCATTCAAAAAAATTTTAAAATGTTAATTATTTGATCAAGTACAGATACATAAAAAAGTATTGCACATTTTATTTACACTAGAATATAGAAAATGTATCAATGTTTAAACTAAAGAAATGTAAAAACTTTTGAATCTGATGGCTGCAAAACATTTGTCAGAAAATGCAGGGGAACTGATGAAACCAGTTGCTGGGGTTTTGGGAGAGGAATTTTAATCCATTCATGTCTGATACAGAATTTTATCTGCTCAACAGTCCCGAGCCTTCTTTTTTTGCATTTTTCGTTTAATGATGATGCAAATGTTTTCATTTGGTAAGAGGTCTGGACTGCAGGCAGGCCAGTTCAGTACCCAGACTCTTATAATTCAAAGCTATGCCGTTGCAATAGATTTAGCATGCAGTTTAGCATCATCTTGCTGAAAAAACATGACATCTGGATGGAAGCATATGCTGCTGTAAAACCTACTGTATATATATATATATATATATACCTTTTAACATTAATGGTGCTTATCCAGTTTCCATTAAAAGCTGCCCATTCCATAAACAATAACGCACCCCATACAATCAGATATGGAGGCTTTCGAACTGACACTGATAACAAGCAAAATGTAATATTAAGGACGTTGTGTTTATAGTCTAGAGAAATATTTTTTTAATTTTCATCTGTCTGACCAAAGAACAGTTTTCCACATTGACACTGTGAATTTAAAATGAGCTTTGCCCAAGAGCAGACATGCCTTTTCTGGGTTATATTTACTTATGGCTTCATCTTTGCATGATAGAGATTTAACCTGCATTTGTGGATGACATGGCAAACAGTGTTCACAATGATTTTTATAGGATTTCTGAACTCCCTTGCACACAGAGATTTCCCAAGATGCTCCAGAACTTGAACTATAAACTGAAGTCATTACAATTTTATGTTGAGGAACCTTATAGTTACTGAACATGTTAATATATTATCACAAAATAATTTCTAATTTTGTCAACTAATGAATGTATCCAGGCTGAACAACCAACAATTGAAACACAAGCAGTGAAAAGATGATGAAGATCAGGTGATCAGAAATATCTCTGTTCTCAGTCATGTTTACATCATTGACTCTCTCTGTCTCATCCACTATAGCCATACTTTTTGTTGCTTTCTGCCTTGCTTGTTGTTAGCTTTATCGGTTAGCTTATGCCTGTGGTGTGTGATAGCCAGGAACTGATACACGAGTGGTAGGTTGAAAAATGAACATGCAATCACAAGAAATATGTTGATGGGCTGAAAACAGCACAATGAGAAGAGAAAATATTGAGTACAGATAACTGTGTAAAAATGTAAGAAGTAAAAATAAAAAATTAATAAAAAATAAATAAATAAACAGTGAAGTGAAGCACTGATACCAGAAAAATGTACTTAGGTACAGTAACGAAGTGTTTGTACTTTATTATTTCCCGTCTTTGTACCCAGTCATGCTACTGACCTGTTGCCTAATTCACCTAATTCATTGCAAAATATGCCTTTAACTGTTTATTTGTAGGAACACAAATAAATGCATGTGTGTGTATATACATATATATATATGTGTGTGTGTGTGTGTGTGTGTGTGTGTGTGTATACATATATATATATATATATATATATATTTATATATATATATACACACACGCGCACACACACACACACACACACACACACACACACACAGCAAATCAGGATGAAGCAAATCCGATTCGATTGTAAGCAACTAAGTGAAATGTTTTACTCTAAAATACCAGAAAACTGAATCCATAGTGAGATATCAGAGTGATGAAGGTGGTATTTTGTCAGCATCTGAAAATAAGTTTATCATCTCAGTGTAATAATTGAAGCAACAATTTTAAATGAACACAAACCATTGACAAATGTTAGAAAAAACGTGCCATTTCTGTGTGTGTGTGTGTGTGTGTGTGTGTGTGTGTGTGTGTGTGTGTGTGTGTGTGTGTGTTCCAAGGTGTTCCCTGCTTGTACAGAGGGTGGGTAAGTGCTATAGAAGATGGATGGCTGGATGGATAAATGGATAGATGGATAGAGGAGTTTGCTTGTGGATCTTCTTGCAGAGTGATCACAATATTAGTAAGAATTTACAAAAGGTATAAACACATTATAATGTTCAAGTATGAATGGTTTAATTTTTTTATTAAATGAGCTCTTACAGTGGGCATGTGGGTTTGAACAGATTCTATCTGAGTCACAGAAAACCTGAGGTTTGCTTTCTAGGAATTGTCTATAAAGAGGATGACGAGCAGTGGTAACGCCCGCGCTGGATTTCAACAAGGTCGCATTATTAATAAGATCAGACTCTTTTGTCACGCGTCGTCACGTGCTGTCGAGTAGCGATCCAAGGTGTGAGATCCGTACGCAGAGGATGTGATTTGCAATTTTGAAAACGAGGGTTTGGTTTCCAGTGCAAAAGCGCGTATGTTTTCGGACAGGCCAATTCACCCACTCACGAAGTGTTAAAAAAAATTACATATATTTCCGATTATATTTCCGCTGCACAATGGGACAGTTTGAAGCTCATCTCACGCGCTCTTGTAGGCGTAAAAGGAGCCGTGGAAAGAGGGCGGAAACGCGCGTAAAGCACCGGCTCAGGTGCGCTAATCCCTGCAGCCGGATCAGACAGCATATAGGAACAAATATTAGATTATTGCAAATTTCCTTTTGACTTTGCTGGGGCGGAGCTACGATAATCTGGGCAGCACGTGGACGGTGCGCTTCATCGCGAGCGAGCGCGAGAGAGAGAGAGAGAGAGAGAGAGAGAGAAAGAACGGGAAAGAGCGCGCGCGAAGACGCTGTGGAGAGCAGAGTCGGTGAATGGCGAGATGGGCGCATGGAGCACCTTGTCCTCCGGTGATACTAAACTATCCACAGAGTAACTCTTTGTAATAATAATAATCATCATCATCATCATCATAATAATAAATATTATTATAACAATAAGGGACTAGGGTGTGTAAGGATTTCTGCTAGTGAGGAAAAAGCAGAGACGGGAGCGAGATGAAAGGAACGGACGGACAGAAGGGGAGGAACGCGGTGAGACCGGGAACAGCGCGATCTCCACGGGACGTCGGGAATCCCGCGGCGCGCTGCGCTCACGCCTAACAACACTTCCACGAAGGATTTCTGAAAGAAAAAAAAAAATCAAACTGAAGACAAAATGGATAACTTGAGTTTCTTCAGCGCAATGGACTACTACAATGACACTGGGAATTGGACCAGTAGCTACACTCTGGCCACTGTTATCGGACTCGCCGGTTTGGTAAGCTTCCTCATTTTGTTCACTATAGTTGGAAATGTGCTGGTGGTGATCGCGGTGCTGACGAGCCGAGCTCTCAAGCCACCCCAGAATCTTTTCCTGGTGTCTTTGGCTACTGCAGATATCCTGGTGGCTACCCTTATCATGCCTTTCTCTCTGGCAAACGAACTAATGGGTTACTGGTTCTTTGGGCAAGTCTGGTGTGATATCTATCTCGCTCTGGACGTGCTCTTCTGCACCTCCTCCATCGTTCACCTGTGTGCCATCAGCCTAGACAGGTACTGGTCAGTAACGCAGGCAGTGGAGTACAACCTGAAGCGCACGCCACGCCGTGTGAAAGCAATGATCGTGGTGGTGTGGCTGATCTCGGCCGTGATCTCCTTCCCACCACTCATCTCCATGGACCGGAGCAGTGAAGGCGGTAAACGTGAGCCACAGTGTCAGCTCAATGATCACACGTGGTACATCCTGTACTCCAGTATTGGCTCCTTTTTTGCACCCTGTCTCATCATGATCCTTGTGTATGTGCGCATCTATCAGGTGGCCAAAACACGCACCCGGAGCATGTCAGAGAAGCGTCATGAACCAGAGGAAGCACCACGCCTTGAAAACAGTCTGAGCAGAGACGACTCAGGCCGGCAGAATGGGCACTGTGTATCTCCACCACAGCCTGTTACTAAAAAGCCTCCCGAAGATGAACCTGATGCCGAACTGGACGACAGCAGTTCTTCGGACGAGAAGGCTAAGCGGGCACGTCGCGAGTCAGCAGCAGGCCGGAGAGAACGCCGGGCCAGCCGCAAGAACAGCTCCAGCTCTAAGCACTCAAGTCGCAAGTCCCGTGCCAGCAGCAAGTCCTTGGACCTGTTCTCCTCTCGCAGAAAGCGAAGAAGCACCATGTCCAGAAAGAAGATCTCACAAGCCCGTGAGAAGCGCTTCACATTTGTTCTGGCTGTGGTCATGGGTGTGTTCGTGGTCTGCTGGTTTCCATTTTTCTTCAGCTACAGTCTGTACGGAATCTGCCGAAAACCTTGCGAGATTCCAGATGCTCTCTTCAAGTTCTTTTTCTGGATTGGCTATTGCAACAGCTCCCTCAACCCTGTCATCTACACCATCTTTAACCAGGACTTCCGCAGGGCTTTTCAGAAGATCCTGTGCAAGCCATTGAAGAGGTCTTTTTAGAGAAGCATGATGCTTGGTGGTCTAATTGGCACAAAAAATAACAGCCTCACCTGACAAAAAAGCCATGGATGTTTACAAAGAAATATACTTGTACTGTATTTCAGCAGCAGCAGTATTCAAACACCAACTGTCCCTCTGCATCAATGCCTTGACAATCTTCCTCGAACACAGATATTAATGTTGATCTGTTTTACTGTCTGAAGCACTAAGCTCTGTCAGGATGGCAGCTGTGGTCTGTCAATTCATACAGTAGCGAGGTCTTATAAAAAATAAAATAAAAAAAACCCGCCCACCTAAAAGCAGCGACACTGTACCTTGTTTTGCGGAAAAACAGACTAATCTTAATTACAGCCACAGGCACTTGTGCTTTAGAAAGAGACATTACCTGATATTTATGATCAGTTTGCACATATGGCTTTCGTCTTTGGGACTAGAGGGCTATTTAACATTAAAGGTCATTTCCTTTTTAAATATAGAGAGATGTAATATAAAAGAGCGGAAATGAAAAACAAATCATGGGACTGTGTATTGTTTGTTTTTCTTCTTTTTTTTTTCTCAGCAGACAAAATTGAACATTGGTTACTTAGGGAATAGAGAAGATTCAGTCCCTACAGAGGGACATCACTGAAAGATAGATGAGATATGTTTTCTCCTGCTATTACAAGGCACCTCTGGAGGAAACAAACCCCAACAGGGCTTTAAACTGCGTGCCGTTACCTTAATCCGTCTGCCAACTCATGTGCTTTTAATAAACACTGGATTGCTGCTGAAGCTCGATACGATGTGATGCCATTCCTGAAAACCGTCCTGAACACATATTCGCATTGTAAAACAGCTATGTACGATTATATAAAGTATTTATAAGATAACTGTTCTCCATAATTTGTTTAAGAATTTCTGAGCAACTGATGCCATTCTGTGCTCATGCTTGTTAGTTGTATCAAATTGTTCTATGGCACTATATATGATGACACTGTATAATATACATTACAAAGGGCAAAGCCATTTTTATGGAATGTTTCTTTACTGTACGTCATGAAAACCTCTTGCCCTTCCTGGGTGTAAGACTATGTTTGTGGTTTGTTTGTTTGTTTGTTTGTTTGTTTTTTCCTGGCTCCGCCTTCTTGTGATATATCTGAATTGGCCAAACTGGTCACCACAAGCACATTTGATGAATGAAAACAATTTAATAAATAAATTGTACTTCTACTTACCTCTGTAAACACAGTATATTATGGCATTGTGGTTCTTTCCTTACTACGACTTGCTTTTCGGGCTGAGCAAAGAATTGTTTGTTAGTCTGTATCACAAGTTATTTCTGAAGCTTTTTTTTAGCAAATTACCTTTTTATGTGTATGATAACTATACAGACCAAACCCTGACATTTCAGATACAGTTTGTTGAAATTTACAGACGCCAGTCTTTACCCATCTTCAGTAAGCACTTTATCCTGGTCACAGCTGTAGTGGATCCAGGGCCAGTGGGTGTGAGAAAGGAAAAATACACTCAGTCCATCTCAGGACACTGCAAACCAATTCACACCTAGGATCAATTTATCATAGCCAATCCGACAACCGTACCTAAAAGTTTGGGGAAGCAGGAGAAAACAGAGAACCTGGAGAAAGTCCACATAGACAAATAAGAGGAAAATTCACATTGACATTAACCCAAGCTTGGGATTGCAGCAGGGACCTGTTACACTACCAATGAGTAAATCAATAATAACTGCCAGAGAATGTTTTGTTATTGAGTGAGATGGAAATAGATGCATTTATTGCAATGTCAGAGATTCAAAAGGAGAAAAACACTTCTGATATTATCATTGCTTCATAATGAAGAGTTAGAAGTACAGAAACTGTCACTATTAATCAACAGTGGTGGACAAAGTTACCATTTCTGCACTTGAGTAAAAGTATAAATATCAAACTTAAATATTTATCCACTAAAAATACCTTTGTTACATTAGTCCCTGAGTAAAAGTAGTAACTGCACTTGATTTTAAGTAAAGTACTCATTTATGAGAAGTATATTTATGAATATTTATTTATGTAATTCAGTGTTCCATTCTGATGCATATTACTGTTAAAGAAGGGGGTTTTGTTTGTACAGATACAGAGTAAAAGCCTTACTCCATACACACTTTCACTAGAACTGTGGGGTTGTTGATGTTTTTGCGGCAGGTTAAATTTTTCTATGCAATTTGTACATTTATTTCGTAGTAGAAATGAAGGACGCTTTTCTAAAAAGGAGTAAAAAAACTAAAACAAAAAAACTCTACACTAACAAAGTGAAAATACTGTATTGTCTACATTTTTAAATAGTTCATGGTTTAATTGAAATGTCTTTACTTCTAGTACTTCTGTGGTTTTTAAAAGTGGCTCCAAAGAGTTTTCTGTATTGATTGATAGAGAATTATGATTTTTAAAAAAGGGAAACCATTCTGGCCCTCAAACTAAATAAACCTGATATGAAAAATTAATACTTAATAAAGAACAACTCTGTATATAGGTAAAACTTAAAATAAATGTAAAATAAAAATTCTGAACTATTTCAGCATTCAGCTGACTTTTCCAGCCAGATGTTGTTCTTTCCCAAACTGTTACCACAAAGTTGGAGTCTGGAGGGTGTGGTTTACATGAAGTATTACATAGAGCATTTTCTCTTTACTTGAAGTCCCAAACCTGTTCCAGCATTAATATATGCTCTATGAAGATATGGTTTACATGCGATGAAATGGTAGATCTTGAAGGGTCTGCTACAGAGCTCTGACCTCAACCCTGTTCAAAACATCTTTGGGAAGAATTGGAATGCTGACTGCACATCTGGCCTCCTCACTTGACATCAGGACTTGACTTTACTAGCACCCTCTGGTTGAATGAGCACAAATCTCCACAAGCACATTCTAAAATCTAGTGGAACATCTTCCCAGTAGACTCAGGTTTATTATAAGAGCAAATGGGGAATAAATGTAGAAAGGGATGATGAAAATGCACATACCAATTTTATGAACAGGTCCACAAACCTTTGTCCTTAAAGAATATTTGGAAAAATAAATTTTTATTTTGGTAGTTGGCATTACATGTTGAAGCAACACAACTATGTTAACTACTATTATATCAGGGTCATTTAACACCCGGACCACGTTCTCATTATTTACTTGAAACCCCTTTTTATGTTCCATTTATGTTGAATGTAAAAGAAACAGAATAAATAACATGTCAAGTTTTCTTTTCAAGGCATTGCAAAAATGGATAGAGGAGAAAAGCCCTGCTTGTATCTTTATTCATCTCCAATGATCCTGTTGACAGTGTGAATAATGACCTAAACAAAACCTAGTGGATGAAAAGCTGATGTTAATGCCTGTTTACTCATTCTCTGATAAGAGCTTAATGTTTTAAATAAAATTTTTAGTGAAAGAACCTATCACAGGGGTACAATCCACAAAAATCCATACACAGCCAAATTATTTATAAGCCAGCTTTAAAAATTTATCATTCTGTTGATTTATACTGATCTCTTACTCACTCAAACAAAAAATACAAAAATAATAATAATAAAAAAACAAACTCATTTGATAAATACTGACAATGAACACACAGTCGTGACCTGAGCATGACCCCTTTTATGGAAATGTCAGATCTGAAGTGTGTAAAAAGGATGAGCTTTTTTTAAAACAACTTGCATCACTGGCGTCTAATATCCTTCACCACATTTGTATTTGTTTCTGGGGGTCAGATTAAAAAGCTTTTTTGTTCACAGCATAATTGTGGCAGCCTGTAAATAGATATTTACTTAAACCAGAAAAGAGCTTTTCAAGGAAAGAATAACGTACTAAATTCTCTTAAATGAAAGGCGAGTATCTCAGTGATGGTGTGTTGTGATTTTAGGTGGGAAGCTAAAATTGAATGTATGTCAGTTGCTCGACAGCTATTAGGAGTAAGCAATGCATTATATCATGAGGTGTCCTTGATGGCATAATACGCATGATGCAGGGCAAACTATTACACAAACACACACACAAAGGCTGTTTTTCTTTCCCAAATGTTTTAATACAGCATCTGGCATACTAGATTTGTATAATATTTTAATCCAAATATAAAAAATGAAAGAAAGAAAGAAAGAAAGAAAGAAAAATGCAGGAATGAAAACCACAATGGGATGCAAATTTAGATACATTCATAATAAATTGCAACGGTACTAAATAAACTTAATTAAAAGCAATCAAAAAAGGATTAAACAAAAAACAAGGGCCTAATATCATAATCCATTAATCAACAATCACAACAATTACCAGGAAAGACAGTAAATGGTAGATAGCGAGTGAAGTAAACAGTGAAGAATATTTAAAGAAGGCACTTGTGGGAAATAAAGTCCCAGTCCATAATCCATAATGCTGACAGTTATCCGTTCTTTTATGTCCTTTGTACTTTGGTCAGACAATCTCTCTGCTTTTGGTTTCTCATTGCAGAAAAAAAGATGGTGGATTATATAATCCACCCTTTTCACACTCATTCTATTTAGGATTGTATTTCTCATGTGCCTTCCTAATGAACGCTTATGACATGTTATTGTGCGTTTTTGAAACCGTGGCCTGAGAAACATCATCCCAAATGGACATCAAATCTAGATGGAGTTGCACCGGTTCCACCAAACGTCCTTTGAAGAATACTGAGGCATTTATACCAGCGGGGCCTAACCTTACTTTCATCCCTGTAAACTGAGCCTCATTTAACAAAGATTAAAGATCCCTATTATCACTTCAAACACTCCATTAAATAGTTAAAATGTGATTAACCTCACCACATGCCTAGCTTTCACCTTACTTATCAAGGGTTTTTTCATTTTTTTCATCATCATCATTATACAGTATCAAATTGAAGGGGGAAAAGAGTGTAAATGAGAACACTGGAGGCAATCAAGACTCACTTTCGACTCACTTTCGCGATCTTATCTAGCGTGAAGCACATATGAGCTGGCATGCTGTGTGAAGTCATCAGGACGTGACGTGATGCAGATGGTTAACCTGTTGAACTTTCACCCCACAGAGATGTCTTTGAAAAGAGCATCATTTCATCCATCTGTCTAGCATTTGTTGTTAAGTGGAGGCAGTCGAAGACCCTGTGAACACACGGCAGATTACTCAGTCGAACATGTTTTTATAAATTCAAACTACTCACCCGTAGTGTGATATATGTATAGATTTATTAAATGGGACAGAATACAGGAACAACATTGAATTAGATAATAAAACACTAAATTGAAAATCGCTGGCTAACTGACCTTTCTCAATCGTAGCCATCAGCGGTTTCTAACGCCTTTCTTTTTCCCGTGACTGCAAAATGAAATTTGGCTCTTTATTTCTTTCCAGCCTTTGAGGCGAGGTATTTATTTGCCTGCTGCCTGCCCATCATCTTATATAAACAGGATTTTGAAAACCAGAAGGTATGGCATAATATAGTGTGGCTAAAATAGCTGGGAAATGTATACACTAATACACTATTAGGTGTATTTAGTGAAAATGTGACAATTAAAATTAAAGAAATTTGCACCAGAAGGAGAGATTTAAAGCTTTAATGAAGCTTTACATTTTATATTAACTAGAAAAGGAAATTAAAGCACACAGATATACTTTATAAGACATTCTATGTAATGGATGTAAGTCAAAATATTACATATTCCCAGTGTGCTTTGGTAACAGACACATAACACACATACAGAGAAACAGCATGTTGTAATAAAACAGATTTTTCTCCCATCAGCAAGCTTTGAAAACAGCTGTAGTCATACGAACACGGCAGCCTGGAGCGACACACCACTGCCCTGAGTAATATGTGATATACAGACATACAGCCCACAAACTGAATATAAATCCCTCCGTGATCATAGAAAAGGCTGCAGCTACAACCATAGCACTAAATATCAGTGACCTACATTTCACCTAAGTCATGGCAATTTAAATTATCACTAGCTTCCAGGATCCCTTGGGACTTACTCAAAAGATAAAGTGTGGCAGCCTGGGAAAACCCGGTAAAGTTTTTGACATTTTCGAATATTTCTGAAATCGGTGTCTAAGTTCTAGCATAAAAATAAAAAATCTGGATACATCTGTGTATCAATTTTTTATTACTTGTAAAGATTTAGTTTTATGTCCCCTGAAATATGCTCTGTCTGTCTCTACATTAAAACCCGAAGAAGAAGTCATAACCTGAGGTAAAAATCACTCATAAACCTCATCATTGTCTTTTCACTTAACTGATATCTATTTACTCCTTCATTGGTAAAAAAGTAATGACTGATTTATTTGATCAGTAATGTTTAGTTGACAAAATGTCTTATTGTTACTGTCTCTACATCAGTCTTTTTGAGTTTTTTCCAATGTTTTTTCAATGGTAAACTTTTACACTATGTAAGCTCCTTTTTGTTTTGATGATGATCTGACAGCACAGGAGGATTGTAGGGATTTTGACACAAGGTTACAAACTGATTTGATTTGGCTTTTGTCATTTTGCAATATTGCTCATAACCAAATCATAACCAAACCATGTAATTCACTGACCTTTGCAGGGGGAAAAAATTCAAGGCAATATTAGAATATGATATGAGAAAAGGTTTCTGCATTAGAATTTTCGGCAAATTACTTTTCCATATTTAATTTGCTTTTCAAGAATGTGGATGCAGCGACATCCAACAAGTTTCCCCAGTTGATCACACAGCGGGGGAGAAACCGAACATCCCATTAAAAAGGTTGCAGTTACAAGTGGTGTGTCATGTAACAAAGGAGAATCAATTAAGTGCAGATACATTTATTTAAATCAGCAATTCACAGGGAACAAAAACAAAGTAAGAAAGAAGAACATAAAAAAAGAGAGTAAATAGCAACAACTGTTGCAAATGTAAGATGAAGAGTGCTTTTAGGTGGTGGAGAGCTTTGAATGGAAGAGGTTGATTCTGTGACAGGGGTCTTTTATACACATAATGAGTTGATATTAGGATTTCTTTCTTAAAGGGACACAAGACAGAATTCTTGCTGGTTGGTGTGGGATCAAATACTTATTCCACTTTATCAAATACAAATTAATTTATAACCTTTTATTAATGTTTTTTGTATTGATTTTTTTATACTTTGTGTCCCTCTCTGTTAAAATTAACCAACCATAAAAACTCTATACTATTAATTTCTTTGTAAGAGGGAAAACTCAAAAAATCAGCAGGGGATCAAATAATTATTTTCCTTATTGTATTAAGGTCAACAATAGACAGACATTCAGGTAATCGGCAAACCAATTCAATTGAATAATTTTTTAATGTGTACAGTGATTTTAACAAATTGACATAGAATGTATAAGTTTAGTGCCTATAAGTTCGTTCCTTATAAGTTTCTCCCAATGATCAAGAGAGTGGAGAATGTGGAAGTTAAAACTCGCTGAGGTGGTATGAGGACGAAAACTTGAGAGGAAACAGAACAAAAAGGGAACCCATCATCAACTGGGTGGCACCAATGTCCATTCATTACAGTTCCATCATTGTTGAGGTGTACTGATAACCAAACTGGTGAGAAACTTTGAAGCAAAACACAATAAAAAAAAAAAAACATAATGAAACATGAAGAGTCAAGCCAAGTAAGCCAGCCACAAATACACTGACCATTACTTCACAATGATTGTGAGTGCTATGTGAACAGGACAATGCGGGAGACTGCTTACAATCGTTGTCCATGGCTGCCATATCTGTAGATTACAGGATATTAGGAGAAATGTCGTTTTATTTTTGTCACTAATATGCCACTAATACCAGATAATGAAGTTCATAACAGATAATAAATGTAAAGATAAAAAAAATAACCCCTATTTTCTGTTTTTCTTTCCTTTTCTTTACAAGACATGTCAGAAAACTTTATTTAAGGTATATAAAGAACGGGATTTTGCATAAAAAGTCTTGCAAACTTTAGTTAAGACTTTGCACCCATGCCAAAATAACAATGAGAACAAAATGAGCAAATGTAGTACCATTGCACTATACTCCAGTACACATGATTTGATTCAGTCATTGCAGTCTGTATAGAACCATTTGCTGAAACATGCAACAGTCCATTAAGAGAAGATAAAATATAGCTAATGATTTAGTTTTTCTATTGTTATCTTTACTTAGCCTCATCACGAGAACAATACTGAACTGCACACTTACACTTCCAACAAACATCATCTATAATATCTACGTTTTTATAAACTGGACCCAATTGGGAAAACCAAACATTGTATGTGTGCAGGCAGATGAGTGCACATAAGGTGTGGATATAACTGAACTGGATTTTGAATTTGAGAGATTTCTGAGTTTCACAGCAAGATAACAGATTGTCTAGTCTTGTCATTGTCTATTTATAATTCAGCAAAATCGAGGCAAATGTCCAGTAGGAAATATAAATAAAAAAAGGAAAATACATTTGACAAAAAAAAAATTCATTTTCTTTCTGAAAATCCTTCATTCACTAAACCTTCCTAGTAGTACTCTGATATTAAAGGAAGGTCGGACCCAGAACAATTGTTATGATTTTCTTTCTGGCACATTTCAGCAACTGTCAACAAAAATCAAATGAACTAGCAGGACAGGAGGTTCCAATATTCACCTGTCTATCATGTTGACTCTTACACTTCTAAAAACTCCCTGTAGTATATTAGCATTCCTTTGTTTTGGTGCAGAGCAGCTCATTTATTTCCATGGCTGTAACATGAATGTTTAGAACCGAGAGCCTGTACATGTTTGTTCAATTTAAACAAAGTCTATAAATGTCATTTAAATGAAAGTTTTAGATTTTTGTAACCTCTCACACAAGTTCATGTAAGAAGTTATGGAAGTTATGTTCTAGATTTTGTTCCTAATAGACTTGACTCAGCTATTATAAAGTGAAGGCCACACTGCTGTGTGATGAAGGACATTTGTTGTGCTCAGAAATGTAAAATTAATGCTTAAATCTTAACAATGCATCACACTTCGTGCTGAAATGGTGTTGAAACAGAAACATATATTTCAATTGAACCACTATAGCAGTTGTATTAGAATGAATGAATATATACATATATATATATATATATATATATATATATTCAGTGTTTCAATGATGAAGGACATCGTGAAGGAACTGTTTTTTCTTTTTTTTTTCATAAAAAGATCAAATCGCACACATTGTATAATGACGCCTTCAAGTTTTGTCCCACGCTTGTTGGCGTGTGCTGCTTTGTTCACATTTACTTGACTGCCTGTCCTCCTGCCGTATAATTAAGACTGACCATATGTACTTTTATTTTTTTCTTTTATCTGTTGAAAAAAAAACATCTCCCCACCAAACATGCTGCCCATCTCTTTTTGCAAATATAACTTTTAGTCTTTCAAAAAATGTCCTTCATTTATTTCTCACTGTATTTTCATGGCTAACGAAGTGCCCCCTCTCTCTCTCTCTCTCTCTCACACACACACACACACACACACACACACAAACAAAATTCATCTGTCTGTCTGTTTGTCTATCTCTAGCTTACTTTGTCAGCATCTATCTCTCTGTATCTCTACACCTCTGTATCTCTACACCTTTTCTGTCACAATCTACACCTCCTCCTCTCTCTCCCTCTCTATATATTAGTTAAGTGGTGGGCCGTGCATTTTCCCTCTGACCAACCAATCAGAGGACGGAAAAATGCTGACACCATTCTGGGCCAGCTAGCTAGCTAGAAATCTGATTGGTTAAAGAAACAGATCCATTGCTAATATTCTCTATGGTAAAAAGGTAAGCAGTACTGACTTTGAAGGCCTTGGGCAGATTAGATTGATATGGCAGCACATAGAGGTATAGACACTGAAAGTAGTGCATCCAAGAGAAATGCTACGAAATAAAGAGAATAAACTGTTGGTAATAAATTAATCACATTTCATAGAACAAATAGAATTAGAATTTAGGTCAGTGCTGATGGCCCACCACTGTATTAGTTTTTGTGGCTCCCTCTGTGTCTCTATTATTGTCCCCCTCTTTATTTCTCCCTTCCTTTCTCTGCATCTCTCTCCCCTTCTCTGCAGCAACAGTTGGTCAATGTAACAAGTCACTGATTTACAGTAGTGCTGCACATGAAATATGACCATCCTAAATGCATGAAGTGTGAGAAAAACAGAGTGTAGTGTGCAAATGAAGGTTCTGTGATCAGGGAAATGGAAGAGGGAAGCAGCAGGAAGCAAAGAGAATCTTGTATAAAACCTATTTTTTGTCTTTAGGAAGCTAAAGAATCTGAAAGGAAGTGAAGAATCTGTCATAAAACATATTTTCTGCCTTTAAGCAGCAAAGAAATAAACCAAATCACTCTGCCTGAGATAATCACTAGCATTATCACAGCATAACACAGCCTGGAGAACTGCCATTTGGAAATATGATGTTTCCTAAACGTCCCTGTAGCCGCCAAATGTCATTGCCCCCCACACACAGACACATACACACAGAATTTCACTTTAACAAATGAACTGGATTCAGGAGACTGAGTGAGAAGAAAGATGTAAAATGAACAGACTAATACTGCATTGGTTCCTAGCAACGCTATCAGACTTGCTCAGTGGCGAGATACGTTTCTGGAAAGGTCCTAGGTCAACAAAAGACTTGGCAAATTTTGGCAACGTGTTAAAATTCTAACCTTCTCCATGGAAACCATGGAAGACAAAAAAAAGAGAAAAAGTAGAGGAACGGAAAACGAGCCATTTTTTGATTCCTTATGACAAACACATCTGAAATATATGAATAGTCAGTAAACATTTTGCAGATTAAAGGTTAATAAAGCAGTCTTCAAAAGAAGGTCTTTGTTTCTATCATTTGATAACTTCTGTAGCAAACAAGAGTTTAACAGATCTCACAGGCAGTCGATGTAAGTGAGAAACAGTCTCTCTCTCTCTCTCTCTCTCTCTCTCTCTCTCTCTCTCTCTCTCTCTCTCTCAGCACATTAGGCATGTTACTGCCAGTTTTCTGGCACTGATCCTCTCCCTCTGTTAATTTCTCCATCTCATTAGTCAGCAACAGGACTCACTTCCAGGGAGTTGTGCATCGTTGTGTCACACATTTTACAACGTAAGAGCTTTACACAACGCCTCTTAAGCCCCCAGCAGAGAATTAGCATCAGTGGCTGTGTAAAACACCCTAGTAATGAATGTAATTGACATTCAACATGCAATTATGAAATGATTAATAGCCAGTTTTATAGTGGCCTAATCAAGTAAATCTTTCAATTTGTACTATTTGCTACTGTTTTACAATAATATATTGAAGTCATTAACACCATGAAATATCACATATGGGATAATTATGAGGAAAATCCACTTTATTAACTGCTTCTGTAAGTAAAACAGGAACAGTTGGGTAAACAGTTTAATTTCAATTTGAGAAATTGGTTTTACAGAAATACATTACCCTCCGAAAATATTAAAAGAGAAAAGCCAGTTCTTTTGCGTTTCATTCTGCCAGACATGAAGACATCTTGGATTGAAAGCAAATAAATTAGATGATAGATTGAAATCCACATAAAATGTTCTGATATTTACAACTAGACGTGTTAAACAACATGACAAATTTAGTTTGAACCCACACATTTTTACATTCATAGACTTAAGATTCAAGACTGGAGAATCGCAAGCCATTTAGAAGCTGAGAAAAGAGGCCTCATTGCACATTTGGCTATAGCCAAAACATCAAAATATAAAATAGCCTGAAGAAGAAAGAAACCAATGATGTACTAACAACCAGACATCAAACTTATTGTGTGGAGAAAAACTGTAAGGGAGAATAAAAGAACACCAACAGAGCTGGGGTGAAGATATCACAATCCAATATCTATATCACAAAGACTTTCAGAGTAGAAATATAGAGAAAATAATCTTTGGTGTAGCTAATTTTAATTTTAGATGTTGCTCTGTATGTTGTTTTTGAACATCTCATTCCACATTTACTTCCCATTTGCTTCTTTGTAGGTGTTTTACTAGATTTTGGAGTATGGTTATTGAGACTCATTAAGCTATAAAGGTGTTAGTAAAGTCAGGTACCGATGTAGGGTGAGAAGGCCTGGGGTGCCATCAGTGTTCAAAATCATCCCAAAGGGTTGAGAGCTCTATAGCAGCATACACAGGATATTTCACTCCAACCCATGTAAACCATATCTTCTTGGAGCTGGCTTTTTCACAGGGGAATTGCCATGCTGGAACAGGTTTGGGTCTTTGGGTTGAAGTGAAAGAAAAATTGTTTGCTTCCATCGTTGTGGTAACAGTTTTTGAAAAGAAACATTTATGGCTGGAAAAGTCATTAAAAAATGTCCGTATAGTATAAGTTCATAGAATTACAAAAATGTCTCAGAAATCAAATGTAATATGTACATGGTGTTGAGCTTGACCACATCATTGTAAGAATTTTACTGTGCCACAATTAAGTTTTTAATGTGAGAAAGTTAATATCAATTGTTAATGTATTAATTCTGACTTGACCCTTTTTTTTTCAAAATGTCCAATATCATAAACATTGCCGCAGATATTGTGGATCTGTGTTGGGAAAATGTTTGGGAACCACATTTCTAAAAATCTTAAGCAGCATGTGTGTTTGGAACAAGGATGTACATGACCAATTCAAAGCTTTTTTTGGAAGGAGAATCAGCACAAGTGCACAAATGCAGACATAAGATAGTGGGCGTTTGAAGCTGCACAAATAAAACCACAAAGAAATATTTGCTGGTTACAATCTGCTGCTACAGGCCCCATCCCAAATCTCAAATGGCATACTACATTTTACAATTCATATAGTAGGCAAGGGATTGAGGGTGTTAAAATAAGTATGTGTAATTATTCACTCTCATACTGGTAAGAATTCTTTCTAGGAGCAACGAGCAAATAAATAATTAGATGCAATGACTGGTGAAAGCTTTCATTCAGAGCCTTAATAATAATTCATAACTACATACTTAATAGGACTCTATTTGATTTTTTTTCTTAATCAATAGCTTTAATGCAGCCGCATGCACCATGTTGTGTTCAATCGCACAATTCAATTGTTTTGGAAAAGAGACTGAAACCAAGTTTGCTGCATGCATTGCCAAAGGGTGAATTAGGGTACAAAGAGAGCACTCATGGGTATTTTACTGAAGCCTAAACCAGGAAATAAGACATGTGTGAATGAAGAGTGCAAATGAAGATAGCAAGTGAGACATTTAGTACAATGCATCAGAGCAATAACAGAGCAGTAAAACAGTATATATAGGGGCAGAACTAATGTTCAAGATAGCATTTAACTGGATTTAGGACAGACCCCTTGCTTGTGTTGACATATCTATTTTTTTCTTGACAATGACATATTATATGACATAATATTATTTTTAATAACAATGAATTGCATAATTTATTACTTTTTTATCTTGCCCAGTGAAGTATATATTGGCAATATAACATACATAAAAGCAAATATTATTTATTAGTAACCTCAATGCTCTACATTGTAAGAGAATAAATATTGAATAAAACACTATATTGTTACTGGAATATAATCAATAACAGAAAATGCGTCATTTGGTTTATACTAAAAAACTATTGTATTTAAACTAGTAAGCTATTATATATTGTATTATAATAAAAAAAAAAAAAACAATTGGTTTATTCCTTTTTGTAACCACAACAGTTTGGCACAGATGGCTTTTTTTTAAATAATTACTGAGCTACATTTCATACTTACAACCTTTTTTTTATTCTTTTCTATTTAATGTTTGATGTTCACAAAACAAGATCTCGATGATATCTATATTTTTATTTCTCTTGAAGTTAATTTAACAGAAAAATGCACCCGTCATTCAAATTCTGACCATCATATTAATCATTGTAATACATTATTAACATTATCGGGGTGGATAGGTGAAAACTAATAACAGTAATGAGAGACAGGGAATAAGAATCATCCTCAGAGGGCAATCTGTTTTTTTCCTGAAATGGCTCTACCAACTGTAAACAACAGTCTGGAGACATGTTACTTTACTCAAATGATAGACTTGGGAATCAGTGTGATATTGCAATATTGATTGAATGAACATTGGGGAACATCCTACCATGTCATTTTCACATTGCTCTTGTCCACAGGGAAAAAGAATGCACAAAAATATCCAGCATGAACACGAACACACACACACACACACACACACACACACACACACACACACACACACAATTTTCCACCTTTCTGTTTAGTTAAAATACAATTTATGACATGAAAAGCAGAATCTCTGAATTTTCTTCTGAATTCTCAGAGTTTCTTAGTATTTGGCATGTCTCCCTTTCCCTTTTTTTCTGTAAGGGCATCTGCAAAATGCCAGAAAATATAAAAGTAATTGCAGTGTACCCTTGAGCTAACATGGATTCCACACCTTTCAGATCAAATCCATCAGTGTGCGATTTGGACACATGCTTCAGTAGAAAAGATTAGGCATATATGATGTTTAGCAGTTAACATATCACATTTTACATTAAATTAGGGAGCTATAATACATAATCATTAAATATTCAAAATTTGGAGTAGTGTAAAAAATGAAAGTACACAATTTTATGGTTTTACGTATCAGGATATCATAATAAAAAAATACCTGGTCCTTATATGGTCTTAAAATTGGGTAAAAACAACAATTTCTGTGTGAAAAAATAAAAACACCTTTACTGCATCCATAGGATTTAAGAGGCTAAGTAGCATTGAGTTGCTGCTAATCATATGCCCTTAATTAATTGATCATCAGCAATTGCATCTGAACAAACCACAAGACTTCTCAGAAAATGCCCTCTTGATAAGACAAGACCAAAGTGAAGATGTTTGACACAGCACTGACAACTGTCAAGCATTATTGAAGATCCACGATCCAAGATCTAAGATGGCGACACGGCAGTACCCTCTCCAGATTCAAAATGGTGATTTTAGCGTCATTAGCCCGACCTTTCAAAGTACATGGACACAAGAGACACCTGTGGGCTAAAGGCTAATCCTAGCCGGCTGGCAAATCAGTTTATTCTACTTTCAAACGTTTGCTTCCTCGACAATAAATTTGACTACATCCGACTCCAGCAGACCACACAGCGAGAGTTTAGAGACCGCTGCGTCTTCGTTATCACGGAAACGTGGCTCTGCAGCAGAGATCCGGACCCCGCCATCCAGCTTGACGGGCTAGCCATGTTTCTTGCCGGAAGAAATGTAGCTTTGTGCGGTAAGACTCGCTATGAATGCGTGTGTGTTTATATTAACACGGAATGGTGCTGGTCTCATGCTATTGCTCATCGCTAATGGAGTATGTGACTGTAAAATGCAGGCCATATTATTTACCCTGGGAATTCACCACAGCTTTCATTCCCAGAGTGTACATTTCCCCTCAGCACTAATGCTAAGGGGGCACTGCGTTAACTCTATGGGGCTATTAGCGACCTGCAGAATGCTCACCCCAATGGATTTTGTTACTATCGCCAGAGATTTCAACCATGCAAATCTCAGGACTGCGTTCCCTAAACTCCATCAGCATGTGGACTTTGCAACAAGAGGGGTTAACACGCTGGATCTTGTTTACGCAAACATCCCTGGCGCGTATCGTGCGGAGCCCCGCCCACACCTTGGCTGACAAGATCACATCTCTGTTATGCTAATTCCAGCATACAGATCGCTCATGAGAAGCTTTAAACCGGTTCTGAAACAGGTGAAAACCTGGCCAGCAGGTTTAAAAATGCTCATCTCTGCTCTTCAGCACTGTTTTGAGTGCACTGACTGGAACATGTTTAGGGAGGCTGCAAACAATGGCGATTTCATCAACTTGGAGGATTACACATCATCCGTGACCAGCTACATCAGCAAGTGCGTTGATGATGTGACCATCTCCAAGACCATCACTACACGCTCCATCCAGAAGTTGTGGATGACCAGAAAAGTGCGTGCGTTGCTGAAAAAAAAGAAACTCCACCTTCAGAGCAGGGGACATGACGGCCGTTTGAAAGCCCTTTGTTTCAAAGGGACCATCAAGAGCATCATGAGCAGCTGCATCACTGCCTGGTTTGGGAACTGCAACATCTCAGATCGCAAGACCTTACAGAAGATAGTGAAGACAGCTGAGTATATCATTGAATTCTCTCACCCACACACTCTCTTCACCCTTCTGCCATCAGGAAAGAGGTTCTGAATTCGGGCCAACAGTTTTTTCCTTCTAACCATCAGGCTTCTCAACACTCAGAACTAAACTCAAACTCAACACACACTCATTACTCATCTCCATTCATTCCACCACCATTTATTATTTATATTTAATCATATTATATGGTTAACATGCTGTTTTTGCACCTCTCGACAGCTGCTACTGCTGTTATTGCACTGCACTGTGTTTATGTTTACATATACTGTCCTGTTTATTGTCCTTTATAGTCCTCTTTTGCACATTACTGTATGATCAGTGAATACAGTAGGTATACTAGTCAGCACTATTTTGTGTTTTTTTTGTATCTTGTGTTTTATGTCTGCACTGTTTTTTTGTCTGCACTGTTTGCACTCGGTTGAACATGATGCATTTTATTTGGCGAGGACACTTAATTTAGTCCTTGCTCTGTGTTCTGTTATGTAGCTTTATGTTGTGTGTTGTAGCACATTGTTGTTTTATGTAGCACCAGGGTTCTGGAGGAATGTTGTCTATTTTCACTGTGTACTGAGTCAGCTCTATATTGGTAGAAATTACAATTAAAGCTTCTTGATTTGACTTGATAATTGTGAAGGGGGGGATGATTGTGCTTGTATTGCAGTCAACGGACCTGGGCACCTTGCAGTCATTGAGTCGACAATCAACCCTTCTGTACACCAACAAATTCTTGAGTCATAAGTGAGGCCATGTGTCTGACACATAAAGCTTCACTGAAATTGGGTCATGCAACAGGACCTAGGATCTCAATCACACCAGAAAGCTACAACAGAATGGCTGAAAAAGTTGGTGCAATGTCCCACTTAAAGATCTCAAACCAAGAGAAATGTGGCACAACCTTAAGAATGCCTTTAATAAGCAAATGCCTGCAAACCTCAAAGTATTAAAGCAATGTTGTAAAGAAAATCAAGTCCAAATTCATTCATAAAGATGCGAGAGACTAAAAAATGTATACAAAACATGATTACTTCAAGTTATTGTTGCTAAAGGTGGTTCTATAAGCAATCATAAGGTGTACTCTGTTTCTCACACATGACTTTTCCCCTTTGGAAAAAATAAATAATGTACTGGTACATAAAATAATGTCCTGATACAAAACATAATAGAATTTAAAAGAGACACACACACACACACATATATATACAGGGAGTGCAGAATTATTAGGCAAGTTGTATTTTTGAGGATTAATTTTATTTGAGGATTTAATTTGAACAACAACCATGTTCTCAATGAACACAAAAAACTCATTAATATCAAAGCTGAATATTTTTGGAAGTAGTTTTTAGTTTTAGCTATTTTAGGGGGATATCTGTGTGTGCAGGTGACTATTACTGTGCATAATTATTAGGCAACTTAACAAAAAACAAATTTATACCCATTTCAATTATTTATTTTTACCAGTGAAACCAATATAACATCTCAACATTCACAAATATACATTTCTGACTTTCAAAAACCAAACAAAAACAAATCAGTGACCAATATAGCCACCTTTCTTTGCAAGGACACTCAAAAGCCTGCCATCCATGGATTCTGTCAGTGTTTTGATCTCTTCACCATCAACATTGCGTGCAGCAGCAACCACAGCCTCCCAGACACTGTTCAGAGAGGTGTACTGTTTTCCCTCCTTGTAAATCGCACATTTGATGATGGACCACAGGTTCTCAATGGGGTTCAGATCAGGTGAACAAGGAGGCCATATCATTAGATTTTCTTCTTTTATACCCTTTCTTGCCAGCCACGCTGTGGAGTACTTGGACGTGTGTGATGGAGCATTGTCCTGCATGAAAATCATGTTTTTCTTGAAGGATGCAGACTTCTTCCTGTACCACTGCTTAAAGAAGGTGTCTTCCAGAAACTGGCAGTAGGACTGGGAGTTCAGCTTGACTCCATCCTCAACCCAAAAAGGCCCCACAAGCTCATCTTTGATGATACCAGCCCAAACCAGTACTCCACCTCCACCTTGCTGGCGTCTGAGTCGGACTGGAGCTCTCTGCCCTTTACCAATCCAGCCACGGGCCCATCCATCTGGCCCATCAAGACTCACTCTCATTTCATCAGTCCATAAAACCTTAGAAAAATCAGTCTTGAGATATTTCTTGGCCCAGTCTTGACATTTCAGCTTGTGTGTCTTGTTCAGTGGTGGTCGACTTTCTGCCTTTCTTACCTTGGCCATGTCTCTGAGTATTGCACACCTTGTGCTTTTGGGCACTCCAGTGATGTTGCAGCTCTGAAATATGGCCAAACTGGTGGCAAGTGGCATCTTGGCAGCTGCACGCTTGACTTTTCTCAGTTCACGGGCAGTTATTTTGCACCTTGGTTTTTCCACACGCTTCTTGCGACCCTGTTGACTATTTTGAATGAAACGCTTGATTGTTCGATGATCACGCTTCAGAAGCTTGGCTATTTTAAGACTGCTGCATCCCTCTGCAATATATCTCACTATTTTTGACTTCTGAGCCTGTCAAGTTCTTCTTTTGACCCATTTTGCCAAAGGAAAGGAAGTTGCCTAATAATTATGCACACCTGATATAGGGTGTTGATGTCATTAGACCACACCCCTTCTCATTACAGAGATGCACATCACCTAATATGCTTAATTGGTAGTAGGCTTTCCAGCCTATACAGCTTGGAGTAAGACAACATGCATAACGAGGATGATGTGGTCAAAATACTCATTTGCCTAATAATTCTGCACTCCCTGTATATAATTCATAAAAAAAAAATTTATGTTTGATGTACATCAATACTATTATTTATGTTTAATCAACTCTGTTTATGTTGATGTGTGGAGAGCACAATCATGGTTTATCTTCTTTTTTGTTTTTTTAACATTATCAATACACCAGCTCATATATGCACATACAGAATTCTCAAAAACATATTCTGCAACTAATAAACAATCCAAATCAGAAGGCAAAATCAAGAGGAACTAATTCTGAAATGTTAGAAATGTTTCAAAGAAAACTGTGTGGGATCTGGCATAACCAATAATTGCTAAAGATTGCCTAAGAAACCTGGCATTGTTAGGTCAACGATGTCAGGGAGAAGGTGCTGTGGGTGGGATACAGGTGCTGACCATGACAAGTTAAAGAAGTGAAAAGAAGCAAAGGAGCTATAAAAGAGGTATGACGCAGTTGTAAATGCAAAGGGTGGGCAAAGATGTTTTTTTGGAGAACATGTACGGTATAGCATATTCAGAAACAGAAAAACAAACTTTTATATATATTCGGTGTTTCATTACCAGTATCATACGTGAAAAATCAAACACATTAGGGAGTTCAATTGCAGAAAAAATTATCAGTGTTAAAAAGGATGTTGTAAAATGAGGCACTGAAAACATGCAAAAGTGTTTTAAAAAAGCAGTATTTTATTCCTTTTTCATCACAGCAGATTACAACAGAATTTTAATAAATCACTTATTAATTGATGAGCATGCTTATTGTATTTGTTCAAAACCTTTATCACTGATATAAAATTAATGACCAGTGAACTGCTCAAAGTTTAACACAATATAAAGAGACTTGCGAATGACTTATGCTATAGCATACTGTCTACGTTATAGCATCTAGGCTACCCTGTAATAGACAGCTCAAAACTGGGCTCATAAAAATGTTGCTAATCGTTAATAACTCAAAATAGGTAAAAATGTATGTGACTCAGAGGTCCCACCTTTGCCTGTCAAAGAGATTTACCCAAATAAAAATCTGAGTGAGGTCAAAATAACCACTACCAGAAGCATATATGTTCCAGTAAATTGGTTAAAGTGCCAGCAGAATTGGATTCTCATTTATTTTTAAACTACTTTTAATGCAAAAAGCAGAAAAGCTTAGTGTCCAGCTGTCAACTATATCACTGAAGTAAATGGTTAATGCTATAGTTAAGCTGTAGACATTGGTTCTTGTGCCTTTGTTAAAATTGTCTCTTTTGTGTGAAATTTTTTTTATTATTTAATGTGAGTTAAACAGACTTTCTTCTCCATCCCTGTGTGCTCTCATATACTCTCACCCCAGGAAGATATATTACAATATGACATTTAATGCAACTTCATGACATGGGATATTAAAATTAAATTCACTGCTGGCAGCACTGCAAGTACACCTAACCCAGGTGGGGGCCTATTTAAGAGCCTGGCATGAAATGCGAAAGAGTGTACGAAGGTTAACATAATTTACCATCATAGAACATTGACAACGTATAGTGCACCTCGTTTCTCTCTGTTATTTTCAATTGGCCAGCTGAATATGGCACAAAAGCTGATTTATTTATTTATTTATATTTTTTTAACCGCTCACTTTCTGCCACTTTCAAGATGAAGTACATGTTCCTGTAACTCAGTCTTACTGCAGCCGGCTGAATGAAAGTAAAACCGCAATCGATTAATTCTGGGTGATGGGTAGAGAGCAGATTGATTTAGTCTTCCTTTCTGTTTTTGTCCTGTTCGTGGAATTCACCTTGGATCCATTTGCAGCACATTGAAGCAATCATAAATATAACTTTTTTATTCTCTACCTTGTAAATAAGGTCTCTGGAAAGTGGCATCAAGATCTTTTATCTCATGCATCAAAGTGTTCGTTTGGCAGCTTCTACACTAAACCAGATACATTTTTTGTCTTTTGTCTCAGACAATATCCTGCCTTGTTAATTAGCATGTTGTAAGGCTGGGCTGCAATAATAACTTCCTCTGCTGTCAGAAAAAGAGGTTAAGGGCAATGTTCCAAACTCCAAAATTCCCACACGGCTTCGATTAACCCCCGGGGCATGTATCCGGGTCCACTGATGGAATAGCACTCTGCTGCATGCTTTAAAATTTAGACTAATTACATTTGCTACAATTACAGTTGCATGGGGACAATGCGTTTATTTGAAACAGATGTGCCTCATTAGAAAGAAAGATAATCCAGATTTAAAAAGTCTTGCATGTAATGTGTTTACCATAAGGTGATAAAGTAGCGCCTTAGCGATTATTGGTATTGGAATTATTGGTTTGCAAGATGCACCTAATCATGCAAATGAACATAAAAGTGTATATACACAGGCTTATTTAAAGGTGCTTCTGAATTTTTTATGTAGGACGAGCCACTGACAATGGTGTGAGTATTGGGGTGTGTGTGTGTGTGTGTGTGTGTGTGTGTGTGTGTGTGTGTGTGTGTGTGTGTGTGGTTTTGTGCGAGTGTGGATTCCCCGAGGAGAACACTCACCTAAAATTTGCCCGATACTATCTAATATATCTTACCAAAGAAATGATACGGTGAAAAAGAAGGTGAAGCTGCTGACAGGGGACAGAGAAAACAGAGTGAATATGATTTGATTATTTATACAAAAACATTGTCTGGGAAAAAAAAACTGTGCAGGAGCAAGAAAACCGGCACAAAAAAATTCCCACCGAGTTTATGGAGCCATTGGGGTGGTATAGTGTTTTTTTTTAATAAGCGATAATCATGAAGTTTTAAACTAATGCTACAATATAATATTTCAAGGTCACAAATTGTTATATTGTGGCTGCAAGATAACAATGCTATTGTATTGATATGTTGTGAAATGTAATTGTGTCTTCTTCAAATTAATTATTTGGAAGAGATTATTTTGCATTCTCAGGATATTCATTTCTTACAAAATTAACACCATGCCATCATTGTTTTAAACCCATATGATCCAATTGGATAAATACATTTTATAATGGCTTAATTACCAGTAGTTATGTAATAGAAAAGCTAACCAACCAATGATCTAATAAACTTTCTTTCGGCTTCTCCCGTTAGGGGGTCGCCACAGCGCATCATCCGCATGTTTGATTTGGCACATGTTTTTACACTGGATGCCATTCTTAACGCAACCCTCCCCATTTATCCGGGCTTGGGACCGGCACTAAGATTGGTTCGGGTTGGTTAATAATAACTCAATACTTGAATCCATTTAATTAACCATCCAACCATACGATTCATCCAAGCATCCAGTCATTCATTAAAATTAAGGCCACTGTCAAGGTAAGCATCTATTTAAGCAATTTAGAACTAGTAATTCAGTCATCTGAGAATGCATCAAAGAAGCATGCATTATAGAAAATGTACACCCATCCATTAATCTCTTCATTCAAGCATTCAAATGAGCATCTAAAACTCCTATACATTTTTCCATTTATCCATCTATCCATCCATCCATCTACAATTATTAACAGTGGAAACCTTAAAACAGCAGATGCGAAAGATTTTAAATAAATAAAGCGTAACAACTTTCTTTTATATTTCTTTTTTGTTTTTTTATTACAATATAATTAAATATTCAGCTTGCATTTTGTCCTCCATGTGCTCCTCTAGCCATTCTGGACACATCTTCAAAGTCTAGTCTCAGCAGCATAGGCAAAAGATTTTTCCATCATGACAGATAATATTGCTTGTGTCTCTGTAGTAAACAGAGGCCTCCCAGAAATCCTTTACTCTGCATCTCTGTTACTTTTTTCCCTAAGACATTACTTAAATAAAGTTAAATTTAAAGTACATAAATGCAATACATTGATGCAAGTATTTTTTCACCTCTGCCCCAATGCAAACATTTTATTATAGGCACTGTGAGTGAAATGATAACAGAGTGATTCATTAGTAAGTTTGAGAGCTGTTAAGCCTAGTAACAATATTTGTTTTAGCTGAATACTTTCACCACTCTTTGAGCCATCATGTACACACAAACACCTGCACCACCATTACAACAATTGCACTCAACTCTCATCAGTATGTAGATTTAGTGCCTTTGGCAAAGAGAGTTTGTCTTTTTTATATGACTCTATCATAAAGTGTTAATTATTTATGTGAATATGAGGAGTTTCTGCCAGAAAAAATCTCTATAGAATGAATGACATGTAGTTAAAGGAATTATTAGAAGTAAATAACACAAACATCTAAGACTCTATTATAATAGCAAGCATTCAATTGAGGAGGCATCCGTTCAGCAATCTGTCCAAAAATCCATCCATTCATATAAGGACCCATCTCTAATAAATCTTCTATGACTAAAAAGTGATTCTCTTTACATATATATCTGTAAATATATATAAAGGTGTGTCCTTCTGTGTCCCTGAACTAACAGTGTGTAATGAAATGGACATTTAATGCATTATATTCAATACCCATTGGAGAGGTTCTCAGTGTCAATGACCTTGTATACCTGATCTCAAAGACATATCTGGATTTGCATGCTTTCGTGAAAAAAATAAATGCAACTGTTCATTCATCCATCCATCCATATGTTAATAAATTAAGACTGTTCCTGCATATATCAATAAATACATTTATTTATTTATCCATTCTGCTAATCAATTAATCTAGCATTCTATCTGTGGCAACCTTACATCTATCCAGCCAACCAGCAAGCTATCATTAATAAAAATAATAAATCATCAGTTCATCAAAACATTCATTCAAATGTGCAGTCATCCACTCACCCAGCAATCCATTAACTGAACAATTTCATCAATATAAGCAGCCATCCTTACATCCATTCCTTCATTTATCCATTCAGCCATCTATCATCAGTGCAAGCATGAATTCAAGCATCTGCCATTCACCCATCCATTTAGACAAGCAATCCATCACTCCCCCATCCATCCATCCATCCATCCATCCATCCATCCATTTATTCATTCAAGGGTATTCATTGAAACAAACATTCTTTGCATCAAGCATCCAGTAAACTACTTATTGATCCATCCATGAATGTAAGCATCCTTACATAATAGATCATCTAAGACAATTATCAAAGCATGCATCTATCCACCCATCGAGTCACCAAAACTATCTAGCAATGTACACATCCACACATCTAATCATCCATTCATATATCCATCTATGCATTTATCTCTCCGTTGTTTCATCCAATCCTCAATTCATCTGAAGCAAATGGTAGCTGGAAACAAATGTTTTGTGGCAATGAAACCACTACTAGCTTAATTACTTTGAGTGCACAGGTAGACCCAGAACAATCTGATCTGAAACAAACAAAAAAAAATCATTAAGCGTTGAGTGCATGTACCCTTCTGTGTCCCTGAACCACGAGATTGGTAATAAAATGGACTTGCATGCATTACTGAAGGCTTCAGTGAAATTAATGAGACTGAAAGACTCCTCTCAGCTGCTGTGCCTGACTACAAACTCATCTGTTCATGAGTGAACCCTGGCAGTGCCAGTTGGCTCGTTCTGCCAGCACTCTGTCTGTAACGGCTGTCCCATAAAGCATGCCCTAAACCTTGTGCCGAACAAATAAATCAAGAAACATGAAGGTATTTGGACCACTGTGGCCAGAATTTGCTTTCATCCAAAGACAGTCAGTCTACAATGGGAAAAGATAGTACACTTGATATGCTGATACTGGTGCACAAACACTGTTGGAATTGATGTGCATGCCTGGAATGTGTAGAACAAATCAATAGCATGATCAATTGTAAAAATATTACTAACACAGCATACCATTTATTCAGTGTCTTCAGTAAGCAATTCTTCCAGGTCAGGGCCGGGTGAGATCTGGAGTCGACCTTGGGTCAGAATAAGGCAAGGGCCACAAAACAGGTTCACACAAACACAGGAAGTGAGGCAGAGTGTGAATGAGGGTGCCCTCTGGTGGCCTGGAAGAAGACTGTGTCAAGAAAATATAATATCAATTCAATTCGAGTCAATGAATTGCAAAAAAACATGCATTTCCACGCACACACTCATTCACAGTTGAAATGTAGAGTTCACCTATAATTGTTTTGGTAACTGTGAAAAAATAAGAGAATCCACAGAAAACCCACAAGGCAGAACATGCTAAGCATAAGCAAGCAACTCTACAGTATTCCACAAGACACTTATTTCAGCAAGACCTTTAACTGTTTATCCTGTCTCTAATTCTTTAAATAAAAGCATCAGCCAAACTTGGAAAAAATTTGCCTTTTTAACTTTTAACAGTTTGGTTGGTTCACTTGTACATGGTTACAGAGATGCATAAACTATATAGATATTGCTATCAAGTGCAATCAAAGCAAAGTTTTTACACAACTTTTTAGTCACCGAATGTTTGATTCGATCTTCAATATTAACTCGAAAAAAGGAGTGAAAAGAGCCTTGAGAAATTCTTCCTGTAAAGAAGCAAATAACAATAACATTTTGGTCAGGACAGAATTTACAGCATGGGGTTTCCTAAAGGATTATTAATTTGTGGTTTTTATCATCTTTGATTTTATAATACTAGTTGAGTACAGCAACAAGTGACTTTAAAAAAAAAAAAAATGTATAATTTTGTTTATTGGAAGTGCAACATAGTTTTTGTTTAATATGCTACTAGATAACTAATTTAGTTGTGATTAAACTACATATTAAGCATTTAAGACTATTTATGCAGAGACATCATACTGTTATACTACTAAATCATTTGCAGCTTATAGCCCAGGTTCTGCTAATTTACTGTTGTTCTGTTAACGGTATTGTTCTGAATATCCCAAATCCCGCACTTCCAACACTTTGCATCAGAATCCAGCAAAAGTGCAATAAATAAGCAGCAGCTGTGGAATTGCCTAATGAATATTAATAAATATCAAGGGTCTGCTTATGATTATTCATTACCAGTGGGTGGTCTTGGAAAAAACGTTTCACAAAGTTATTAAATGTATGTATGTTTCTATGTATGTAAAAAATATATGCATTATTTTCAGACAAAAAATGCCTAAAAACAAAATAATAAAGATAAATGAATAGGTGTATAGCCTTAGTATGGAATGAATATTGGGTGTTGAGACTAAGAGACACGTATTTATATAATTTATTAAAAAATATAAACTTATGTTGCATGTTTTTTATTTTCTATTTTGTTCAGTATTTTGTGTTTCAATAATTGGCAAAAATAAACATTAGTTTTATTCAAATAAAATACATAAGAACTATAAATCTATATACACATGTAACAGATGGTATAATTATTGTTATATTGATGGCTATTTTTGTCAATTTCTGGCAGCACTTCTTTTATATAATTAATGACAAAAAACTGTTGACATCAATGTTGTAATTTTATATCTTTAATTATTACTGTGTTTATCATGGTTTTAAAGTTATAAATGTACAATCAATAAATAATTCCTAGTCACAATGATGAATGAAATGAATGAAAGTGATTGTGTTTGGGTTCATTATGGTGTTATTGGAAAGGTGTTTTTCACAGTAGATGTTGTCACAATGCAGATTGTACAAGACAATAGTGAGGAAGAGTATTTGAGATGAACCAGATTGAAAAGGAGGAAGATTTAAAGACAGAGTGTATTTTAATTATTTTGGAGTGTACTGGGTGTCATACTGAGAGTTATAGTCTATATGATTACATAAGCAGTTCTTAAATAGCAGTCTAGAGTGCTTAGGTAAGATTATCTACTGAAGCAATGGTGAGGTTCGGACACTTCTGGGAATTTTGGGAATTGCCATCTTAAACTATTTGTTCAGAACTATGCATAGCAGCAAACAGTGAGACAGAAGCAACAGTTTCAGGCAAAAATATTAGTATGGATCACTTAAATCACACATGTGCATGTACAGTATAAGGCATTATACCAGGTGGCAGGACTACGCATACAGTATATCTTATTTTGAAGACTGATAAGACCGAGTCTGCTCATCGCTAATCCATTTCCTGATGAACTCCCACAGGTGTAATTAAAACAGAAGGAAGGAATCTCTGTGATCTGGCAGATTTGGGTCATCTCCATGCAGGAGATGTCGCCTCTCATGTACATAAGTGTAGATGTGTCGATTTACTCTGTTATTATTTTACCTCAGACTCCTAGATGGAATAAGTTCTTTTGTCATTTCTCCATAATAGATTTTGTCCACCAAAATGTAGGTGCTGTTATAAGCTTTCATTTTACATTTAGAACAAACTCTTTGTGTGTGTGTGTGTGTGTGTGTGTGTGTGTGTGTGTGTGTGTCTGGCTACAAGAAATGTAAAGCTGGAACAAAAGGTTCTTGTATTGTGGATGTTGACAAGGTTGACTGCTGTGAGATGTATTTTTTAAGCTTGCTGCTTATGGCAATAAAACATCTGCGTTAAAAATATTTTGTTCTTTATCCACAGAATTTAAAATAAAGCTTGGGATAAATGTGATACAGACAAAAACAAAACCAACCACCTTTGTCCTAAATGCCATATAAACACTGCATTTTATAACCAATGTCAGAAATAGAACAGGAATTGGATTTATTCAGAGCAATAACAAAAAATGCTTTGTGTACAATAGACATAAAACAGTTTAATATCTTTATAAAACTTAGGTCCACCTCTCATGAATTGCATTGTTTGTACTGTAAATTTGTTATTCTAAATTGCTTGTGCATCCATGATGTCCTGTGACTGACTCAAGACTGAAAAGTTCTGGTTTCCTCAACAGTCCAACTGTTTAGCTACTATACAATTATACTTAAAATCTTGTAGCATGGCAACACTTCTTATATTAAGCAACTTTTTCCTGTGAAAACAATCTATTATAAATTTTAATGTAACATTTAATTATCTGACAAAAGCTAAAAAGAAAAAGATGATGACAGTCGTCATAATCTGCACCACATCAGCAAATATTTTGTGGCATTACATCTATTTTATCCTTTAAATCCCCTTTAAGCCTGCCTACAGAGGCTTTTGAAACCTTGTATTGCAGTTTCTTGGCTTATTTTTCATCTTGAATTTCTTAAAAGATAGCTTGTGCAAAAAGCAAAAATAAAATAAAAAAATACACTGTGTATCTCTCCATGGACAAAGTTAATAAACATGTCCAATATCCCACACTGCGAAAGTGGTTTATCAGCCTTGCTAAGCTGATATAATGCTGGGGAAAACAGATGGTGAACATTGATGAATCCAGATCCAGATATATATATATATATATATATATATATATATGTGTGTGTGTGTGTGTGTGTGTGTGTGTGNTGTGTATGTGTGTGTGTGTGTGTGTGTGTGTGTGTGTGTGTGTGTGTTGGGCTAGTTACTAGAAAATAGTAACTAGTTACAGATACTAGTTACTTCATTCAAAAAGTAACTGACTACAGTGGCTTCTGCACCATAAAAGCTGTTGTGTTGAGCTCTTAAAATGTTCCTTTCACAGCTTTAGTATGAAACCTATCAACAATGTAGAACAGAACACTGGGTTAGCTTTTAGCTTCATCGAGGCGTGGAGTTTCTGGAGGAGCTTCGACAGATTGGAGTTTCTGCTATTGCACTAGATACGAGCGTCGAACCAGAAAGACACAGCTTACATTTGACTAAAAAGTTTTTGTCTTTATACTCAACTAAAGTGAAATAATGAGCATATTTTCACTTTGAGCAACTCATCTTGCTCTCGTGTCGACTCGCCATTACTGCCGCACAGACCTCAATAAACAGAGACACACCCACCGTGCATCTTCTTTGTGTTTACAGTGGTTCATCCACCAATCCTACAATGAGTCGCTGCTGAAAAACAGGTTAAACAGTAGGCTACACTTCAGCCAAAATAAATGTATTTAAAAAACGGGTAATGCACCATACGGTAACAGTAACGGAGTTACTTTATTTAAAAAGTAAATGCGCTACAGTATTAGTTACTGTCAAAAGTAACTGCGTTACAGTAACGCGTTACTGCCCAACACTATATATATATTATATATATATATATATATATATATATATATGAGAATGACAGATATTTACGTCTCAAAGCAAGATGTTGCTTTTAATGTAAAGAATGAGAAAAGCAATGTAAAGAATAACAAAAGTTTGAGCAAGGTCAAAGAAAGAAGCAGCAGAGAGAGATATAATAGAGAGAGAGAAATAAATTAAGCATCAAAAAAACTTGAACAATAGTTCTACAATATCTATAACATCTAAGTCAACTCGAATAAAGTATACAGTAGCCTTTTCTATTCATTCATTCCTTTTCATAAGCAATGCTGCTCCCTTGCAGTGGAAAATAATCAAACCATTGTAACAACTGTCACATATTTATTTTTACTGTAATAACACTGGGGATTTGTAATACTGATTCATAATTTTGTATATTATAAAATAATGAAGTAATGTTATTTTGTTAATTAGAAGTTGGTTGGTCAAATTTGGGTATTTCATGAAACTACGATATTTCGGCCAAAGATAAGGCAATATAGCAATGCTGTCAAAGCTCACAAACTCTGTACAATGTAGACACAAAGGACACTAATTATTCAAAAGAATCAAAAGAATCATCGCTTGTGAGCCAAATTAATCAAACTATCTGACTTACTGAAAAGACCTGGAATTCCAGTTATTTACTAATTGGAATGATCTTAAATGAAGTGGTTTATAATAACATTTCTACTCAATTCTACTCATACTGATGTATTAGTGTCTCTGCAATAGCTTGTGAACTTCAGGACTAATTTTAAATTCTTTCTTTATATCCACACTTTCTGGTCTCACACCCAAATACAGCAGTGATCTTCTTCATCATTAGTCCTCCATTAGATCACTCAGGTCTTCTGATTAACATTTTTGAGAGTTATTTGTTGACAACCACCAATGACTGACTGTTTTTTCTTGGTATGTCCTAAATTAAAAAACAGTTACATTAGCAACATTTTGCAGACGTTAGAGAAAAGTGCTTTAAAATCTCTATCAATAAATACATACTGATGCTGGTTTATCAGGACACAGACTAGGAATATCATAAATCTAAAACTTTGTTGGGAATTGTATAGGGAGTAGAAGAGTATAGTTAGGTAAAAAGTTTGATCTTGTATATAAATTGTTAATTTAAGTACTGCTGGAAGAGTGACTTAGGTGCTTGGACAAGTGAAAGTTTGTTCCACCACCTAGGTGTCAGAACAAGTCAAGTCAAGTTTATTTCTATAGCACTTTTCACAACAGACATTGTCTCAAAGCAGCTTTACAGAAATCAACAGTCAAGGTGAATGGTGTGCATTTATCCCTGATGAGCAGCCGTGGCAACTGTGGCAAGGGAAAACTCCCTTAGATGTCATGAGCAAGAAACCTTGAGAGGAATCAGACTCAAAAGGGGAACCCATCCTCATTTGGGTGACCTCAAGAGTGTGATGATTCATCTTTAAACAATACAGAACACTGGAGAGTGAGAACTAACATGAGCACTGAAGTGTCAGATAATAAGTAATGTTCTTTCTACAGTCTTCTACAGTCATTCTTTCTTTCGGCTTCTCCCATTAGGGGTCGCCACAGCGGATCATCCGTATTCATGATCCGCATGTTCGATTTGGCACATGTTTTTACGCTGGATGCCCTTCCTAACACAACCTTCCCCATTTATCCGAGCGTGGGACCGGCACTATGAGTGCACTGGCTCGTGCAACCTTGTGGTTATAAAACTAGGAGCTACTGAGCAACTCATAAAATAGCTCAACATTTTCGTCATCACTGATCCAACACCAGCTTCTCCATGCCAGAGCCTTTACATACACCAGGAGGTCCAATGTCAAAACTCCACTCATGAAGTATGATCCAGCTGGCACTGGTACGTCTTTGGGTGGTACGTGAAGTTTGCGAGTTCCGCATCTATTTCTTTAAAGGTCCATAATCTTTATGAGGTGGGACGTGACCGGAGCTGGCCAAACATCAGAATGCCTTGGGATGGGGAGAAAAAGAGAAGCACTGGAGAGAAATTAGCGTAGCTTCTGTTCATGATATTAACGGCACAAGTTGATAATGTGCATTTGATTAGATGTACTGGAGCACAAGTTTATGATATGTGACGTATGTTATGTGTAGGATTTTCTAAAAAGATATGTTTTTAATCTGCACTTAAAATGGGTGAGTGTGTCTGAGCTCCGAACACTGTCAGGAAAACTATTCCAAAGTTTAGGAGATAAATGTGAAAATGATCTACCACCTTTAGTGGACTTTGCTATTCTAGGAACTACTAGAAGACCAGAGTTTTAAGATATCAAGAAGAGTAACAGATTGTAGCATGTTAGAAGACTGGATAGATACATGGGAGCAAACAATTTAGTGTTTTATAAGCAAGAAGAAGTAGTTTGTAGTTGATTCGAAACTTAACAGGAAGCCAGTGCAGGGACAATAAGATTGGGGTTATATGGTCTTATTTTCTTTTCCTTGTGAGCCGCATTCTGAACTAACTGAAGCTTGTTTATTAATGATGCAGGACATCCACCTAGTAATGCATTACAATAGTCTATTCTGGAGGTCAGGAACGCATGGACAAGCTTCTCTGCATCAGATACAGACAACATGTTTTTTTTAGCTTAGAAATATTTCTAAGGTGGAAGAAGGCGGTTTTTGTAACTTGGTTGATATGATTTTTGAAAGACAAGATGCTGTTTAAAATAACACCCAGGTCTTTTACCGTTGAACTAGTGGTTACAGAACATCCATCTAAATGCAGGTTGAGATGCTGGAGCTTCTGTGTACTGGTTTTTGGGCCGATGAGCAAAATCTCCGTCTTATCAGAATTTAATAGTAGAAAGTTATGGGTCATCCAGTCTTTTAATTCATTAATACACTTAGTTATGCGAGCCAATTGGGCTGTATCGCCTGGTTTTGATCAAATATATAGCTGGGTATCAGCATAACAGTGTAAGCTAATGTCATGCCTTCTAATAATATTTCCTAAGGGAAGCATGTATACTGTGAAAAGCAGGGGTCCTAGAACTGAACCTTGTGGCATGCCATAATTTACTAGCATTAACCTGGATAGCTCTCCATTTAAGTCTACAAATAGTAACTATCGGACAGGTAGGCTTTAAACCAGCTTAATGCCTGTCCCTGAATGCCGATGTAACAGAAAGCAATCTTGTTGAAGAACCTTTCTTTCCATGTTGTGTCAGTACCTCTATTAGCATTTTTATCCTTTTTTAAGACACATTTTACATAATTAATTTTTAAATGGTTGTTCACTGAATCATTATATTTATGTTATATATTTAAACCTGTATTATTTATACTTGATTTGTTAAGCATTTTTAATTGTTTTAAATATAATAAGATTGACTAAACTCAACTAACCTAAATATGTTTGTTCTTTGATGTAAGATATTGCTTGCTTTATCCCTAACCTTTCAATTTTAATAAATATACCCAATTAATACCCAATTTAAAAATAAATAAATAAATAAATAAATAAATAAATACATAAACGTAATAAGATAACTTACCAAATAACTTTGTAATGTTCAAATTTTGACTCCATTTCCAATTTTGTCTCTGGGAAAATGCTCAACTAGATTTTGGGACCAGAAGGGTGTTAGCAAAGTCAGGTACTGATGGTGGGTAAGGAGACCTGGGGGGCAGTCAGTGTTCCAATTCATCCCAAAGGTGTTTAATAGGGGTTGAGGTCTGAGATCTACAGCAGACTATTGAAAATGTTCCATTTCAACACATGTAGCTCACTTTGTGCACAAAATTTTGAGCTGCATCACTTCACTTTAAATGTTTTCATATACAGTAAGAGCACACTCCCGTGTGTTTTATTCCATAATTAAATAATTGTATTTTGTACTGTGTGGTCAAGAGTCAGTTATTAAATAGATGGCATTAAACGACTGCTCAGTTTTCTGGCCTGCTAATTAAACAGATTGTATAGTTAAGATAGTCACTGTTGACAGAGCATGGTTAAAGGACTGGCAGTAGTAGGAGTTTTTATTCTCCACCCACGGCAAATGCGTGTTGACACACACACACACACACACACACAGACACACACACAGTTTGTTTCAAATGAATGTGTCAGAATGCCTGAGGGCAGCAAGACCCACGCTTTAAATGATAAGCAAAACATCTCATTACATCATTAAAAATGTATATGCATTCAATTATTTATACTGTGTTCATGTATTTCAGTGTATTTGAGAAACAACATGTCACATATTAAGTTTTTACACTAAAGTCAGATAAAAATTTATTGAAATAAATTTCACATCAATTACAAAAGAAATTAAAATCATCTTCATTAAACAAAGCCTTTGCAACATTACGTTTGCTTTTCACTGAAATATAATTAGTGGTAATGCATGCAGTGTTAATAGACTACATAGTGTAGTCCGATGTGTATTGTAGCTTCTGGTCTGTTACTGCGTAGTAACTGAGGCCATTTTGTTGTTAAGATGGACTTCGGGGACAAAAGACCAGTTTGGTATGAGCAAAGTGGTTAGCAAAGTAAAAGATTAGTAAAGACATTTTGTTAATACATAACTAGCATAGTTAAAGCTGTGGTTAGTTGCATGACTAGCATAGTTAAAGCTGTGGTTAGTTGCATGACTAGCATAGTTAAAGCTGAGGTTTGGCACATGATTTTTATAGTTAAATCTGTTCTTTGTAATGACTGTAGTTGTCTAGCACAGTTAAAGCTGTGTTTTGCTTCTGAATAGCAATTTCTGTAATATCACACTAAAATCTTTTTTTCTGACACAAAAATAAACACAAAAATACATTATTTGTCTTTGTATACACAGACCACACTGTCCCTTATTTTCAAAATGAGTCAAAATTATACAGATTTCATCACTTCGATCAATAACCAAATCTGTGTCTGATTAACTAACCTTTATGAAGTGGTAAGTTAAATCTGTATTCAAGCAAATGGAACCATATTAATAAAATTTGAATTTTTCCAGAAGTAAGACTAGAAGAATGACTAGTAAATTGTGAATAATAGGCAATGGAGACAGCCAGTGGCAGTGTAACTGTTACATAAAACCAGGGGGCCCGTTTGATCCTCAACTTGGCTTTCACTTGGGTGGAAATTTGCATGTTGTATTGTATTGTTTTTCTTTTGTTTTCCCAAAAATATCCTGTGCTAAACATTTAGCGATATGTGATAGCCTATTCATTATCGATTCCTGCCTTACAACCGCTGTTCCTGGTATAGGCTCAACATGCACCATGATCTTCATCGTCATGACATAATAGTTAAGAGTCAGTTCATGGGCATGTACTTTCAAAGTCTGAATCCATACAGGATTTTATTTTGTAAAAAGTTGGGTTATTGTGCAGAGCTACATCTCTGCCTGAATAGGGAATTGCACCATCTCGGATCCTGCAGCAGATAGTGTGGAGAGCTGAGAAGATCATCCGAGTCTCTCTTCTCTCCATCACAAACATTTACACAACAAGTTGTATCCATGAAGCTATTCTGCATTGTAAATGACCACACACCCATCACAACCACTCTGAAGTAACATACTGAAGCATTTGTGACCAGACTGTGCAGCAATTTCCATCAGACAGCATACACAAAGACACTATACTGATATACACAATTACACAAACTGAATAAACACCCTCCATGCAACTTTGCACTAATTATAATTATACGTTTTTAGTAATTATTATCATATAAGCAATACCATTTGCACATAAATCCATATTCGTACTTGCTCTGGTACTGGTTAGTTCCACTGTCACTGTTGATTTATCTTATTTTAATATGTTGTGCACTTTATGTAGTCATTTCTATAGGTCTGCTTATGTTCTAGTTTGTTCTGTGTTATCTCGTGTAGCACCTTGGTCATTGGTAAAATTGTTTCATTTCACTGTTCACTGAACCAACTGTATATGGTTGAAATAAAAATAAAAAACACTTTATTTGATTTACTTGACTTGTCAGATGCAAACCATTCTGGGTTCCCTCAGAAAAGTAACCAAAAAAAACCATGAAAGCTTCTTTGTGTAAGAAAATAAAATCAATATAAACTAAATACATTAACAGCTAGATCTCAGACCATTATCCCAGTGCTCCTTTGCTCAAGAAGTGCAATATATGGCATGCAATAATTCACACAACACATTCGAGTTTTATATAGCAAAATGTGCATTACACTGCCAACACATATGAACATCTAAAGAGTTGACTTTACTCACATGCCTCCCTGTGGTCCATTTAAGTATCTGGTGATGGTAGACAAATTCTCAAGTGGGTTGAAGGTCGTCACGCTTATCCTGCAGTAAAAAATTAATAAATACAAATGTGAAAAAAAAAAAAAAAAGCAAAAAAAAAAAAAGCATCAATAATAAAAATGAACAATAATGTTCAATAATGAACACCATTACGCCAATAATGCTCCCATTTCAAAACCATGAGCATTAAAACACAATTTGTACCACTTTCTGGATCCTTCCAGAGCATGAGTACAAATTGATAAACATGGGAATATGATATTGTTTTGCAGGAAAGTGGTATTTTGGTGCTTGAGTCCCAGGTACCTTTAAATCGTAGATAAGAGAGATTGTGTCTGTTAGCACATTTATTGCTTTTTAATCTGCAGCTTTGTAATTGTGGTGTATTATATTGAAAATGACGCAAAACAATTTCCTTTTTCACTGAACATAAAAATAATCTAATACTATTAACAAAATCGAATGTATATCTGATTTAGTATAATCCCATAAAGACAGAATTTGGCAGTCATCATTTAACAAAACAAGTCAACATTCTTTTTTGTTTTGTTTGTTTACAATTTAAGTTGTATTCAAGTCTGGACACATCAAATTGAAAAATCTGAATTCGAAGCTAAAGACTTGTCTTGTTCGCCATCACAATCCTATTCTAATCTTCAAATAATTTTTATGCAGTGTGTCTGGAATCCAAATATTAAAAGCAATGTCAATACTTTTATCAGGAAGATGATTTGCTTCGAAATGAGTCTCACGTTAGCTACAGACATTGTTTCAAAGCATCGTAAATGGTAGAATTTCAATAAACATCTAGGTTTCTGCTGTCAGGCTCAAATGAAAGAGACTGAATTGGCAGCCTTGATTTGTGGGTGAACTCTTGAAGATATTTCCAATCAAACCATTTCCCACCAATCATTTAAATGATGACTGTTCAGAGGTGAAGAAATATGATTGAAATTGCAATTTAAATGTAGTCTCTCAGAATTGCTGTTATTTAAAAATGACCAGAATAACAGAACACTTTGCTGATATGGAAAGTGATAACTGAGGCAAAAACTGTAATATAAAATAAGGCAAGCAAATGATGGCAATCACAAGTTCTACAGTCACATCATATAAAAGCTTTGATCAATGTCATGCATTATTTTTATGAATACAAAGTATATATTAATCAACTGTAAAATCATTTTGTGGCACTTACTGTACTGTATATTAGGAGGTGACTAATCAATAATCAGTATATTTGATTTTTTTTATTAGTGTTTCTTTTTCCCTCATAATTACCCAAAGCACAAGCCATTTTAACAACCAAAAAAACGATACTTCTTGATTTAAAATAAATAAAGAAGAAGAAGAAGAAGAAGACAAAGAGGAAAACGTTTTCTTTCACTATGTAACTGTCCTTAACCTTAATGTGCTTCACAAAGATATTCATACTTCTAAATATAACCATCTGCTGCTTCATACATATAGACCATTGCATTACCTAGCCATCAGTGAAATGTTTTTTTGAAGAAATGATGACATGCAATTTTTTTTGCATCGGACCATACATGTATGTGAAAACAAACAAAAACAATAAGCATGTATTGTTTTTTTTACAAGTCTCATGATCTATGATTTGTGGATGAACCAAGAGAAAATACACACTTGCCATACTCAATTACATATTTAATGGATACCTGAACAGCCAGTAAAAGTACTATGATTTATTATGGCTTTAATAAATAATCATATTATAATTTCTAGCACAAAACTTTTGCTTAATCAACTCAGTTTATGTGAAAATAATCGAATGATACTCTTAGCACACCAATCTATTAATAAAATGATTTTAATGACTCAAACACTGATTGATATCTAATAAATGATCATCAACCCAAAACCTTCTTTTCAACGACTTGAAAATAATTGCATGAATAAAGCCATGGGTGTCATGACAAGTGAGAGATTTAGAGTTTCTTCCATCAGTTTTTCCTCTTAAAATGTTCTGCTTGCTGGTGAGCCGACACTGAATTGTATGTTATGTTCATGCTAAGTAGATAACACAAAGCGGCAATGGTGTTTCTTGCTTGACTGACACCCTGGGTGAACCACGGCATGACCCAACATCTCCCCCATTGATTAGTTTCAGCTTTAAAAAACTATTCTCTGCTTCAGCTATGGTCACTGGATGAGTAAGGCATATTCTCAGAGCAGTCCACAAATTTGGAGACATTTCTAAGAGCTCGTTTTCATGCATAAATATCAATCTAAATGCATTTATTGTAAAATTTAAATATGCCATTGTGCACAATTTATCACATTCTCAAAACTAAGACCCAAACAACTGCTTGGATAATTGGAGCAATAAGATACATACAACATCTATTTTAGGTCCTTAACTGAGATTAGTACAATTACAGAAAACCTTTATGATTTTACCTCAGTTAAAAGTAACAAAATCAATAAGTGCTAGTTTACTACAATCCAGCTAGACTAGTTAGGTTGGAATTGTTTGTTGCTACATGCATTAGGATAAACTGCATACTATAAATTATAGTTATGCAACCTAAAAAATATATGGTTGCCCTATGTGTAAAAGCATAGCAAGTAACATAGCATAACATAAGTGATATGCCTATTAGCCTATTTCAAAATGCATTTGACAATACTGTCCTCATGTCATCTATGCTTAAATCCACCACTGCCAAGCGGCAATCAAATCAAGTTAAAGACAGAGCACTTGATTTATGGCATGCTGACCAGTTATAGTAAGTTTGTATCCACTCATAAATAAAAAGGACTGATTCTGCAAAATATAGTTGAGTAAAAAGTAAGATATCTGACTTTAAAATGTAATGTAGTAAAGTAAAGGTCTCCACAACCAGAAATGCTTAAGTAAAGAGACATTAAAAAAAACTGCTTAAGTACAGTAACAAATTAACTTTGTTACTGTCCACCAGTGTTAGTACCAGCAGCACTCATGCAGCCACAGACCATGATGCTACCACCACCATGCTTGACTTTAGGCAAGACACAATTTTCTTGGTATTCCTCATCAGGGCATCACCACACAATCTGAGCCAAACAAGTTTATCTTAGTCTCATTAGACCACAGGTTCCAGTAATTCATTTTCTTGTACAGGTCATCTTTACCAAACTAATTGCAGGCTTTCTTGTGAGCCGGCTTAAAAAGAGGCTTCTTTCTGGAATGACAGACTGCAAACAGACTTGTTGCAGTGTGCGGCATATGGTCTGAGCACTGACAAGCGGACCTTCCACTTCTGCAACCTCTCAAAGTGTTCTTTGCCATGAGGTGCCATGTTGAACATCCAGCGGTCAGTATAAGAGAATTGTACTTAATGCACCAATTTCTTAGCCTAATAAAAGATACACAAATTTGTATGGTCCTGTCAAGCAGACAAATACATAAACATGATGAATAGGACATGTGGCTTTGCATGGTTAAACGATGTACAGCTGTTATCACTTAGGGTGTTCTCACTTTTGTTGCCAGTTATTTAAACAATAATGGCTGTATGTTGAGTTATTTTTAAAGGACACTAAATCTGTACTACTTTAAAAGCTGCACAGACACTGCTCTAAAATATATCCAAGTTTCAATTCTATAGTATTGTTCCTTAAGAATATATACTTAAATGGTTACTGAAATGTAAATAGTGTACTCACTTTCATGAGATACTGTATGTACATATTGAGCATCACATTTAGTCTCTATTTGCAGTTATAGAGCTTTTGTCTTCTGGGAAAGCTTACCATGTGATAAAGTCTACACTCCGTCCTTGTCACACGTACTTTTAATGGGTTTTTTGCCTCTAGTATTGTGAAAACAGGTTGGAAAAGAACCACATCCAGGTTTAATAATCAGGTGTCCATATAATTTTGCCCATATTGCATATCTTTTGCTTGTGATGCAAGGAGAAAATAACACAGCTCATATTTGGCTAATGGCTTGTGGGTGCAAACACAATTATCTAAATTAAAAGCTTGCAGAGGGAAAAATTCCCTGAGATGGTTTGAGAATAAAACCTGAATGGAACCTCTCCTCGTCTGGGTGACACAAAATGTCTTTTCCTTAAAAAATAAAACAATATAAGATTCAACTGGTTATATTGATTACAATCAATATTTCCATTTAAGTAGCCTCTTGGCTCTTTAGGCTGTTTTTGTGAAATTATCCTCAGCTACTTCGAGTGGTCTCCAGTTGAAAAGAACATCTTATACTCATAAGTTTCTCCATATTTGTATTAAAGCACTTAACTACCTAATTATCAGGACATGCACTGTTACACTGCAAAAGCTATTCCTTTTAGCCACTAGTTTTCCAGGCAATCATATAATGGGATTGGGAAGCAAACAGGAGCTTTGACTTATCTTGTGGTCTAGGTGATAGATTAATGATTAGTCCACTGCGGTATATACAGTGAGAAAAATAAGTATTTGAACACCCTGCTATTTTGCAAGTTCTCCCACTTAGAAATCATGGAGGGGTCTGAAATTGTCATCGTAGGTGCATGTCCACTGTGAGAGACAAAAACAAAAACAAAATCCAGAAATCACGATATATGATTTTTAAACTATTAATTTGTATGATACAGCTACAAATAAGTTTTTGAACACCTGTCTATAAGCTAGAATTCTGACCCTCAAAGACCTGTTAGTCTGCCTTTAAAATGTCCACCTCCACTACATTTATTATCCTAAATTAGATGCACCTGTTTGAGGTCATTAGCTGCATAAAGACACCTGTCCACCCCATACAATCAGTAAGAATCCAACTACTAACATGGCCAAGACCAAAGAGCTGTCCAAAGACACTAGAGACAAAATTGTACACCTCCACAAGGCTGGAAAGGGCTACGGGGAAATTGCCAAGCAGCTTGGTAAAAAAAGGTCCACTGTTGGAACAATCATTAGAAAATGGAAGAAGCTAAACATGACTGTCAATCTCCCTCGGACTGGGGCTCCATGCAAGATCTCACCTCGTGGGGTCTCAATGATCCTAAGGAAGGTTCGAAATCAGCCCAGAACTACACTAGAGAAGCTGGTCAATGACCTGAAAAAGAGCTTGGACCACCATTTCCAAGGTTACTGTTGGTAATACACTAAGACGTCATGGTTTGAAATCATGCATGGCACGGAAGGTTCCCCTGCTTAAACCAGCACATGTCCAGGCACGTCTTTAGTTTGCCAATGACCATTTGGATGATCCAGAGGAGTCATGGAAGAAAGTCATTGGTCAGATGAGACCAAAATAGAACTTTTGGGTCATAATTCCACTAAACGTGTTTGAGGGAAGAAGAATGATGAGTACCATCCCAAGAACACCATCCCTACTGTGAAGCATGGGGGTGGAAGCATCATGCTTTGGGGGTGTTTTTCTGCACATGGGACAGGGCGACTGCACTGTATTAAGGAGAGGATGACCGGGGCCATGTTATGTGAGATTTTGGGGAACAACCTCCTTCCCTCAGTTAGAGCATTGAAGATGGGTCGAGGCTGGGTCTTCCATACAGAAACCTGACTGATCTAGAGAAGATCTATGTGGAGGAGTGGGCCAAAATCCCTCCTGCAGTGTGTGCAAACCTGGTGAAAAACTACAGGAAACGTTTTACCGCTGTAATTGCAGGCTACTGTACCAAATATTAACATTGACTTTTTCAGGTGTTCAAATACTTATTTGCAGCTGTATCATACAAATAAATAATAAAAAAAATCATATTGTGATTTCTGGATTTTTTTTTAGATTATGTCTCTCACAGTGGACATGCACCTATGATGACAATTTCAGACCCTCCATGATTTCTAAGTGGGAGAACTTGCAAAATAGCAGGGTGTTCAAATACTTATTTTCCTCACTGTATTTGAAAAGGGTGCTAAAAGTGTTTTTGGAGCAACATTTGTATATTCAAAAACTAATATTAAAACCACCAGCCAATTAAATGTAAAAAAATAAATTTGCAGACATGCACAGCCTTTCTCTCTTTCTTACACACAAATGCGTTTGAGGATGTGCAAGCCAGCTTTAATCTTTGTCAAAAGGATTTTCATATCCAGAATATCTTTCAACATGGTCTCATTCTGCTGAAAAGCCGCACCTCTTATGAAATCATCAACGCATTTTTAACATGATACACCACACACAGTTAAATGCTGGCTCTGGGCTAATGATCAGAATGTCAAGAGTTCAAGGTCCATCATTGCCAAGCTACCATTGTCAGGCCCTTGAGCAAGGCCCTTAACCATCTCTGCTCAGGAGCGCTGCATCATGGCACTGTGATACTGTGCTCTGAAATCTGCTTCCTAACAAGCTGGGATATGTGAAGAAAAGAATCTTCTTTGTTCTACACATCTGTAACAAAGGCTTTCTTCTTTCTTCTGAAGTAGCTCAAGTAAACGTCAAAGAAACGAGAAGAATAATAAAGTCAAAGTTCTTCAAAGTATCTAGGTTCTTCAAAACTAATTGGGTATCAGATTAACACATAAATTATAGATCAAATTATTATTATTATAGTCAGTAGCTTTAAAAATGAACCATGTCATGTTAAAAATCACATCATATAATCTTTTTTAAAGTCCAATAATTTACAATAACGTTTTAGCATTCCTTTTTCCTGCATCTTTTCTTCCTGGAATGGAGGAACTAATGTGCAAAAATGCAACCCTAACCCTAAGTATGGGCATTATGTTATGGCATAAAATTAATCCTTTTTTTAATTAAATGTTTCTCATTTATTTTCATTATATCTCCTTGTTTTTACAACCCCAATTCGAAACAATTTCGGATGCTGTGTAAAATGTAAAAAAGAAAAGAAAAGAAAGAAAGAAAAAGCCTATATTTAAAAAAAACTATTTTATTCCCTGTAGAACATAATTAAAAACCATATAACATTTATATATATAAAATATATATATATAAAAAAAATTTAAGTATGGTTCTTTTGCATTTGATGGCTACAACATCTCAAAAAAGTATTTACCACTGTGTATCATCCCCTGTTTTTTTCAACAACAGTGTGTATATGTGTCTGGAAACTGAGGAGACCATTTGTGTCTGATGCAACATTTTAGCTGCTCAAACAGTAATGGGCCATATTTTTTATTTCATGATTTGCCAGATGTTTTTAATTGGTAGTTCAGCACCCACACTCTTCTCTTTTAAAGTCATGCTGTTTTCATAGATACAAAATGTAGTTTACCATTGCCTTCCTGAAATTTTTAATGCCTTCCCTGAAAAAGGGACATCCAAGGGGAAGCATATGTTGCTCTAAAACTTGTATATACATTGATGCCTTTCCAAAAGCTGCCATTCTATGTGCAATAATGCACCCCATGCATTCAGAGATGTAATGCATTTAGTTTAAACCTCCATGACAGTTGGTCTCTCTCCTCCTTAGTCCAGAGAACACAGCATCCAAGGTTTTCAAAAGAATTTTCAATTTGTCTGACCACAGAACAGCTTTCCACTTTGCTTCATTCCATTTTAAATATGCTTTGTCCCAGAGTAGACGGTGGCATTTCTAGATCATGTTCACCTATGGATTCTTCTGTGTGTTATTTTAGCTTTAACCTGCACTTGTGAATATCACAGCAAAAACTCTAGGCATTTCAAAGCATTTCTGAACCCATGCTGCCTGTTTTTAATGCAGTGCCACCTGGGGCCTGAAGTTCATGTGCATCCAATATTGATTTTTGGCTTTACATATGCTAACAGAGATTTCTCCAGATTCTCAGAATCTTTTGATATGATGTCCTGCAGATAATGAGATATTTAATGTCATTTTATGTTCAATATAACATTGTTTTTGCAGATTTGTGCCCATCTTTACCTCTAAGAGAGGTAAAAATATTTACCTTAAATATTAAGATATATATTTTTTTTTCAATCATGTTACCGATCTGTTGCTAATTAACCAAATCGGTTGCAAAATATTCTCCTGCTGCCTCTTTTTAGTAACACTTAATTTTTTTAGTCTTTTGTTGCCCATCCTAAATAATTTTTATCACGAATTGCGGCAATCAAATTCAAAACATGTTCTTTCCCATAAATAGTACATTTCCTCTATTTAAACATTTAATGTTTTCTGTGCACCTTTTTCTCTGGGTGAAATTTCCAAATCATTGCATTCTCAAATTAATTTTATATACATTTTACATTGTTCCAACTTCCAGTTATAGAAAACAAGGAGATATAACAAAAAGAAATGAGAAGCAATAAAAATGATCAAATTAAGACTATAGACTAAATAGACTATAGTCTTAATTCAAAAAAGGAATTGACTGACAACCTTTTCAGAGGCATGAAAGAATACCTACTGCAGTAACAAAAAAAGTTTTACTTAACCAAAGCAGACATTAGATTTAAAAAAAACATACAAACCATAAACAACTGTTTATGGTAATAAATTATATATATTTCCATAACATTTGATGACATCACTAGATGTTTAATCGAGATAATCTCTAGTTCCCCTGAGCTGCTCACAACAGGCTCATCTTCTGTGACCTTTTAGCTTCTTTTATGTCCCTCCAAAGATCAAACAATGATTAATTCCTTGTCCAGAGCTGGATGAAGTACTGCAAACCCACCTGAACATTTTATTGTAAATAATACAGTGTTATACTAGTAACCCATTGTATAACATCCATCAATGTCCTGGTCAAGTCAAGTCACTGCAACAGGCATGAAATAAGTAGCAGAAGAGAATTTCTCCTTTGCATTGGTTGCATCAGGGCTTTATTCTTTCATTAAACTGTCAAGACATCATGCAGTCGAGTATAATCAAAGGACAAGGAAAATAGAGGCAGAATGGATTGAGTTGACCAGCAGTGTAGTCTATTTTTTTTTTCAGAAAAGCATAACACAACCAAATGACACAGCATGACATTTCCAACAAATCAAGAGCTCTTTTAAGCAACCCATAGATTGCATACATATATAATTCATTGTATGATGTGTATCATAAGGTGTACATATAGTATCATGAAAATCTGAATTCAGAGACTAACAAAGACTTTCCCACTGTGTTCTTCTCCTATTCCTAGCACGAATTTTCTTTCTACAATCTCACCTTTTCTATTTTCTCCTCAATTGGGTCTTGCCAATTCCACCAACCACCCAGCTCTTCCATGTCATGTAATGAGCACACAGGCACATGCAGGTGCAGGCTTGCAAATTTAACAAGGGAACAGATCCAAATGTAAAAAAGCAAGTGCACAGAAACTGAGTAGTAACAATGTGTCCAAACGGTGATGTCAGAAGGTTTGGTAATGTTATGGAACAAGTCAGTATAGCAGTTTGTGTGAGTGGATAGTTGTGCTTCTGAGATTGAGTACAGGTGTGCTTAATCAGTAGAGGGTTGATTGTGAATGGAAGATTGTGTGAGTGTTCTCTGGGTTGTTCTCTGGGTTGCCCAAGTTTGTAGGCTGTAATGACTTCTGGGAGTTGAAGTGAAGGCAACTTCCTCATCTGTTGCTGCTCATGCTGCATCATAAGGCAGTGCAAAATCAAGGAAAGCAACATTTACCCCCTTCCTCATACATGAAGTTACACAGATGCCTATGATTAGCTAGTGTTGCTGTGATTTACAAAGGAGAGACAGTAATGGCAACCCTCACACACTGAGAGCTTTACACTGTGCCACAGATTATTATTATTATTATTATTATTATTATTATTATTATTATTATTATTATTATTTGCAGGATTTAAACTCAGGACTTTAAAATTCTGGATGATAAGGGAAAAAAATTTGTTGTGCTAGACCAGCAAGTTTCAAAACATTTTTACTGCATTTTGAAATTTCAAGCTACCTGTGTAAAATGAAACCCTTTCTTGATCTTAACAGCAAGTGGCTCTTATTAGGCATTAAACATTTTTCATATTCCACTTAAAATACTTCTCTGGTTGTCCATTTCAATAAAACATATAAAATCTTCAGTGGTGTCAGAGGTGTTTCCATTTACAAAGCTGAGAACCTTTTTCTAGGATCTCTTTTTTCAATAACATGCTTTCCTGCAATTATCATTCCAAATTTTCTCACATCTTTCACACCGATGACTAAAATGCAGCCGAAACGTGAAACAGCCATCACTGTGTTTCACAGGAACACTTCTCAGCTCTTCTTCTGACACCTTTATGAACCAGAAAAAAAAAAACAGTAAGACTCATCACTTTATACAACATTCTAACACTGGCTGTCACACAATGATTTATTGCAACATTGTCTACTTGACTGCTTTTCATACGACTGCTTACCACAGTCAAAATGATGACATTTGGTGTCAGATAAAGCTGCCAGATGAACCGAACACATTTAATTGGGTTTCTTTTGTGTCATTCAAGCAACAGTTTTTAAACACCGCTCACAAGCAGACAGTTTGTTGGCTCTTTCAATGCATTTTCTACCTAAATCTTTCTTCAAATGTCTGTAAAAATGTGGTGGCCAAACAAAATCCTTGATGAAATACAGCGATGATTTAATGTCTGAATAAGTGTGAAACTTACCTCAACAGTATAAAAGTACATGTTTAATTACCACTAAAACACCTGCCACCTAAATAATATCTTATTAAGTTGAGTAGAAAATGCTCATTTTAGAACTTAATAAATACTTGCAGTGGCTGTAATGCACCTGCAGAAGTAAAGACCTGGGAACCCTGTGATTGCCTATGCATGTCAGTGATATTTTGTGAAATGCAAATAATTCACTCATTCATCTTCAGTAATGAAGCCAATGATTAGCCAAGGATTACACTTCCCATCAGACACTACACTTTACTAAACATGTCATGTGACTTTCTTTGCATTTGTTTTACATTCACTGCTAATAAGCACATGTATTAAATCCTCACCTTGGATGTTTATCTTTGATGGTCCTTGTTTTCATGCTCAGGTTATGGATTTCTTGTCATGTCTTGAGTTTCTTTGTGTTTTTTTTTTTTGTTTTCATCCTTATTGTTGTACGTTTGCTCTGTAATTATATAATCTGTCTTTGCATATGGCTATCTTCATCATTACATGACACGTATCCACTATATCCAGGTCCACACCCTGTTCCAGAAACACTTATACACAATAAACCCATTTCAGCTCTATACCTATGAAAGTTAAGAGGAAACTGGAGACTCCAGAAAAACCCACATACATGAAAAACTACAAAACTCAAAATAAACAGTGACCAAATTTTAGGATGCAAAACTTCTCACAATGTGAAATTTTGTTTCTGGAAATGTGACATATCGTTTTTTAAAATCAAATTTATTTTCTATATTCAAATGTGCAATTTCTATTGAAAGTAAAAGTTTTTGTGTTTATGACCACCTGAAAATCTTTTTGGTGGTCATAATCTTTTAGACAGGTTTCATTTCACATTTAACAAGTTTAACTTTACATTTGCGGCATTTACATTTACATTTGCGGCATTTAACTCCCTCTCCCACACAGAGCTCCATAGATAATACCATGTAGCTAATTGAAAACTACAATGCAATACATTTCCTGAATATTGTGCTGTCAGTCATTTTGTTGCAAAAGATAAACTGCAAGAGAGATTTATTTTGCTTTGGTTTTTTTTGCATCAGGGCTTTATGATTTCGTTTTGCAGTAAAAAAAAATAAAAAGAATTGAGCAATATGTCTGAAGGACAGTTTGGTACATTGGGAAAGACAGGCTGAGGGAAGCCGCTTACATTCATCTCAGAAGAACAGTGCATTTCTATCCTATCAGCACACAACAGAAATACATCAGTCGAGCAGCAGGAAGCAATAGAACGACCAATCGCCATAGGTAGAACCCATCCACCTCCTATACTCCAAGAAGTTGTCTTTTTTTGATGAATTTATATTCAGCCCCAGAGCCATTTATCTGTAGGTTCAAAATTTGATTGTACAGAGATGGAAAGATAACACTGAAATTCACAGCGGTGGACGGAATAGACTATTCCTGTACTTATAAAGCTACAAATCCTCAGAAAAAATTACACCACTAAAAGTACAAAAGTTACTTTTGAATGTATATAAATATCCAAAGTTGAAGTACTGATATATTAGAACTATGTTTTAATAATTTATGCAATTCAACCTTCTATCCTACAGACACAAAGTGCACGTCTCGCTCTAAATTGTGGGGTTTCGCATGTGGTCTCAGGTTAGCTTTTAACACAACTGTCATGTTTAAGCCACAGAACAATGTTTCTCATCAGCTACTGCTCTTCCTTGTTTCATGACACATGATTTTTGCACCTGTTTCACATTTTTTTGTTCAGTCACATCTTGTATTCATTTCACTGTGCACCACAATCATCGTCTCATGTTTGTTCTTCTGTGATTGTCCTTCTTGGTGGTCATTGTGTCTTGTTCATGCCTCATCTTTTTTTTGTCTTGTTGTTTGTGTATGTTAGCACTTGTGATAGAAAGAATATCTGCACTTACAATTGCTATCCGAATATGACATGGCAAGAATGAATGTATTCACTGCAAAGGAGAAATGGGATGTTTCTCTGCATCATAATACAACAAGATGTACAATGTAGCATACTAAAATTAACATTTCATTACAGTATCATAGTAAAAAAACTTCATTACTGTTCAACTATTTGTGAAGAATTAATCTATATAAAAACGAATAAATAATAGTAAATGCCTAATACATTTTGGTGCATATTAAACTCCTGGCTTTTAGCAATGCCTCGGTTTTGCTTATAATTAATTATTAATAATATAAATATGCCTTCGGATTAACCAAGCCTGTAAATGTGTTTATTGGCATATTTGTTCTGGTTTCTTCTATAAAGCTTCCTCAGAAATATTTCAGGCACCTTAGTGGTAGCAGTCGCTATAGTAACACTGAAGTACACCAAAGTTTCCCTGGCAAGCCTGTGCAGTTTGTCAGCCTCAGTGACTCCAGTGCCTGATAGGTGTGCCTACAGGCGATCTTAGATTCTTGTCACCATCACCACCAGACAACTTTGTGAAACAAAACTGCTTATGTGAGGAATAATGTGAGAGGGTTCATCATTTTACTATAAAAACAGAACTTGGTTTATGAATCTAAGACGATCCATTATATGTTCTATCGATTTATCAATATATTCAATGTTGCAAAAATCTGCATAAAATACCAAGTGCAAATAGTCATGTACTCACCAATGTCTATGAAGTAAAAACAAAAAGGCAACTATTTATACGACATGTTCTCCATTGCAAAAACATATCTGTGTATGAACACTTAATCTTTTTTTATCTCTCAATGTTTCCTAAAATGAAAGCACTGAAATTGAAGACCACTCCAACCATGTTTGAAACCTTTGTTTTTATATTACATTTGAAAGCAAAGGAAAAACCCAGGTCTTTCTTAAGTCTTCTTCTTTATCCCTAATTATTTTCTCTCTTAAATGCAAGTGTTTGTTTTTGAAAGAAATCGTCAAGATGCTATTGATATAATTACTTTCTTTTCTTTTTTTTATTTCTGCTGTATTTGCTGTATTTGACTGACCTTGTAAATTCTCAGGTTGGACGTGGGGAAACACCAGAGTGCCCCCATGTTAAAATTATTTAGGATTCTTTCCTTAATCCTAAATTTCCTTTATCCGAGCCTCCCTTAGAGCCTTTGGTCGAGACTTCACTCGACCCAGAGTCTGGCAGCCTCTAAGGCTTGGTCCTCTGGAGTGTCCCTCCAAGACCTCTGTGACGCTGCGGTGGTTCACCCCTGCTCACCTTTGCCAGGTTTTACAACCTTGACCCCTGTGCCACTCCTTGCATCTCTGTTCTTTGACTCAGTTGTGCTCTTTCACACTAGTCAGGGACTGGTCAGTGTGGTGTTATTGGACTCTTGTTCCCAAAGCGTTGAAAGGGAATGTCTTTAGGTTATGTATGTAACCCTAGTTTCCTGAGGGAACAAGACCTACGGCGCCCCTTCAGCGCTTCCTTCACGTTTACAGAAGCTAAAGCCGTCTTCTCTGCAGGTGCGCTTTATACTCCCTTGTCGTGACGTCACCTCGCTGGTGACAACCTGTCTTCAATTTTGACTGATTAGACTCATTACTCAAAGCATGGACAATGCAGTTGTGTTCCCAAAGCTTCCAGACGCAGCGTCTCGTTGCCTTTGGGAACTGAGGTTACATGCGTAACCTAGAGACTTTCAAGGGCCTTACTCAAGGGCCTAGAAGTGGCAGCTTGCTGGTACTGGGTTTTAAACTGATAACTTCATAATTAGAACAACAACATCTTAAGTACTAAACTACCACTTCCCTGTAGAACTTTGCACATGCATGTTTTCCATGTGTACATTGCACACTGTACAATTTTGTAATTTATGTTTTATCTGTATGTAAAAAATACAAACTCTTGAATCTCTTAAATGTCTTTACAACTTAAAATGACCCTTAGGTATTAAAATAGAGAAAATGGGCCTTGTGGTAAATGAGGTCTTTTCACTGCATTTTCAAAGACTGTATCTAATTTGGTTCATGTAGTTCCATGATTTATGCTTTAGAAAAAAAAAGAAAGAGAGAAAATGAGAGAGAGAGAGTGAGAGAGAGAGAGAGAGAGAGAGAGAGAGAGAGAGAGAGAGAGACCTGCAGGCTGTTACTTCCAATAGTAAAAAGTAATTCAAATTAATTCACTACAGAATTAAAAAAAAGCCTTATTTCTGCTTCTGTCATTTCGTGGCACAGATAATAAAAACCCCACTATTGCTATAGTTAAAGTGAAAGGTATTTCAAAGGAAAAGAGACAAGACAAAAAAGAATAGAGAGACACTTTCATACACAGTGCAATCCATTAAACATCACATCCATCTATTTTTTTTTCATCCTACATGGGGTCACAGGGAAGCCTGGACACTATCCGAGAGAGGCCGTGCCGGCCCATCGCAACGCACAATTACACACACAACGAACAGTTTGGAATTGCCTGCAGCCTAGTTCTTTAACATGAAAGATGAAACCAGAATACACAGAAGAAACTTATTTGAAGCATAAAAACTTGCAAACTTGACCCACAAGGCTGAGTTGGGAATTAAACATTCAGCCCTTAAGGTGTAAAGCAAACATGCTAATCAGTAATCATCAACCCCTTAAAGAGACATAACATACACAGTTTTGGCCAATCTCATGTTAATCTTGAGTAGCTACAGTATATAGAATTGCATCCTTCATATCTCCAAAGAGTCTTAAGTTTTATCAGCTCAATAAAAGAAAGATTTTTACTTCTCTCCAAAAACAGTCAAGCACCTATAGGTGTGCCATACGTGGAGATAAAGAGTTGTGGGCTTTTGTGTAGCGATCGTCTGCAAGATGTGACATCACTATAAATAAAGCAGGGACAAAACCCTTTGTCCTAAATTAACTATAGCTAAGTATATGATCCAGCTGTATTTATTTGAGCCAGAATCATATCCAGAGTCTGAAATTGAACATGACAGCCATATGTGGCTATATGGTAGCTACTGAACAAGGTTCTCCTCCCTCACATCCAGAAAACACACTTCTTTGGAGACATTCTTCTAGAGCATTTCATATGCAGGTAAAACCAAATGAAGCATGTTGATGGTCAGGGCTCTTGTTTTCACTCTGGTTGTTTAGTGCTGCACTCTTCTGGAAGTGCCCATACAAGAAATTGGCCTCAATAAGGGCCATGCTCCAGAAAACCTTTTTACAAACCTGAAAAGATATATGTGTATATGTCACAAAAAAACTCGCCACACATCCAAATTCTAATTTTGAACTTTGGTCATGTTTAGCAAGAGAATCCAACAAAAAAAAAAACTCAGAATGCATGAATAGCATGAGACCAGCTCTTTAAAAATTACATAATTTTGTAAAAAAATAGAAGGTTGTTTATAGATATATTAGTCAGAGACTATTACATTTGAAAAAAATTTAAAAAATGATTTGCATTCTTTTATCATAAACACAAATTCCTCTGCATTATCATGCACACTTCTGAAAACATTCATTAAAGCAGCCTTTTACAGCTTTTGAGCCTCAGTTATCATCTGTCTAAACCCATTTAAAAAGAAAGCAAAACAAAAAACTAGATATTATGCATTTAATCACACAAGATCACACAAGATCAAATTATTCAGACTAGAGAGATATTTTTAAAACAGACATCAGTGCATCATTCATTATTTTTTTCCAATTCGCATAGTAAGATTTACTAAGCTTCTGGAATCTGATACTATAAATAAATATGGAAGCAGGGATTCTGTGAGAGGTTATCAATATATTTTCACTTTGGTGATGGTGTGGGGTGAACAGGCCAATACTGTATAAAGTCTTGTAGGACACACAAAAAAACATTCAACGCACCCCTGGTGCTGAAACAGACACATACAGTGGGATTGTGTTACTCTACACTACTAGGTAATTACACTTTTTTTATTGCGTAAGCCTGTTGATAAATGTTTTAAATTTACCCTCAATTGTCGGATGCTAGAAATATGACGCATGTTACAATTGATTACGAAAGAGACAGGCTACTGTTAAGTATTTCCTGTGCAGTAAGTGGTCTATGATCAAAAGCTCAATGTTTAAATACATGAGAGGAGCAGGTCTCTCACAGTCTGAGTTGTACCTAAAGGTCCTTTATGAGTGGTGCTCCTACTTTAATTTATAAATACAAGTAGATTACATCATGCCAGTTGTTTTGGGGTGATATAGATATATCTGAAAAATTATACAAAGCTTTTGTGCTTGTTGGGTTTATAAAGTGATAGATAGATAGATACCGTATTTTTCGGCCTATAAGCCGCTACTTTTTTCCCAGGTTGCAACAGAAATCATATAAGCACAGACAGGTTTCCAAAACTCGTGTTTTTTTATTTTTCTTGGCAATAGCGTTACGGGTTAGTCAAAGAAACTTAGAAATGAGCATCAGAAAATAATAAAGACATATTCCTCGGTCTTGCACACATGCAGTAATACCGGAAAAAAAATGCAGTGCCAGGCTATTCCCAAAATACCGCTCTGCTCTTAAAGGAGCCACAACATATTTTACCCGTTACACCGTGTAACAGACACTGTCTTGCGTTAAAGCCTGTTTAAAGTTCATTAGTTTCAATATAGACACCTGCGGCTTATAGACAGGTTCAGTGTATTTATATTCAAAATAAAAATCTTGAAATCTCTATACTACCACTGCTACTGTGCCACCTACATCATCTTGAGCAGTTCAGAATCAATATTTGTCTAATAACATGACAAAAACATACAAAATACAACCTACTCACCAGAGATGCATACTCATAATTTGCAGTGCTTCTCAGAGTCTGTAAACCAGTGGTACCGCTCATATTCACCGGTCTGGAAGTGGCAAACAAACCATTTCCCGGGCTGAGACAAGCTAGCTATTTTCTGTAAACTTGATTTTTAAGTTTCTCTAAGACCAAATCAATTTCTCTTCCTCTATAGGCATAAAAAAGCCTCATTTTGATGTATTAATATCTGCAGTGCGCTACAGACCTGTTTTGCCACTCGAACTTGGCTGTAACAGTTTCCCTCTGACCAACCAATCAGAGGACAGAAAAATGCTGGCACTATTCTGGGCCAGCTAGCTGCCCTGTGAGGTGAAATTGAAATCTGATTGGTTAAAGAAACAGACTCATTGATAATATTATCTATGGTAAAAAGGGCCAGCAGTACTGACTTTGAAGGCCCTGGGCAGATTAGATTGACATGGCAGCACATAGAGGCTGAAGTCTGATTGGACAAAAATCTAAGAGCCACATACACGTACTGGAAGCAGTGCAGCCAAGAGAAACACTACAAAAAGAATATAATAAACTGTTGGGAATAAATTATTAAAATTTAATGTGTGTGTGTGTGTGTGTGTGTGTGTGTGTGTGTGTGTGTACAGTGAATAAATATAAAGGCTATATGAAGAGATGTGTCGGCACTGTTGCAAAGTACAAGTAAATAGTTATAACCCTATGGCAGTGAGAAATGTACAGACACCGTTGTAAGGGTAAAAGGATATAAGGCTATGATATTGAAAAAAAATGTGCAAAAGCTGAATAAACAAATATGTATGCTATATATATATACATATACTTGAATGTGAAATATAAGGCAGGATGTACTTTAATGTATTTATAGATAGATGTAAATAATATGTGTAGAGAATGAGGGGTATAATAATACACTATAACTACACTAAACATAAGTCAAAACAATACTGTAACTCTTAAGTGGCCTGCAATAGATATCTATCCTTATAATATCCCTCTATCCCTATACTCTACTGAACACCTTAGGAATTAATTGGAATGCTCCTGCACCCCAGGCCTCCTAATCCTACATCAGCACATACAAACTGTGGTCAAACCTTTGTTTATAGTATATGTTATCTCATGTATACATACCTGCCAAAATACATTAAATTTAAACTGCACATTTATACAGCACCTATTGTATATGTAAAATCATTTATGATATTTGTATTTGTCCTTGTGTTATTTCTGTGATAAATCTTCATTTATTCCGTCCTGATAAATCCTGTGCAGTAAGATAATGCATTTTAACACAAAATGGCATGAAGTCTGAAGCCTGTTACTTATTGCTTTCTAGCCCATAGATTAGATTTATGCAGACAAATTATTTTTTATTTTTTGTAAGCACTGTTGTTTAATTCTCAAGGAAACATCCAGAACACATAATCAGAGGCGAATGAAGGCATCCATACATTAAATGCAATATATGGGTGGATGTAAAGTGTGAATATTTTATTTTATTTACTTCCTCACTCACTAAATACCTTTGGACAACCTAGAAGTAAATACACCCAGCAAAATAATGTATAAAAAATAGTGCTGATTTTCCATGTTTTTTATTTGCAGGCAAAGCATAATTATGGAGTGAAAACACTTGAACTTGAATTAATAGCATTTATGAATGTCTTTTTGTCTATTGGAATGTGTGATATGTTTAATGCAGTGCTATAAGGCTTAATCATAATAATAAAACAAAGATACTGACAGGCAATGGATCTATCCATTCAATATTGTGAGCAAATGTTTCTGCTTTGGAGTATTGTTCCAAAGAGATTGGAGCTCACCTCTTCAACTAGTCAGAGGAAAGTTGGGGTTTTTTTCAGTAAATTTTGTAGGACAATAATGTACCCCATAAAACGTGGATTCCTGCCTTGACGATTATCATTCCAAATTCCACAATTGTTTTACCACTGATGGATCATTCAGAGGTGGTAGTTATTTATAGATGATTCAGATATACATGTGAGACTGAGAAATTTAATTGAAGACTCTGAGAAAACTAAAGAATTAAAAAAAAATAGTATTATGCTTAAGGCCTATCACTACACTTGTCCATAAGTCTTTGCACTAAAGAAGTCTGAGAATTCCCAGGCATGTTAATGAAGGCATCATCTAAACAGCAGAACAGTGAAAGGATGCATATCACCCAGTGCTGGGAAAGCACTCTGAAGAGGGTTGCTTTCACATATAATAAGGTCACAGGACTTTTTTGAAACATCTTCAGCCAGTCTTATTTGTAATCATTTAAATGACTTTGCATAAACACTTAATCCTTCTGTTTGCCTTAAGATGATCATTTCTAACAGCCAACTTAATTACCACGTGCTTAAAATGGTACAGTCTAATGCTAGCCATCTCTTATTCGTAAAGTATGAGAGAGGCTGACTGTACGTGATCAGAGAGTAAAAAGCGGTTCAAGTGCACAATCATAAAGATATAAGTGGAGACAGTCCTCTAGACACCCTGGTTTGGCCGATATATTTTAATCAAGCAAATTAACATAATATTTGCCATTTGGGGACTTCGATGTGAATATGGACAAGCAGTTGATGAGTCACAACTTGACTTACAGAATTTAAACTTTATACGAAAACTGAGCCAAATCCAAAAATTGGATATCATGTATGCCAACTAGAGGCTTAGCATAATGACAACATTTGTATTTGTTAAGTGCATCCAAAAAGCTGTATCTGTATTTAAATTTAAACTGAAAGTCAGCATGAGCAGTTTCCCTAAATTGGAAGGATTTTATAATGCAACCTCCAATACAGACTATGAGATGAATACAAAGCAGTATAGGGAAATGGACATTACTAACCCCATACTATAAAATCAGGGGAATTATGTACTGCTCTATATCTCTAAGACTGTTGGATGAGTGAGTGTAAAGAGAAGGGAATCTAGGGATCTTCTCAACCCAGACTATAAACAGGTGTATACTGAAGAGACTTTGAAAAGCCATATTTTATTAATGTACCCCCCCCTATATAACCTTCTCACCTTGCATACCCTGTACCCTGGGAGTTGCTTTTGGTGTTATTCACTTCCTGGTCATCTAGTGAAATATTTTAGATGTTCGGCTAAGATATATAGAGAATATGTGCCTAAAGCAAAATCTCTGTTATGTATAGGCCTGTGGGCTGCCAAAGCACAGAAGGCTGCACACAGATGGCACCATTTGTGTAGTTGTTGTGATAATGATAGTGAAATGTGAGCAGGTACAGCATCAGGAACCACTAAAATAACTTCAAAGTAATAACTGAGACCTGGAGGAGGCATGCAGAGCAAATGTTTTTTGCAGACACATACAGATAGATAGATATTCACCTACATGTATCAGTAGTCTACCGCCTAGAATTGTACACGCCAAACCCTTAAGCACTAATTCTGAATTTCTAATATCTTTGGTGGTTCAAATAGGATTACAGCTTCTTCTTTTTTTAGCAGTGTTCATCCAGCAGTGTATCCTGTTCATTGTACTGTAATTAAGAAAAGGAGCACTGGGTGGAAGTTTAATAACTAGCAAAAGATGTGGATTCTGGGAAAGCAAGGTTTGGAGAGATAAGGCAAAGGGAAGCATGAATTAAAATGATTTAGGTTTGTGGAACAGGGTGTAGAAGAACCTGCCTAAACAGTTAGGAAGGAATTATAACTTCAACGTTTAATGAATTAGCTGGGGTTGCATTGGCAGAAGAAAAGAAAAAGATGAGGTGATGTTTAATGAATAAATAAATAAATAAATAAATAAATAAATAAATAAATAAATAAAACAAGGACCATGAAATCTGAGAATATGGAAGATGGACGAGGGCTAGATAAACATCGTCATTTTTCATAAAACTTTCCTTAGATTAAGTATGATTAAATAATCAAAAAATACATTCCATCTAAGTAGCTGTTATAAACATAAATCCAAAGACTTGTTATACACCACATACCAAAGAACCATGATGCCCCCTGCTGTAAGGAGATTTTAAATGCATGAGCTCACACCTACTTTTGCATTCAGGGTATAAGCAAATGCAGAAAAATCACTGAAATCTTTAACATATATATCATCTTAGAGCATAATGCGTAATGCAGGGGATAACAGCTTTATTCATGATGGTGGTTGATGGTGGAATAGTTTAGATTTTAGCTAGTCAACCAAACAGACTTTCCAATTCTGTCACTTCTTTTCTTGCAGATTTAATATTGCAGAATGTATTATTGATTATATGTTCATAAACTCTAAAGAGAACCACATGTAGCCTCCCCACAGTGAGATAAACAACTCAGTGACCAAGAAACAGAGAATTTGTGTTCTAGATTTGTATGTTCTAGATCATTACTTAATTATGAGGATGAACTGATGACTTTGAAGATGCAATTAAAAGGTAAACAGCTCAGACCTAAGATATTGTTTGCTATGTGTCATGTAATAGGTCACAAAATAAGAAAACCCCATTTAAAACCTAGGAAAAAAAACAAGGACAAGATCCGTAACCAGAAACCTGAACCACGACAACCATGAACAAAAAACATTTACATTTGCGGCATTTAGCAGACGCTCTTATCCAGAGCGGTGTACAAAAGTGCTTTAAGTCTCTAGCAATGAATAAATCTACACTGGTACGCTGGATTACAAACTTAATATAAATATAACTCTTGAATTCTACAAAGCAAAAAGTGCTAATTTAAGTGTTTTAGGAAGAGGTAAGTCTTTAATCGTCGCTTGAAGATAATCAGGGTCTCCGCTGTACGAACGTCTAGGGGGAGTTCATTCCACCACCTCGATGCCAGAACAAAGAAGAGCCTTGAAGTGTACTTACCTCTCATTCTAAGAGAAGGTGGTACCAGTCGAGCAGTGCTGGAGGATCTCAGACAGCGTGGTGCAGTGCGAGATGTGATGAGGTCTCTGAGGTAAGAAGTTGCTGGTCCATTTTTGGCCTTCATAGGCAAAGCAACAGTGTTTTGAATCTGATATGTGCAGCTACTGGAAGCCAGTGAAGGGAGCGCAGCAGTGGGGTGGTGTGGGAGAACTTGGACTGATTGAACACAAGTCGTGCAGCTGCATTTTATATAATATATACTATAATGTATATATTATATATTATAATGTATATAAAAACTATAATAATAATATATACAACAGTATATTTTATTATATATACTGTTGTATATATAATTATATATACTGTTTTATAATATACAACATAATATAAACTCTGAGGTGCAAGGTGATACAAGTGCTAACAGTCATGTTACAAGAGCTGGTGAGGTTGTTGAGAAATGCAGTAAAGTACAGTGGCATTATCCGGTCACAAACTGGAAAATACAATTGCTTAGTAAAGGTCATGACGCTAAATAGAATGTAAATATCTACAGTACCTTCCACTAATATTGACACCCTTGCAAAATATGAGCTAAGAAGACTGATTTGTTTATTGTTTAACCTTTTGATTTTTTGTTAAAAAAAAAAACTATTTTAAATTTTCCAAGATAATGGATATAAATCTTCTTCTTAATGCCAAGGTCCATGCTGGTGGACTCTCCTCTTCAGTTCAGCCTATAGCTTTTCTATGGGGTTCAAGTCAGGAGACTGAAAAAGGCCATTGCACGACCTTGATTTTGTGGTCAGTAAACCATTTTTTTCAAGTTTGTTTTAGATCCTTGTACAGAAAGTCAGGTGTTTATTTAAAACCTGTTGATATTTGAGATCCTATCATGCTGTCAAAATGTCCAAGTCCTCTGACAGCGCCAAAAACCTTAAAAAGCCACCACCATTTTTTAGGTACTTTTCAATACGGACCCACCACTAGTGTTTATTGCCAAAAAAGCTTTATTTTAGTTTCATCTAACAATAGAACCTAATCGCATTTCAAGTTACAGTTGTGCCTGGCAAGCTATAGCCAACCCATCCTCTTTTTAGTACATTGAGTCAATATAGACATACATAGACTTCTTTCAGGTTAATCCATTAGATTTTCAGTACTGTTCAACTTCTTAATATATGATGAACATTTTCAATGCTTTTTCCAGATCTTATAGCTACAAGTTCAGCACTTTTTGTCACAGATAAAAGCAACATTACTTTTTTTACACACTTTGATAAATGACAGGGAATTTGGCTGTATGTTACCCCTGTGAAATATGGAGCCCTGGTTGAACAATTTCCTGTTCCTGGTCACCCAGGTAATAAGTAAAAATGAAATATCAGTGAAAAAAAGACTTAAACATTTTACTCATATGAATGAATGAGGTGCCACATGTTTCACAAAAAAAAAAAAAAATTAAAAAAAAGTTTTCATTTGATTCCATTTGTTTGCTATCCATTAGAGCTGACGATATTTGTAAACGATTTTCACAAAAGACAACATTTTTTCCTTAAATTTACCAAAAATGGCAGTATTAGTGGCACTGTATTAGTATATTGACATCATTGAATTATATAATTAGGTCTCGGTGGCATAATAAGAACTTAATGGCAGACATAAAGGCTGATTTTGTGTTTCCTCTGAATACCAAACAAATTAAATGAACGAACAGTATCTCTTTTTGTCAAAAACAGAATTTCATGGTTCTAGTCATTTTATTTTATTTCTTTTTGTGTAAATTATTCCTTGATTGGGAAATGTGCCTAGTCCATCTACACTTTGTTTCTCATTATAAGGTATCAAACAAACCCCATTACAATTAATATTTTCCTGAAGGGGCCAGGGGTTTGATTGTATAATTAATTAATTGTTAATTAATTGTTAATTTGTTTGCTACTTGAAAAATACACTTGTTCATTAAAGGCTGTTCATCATGTTAGATGAGCTAAATAAGGACAGCTAAAACCTAATATCTACCAATAGCATGACAGCAAAACTATTAGGATTGATCAATGCATTATAAAATGAGGTCTTAAAGAGGAAATTAAGATTTATTACAATAAAAGATGTATTACATATACAGACACTCAATGGTAAACAAGGAATCATGTTAATGATTTCTAATTATGCAAAGATTTATGGACTAATTTCAGCAGAAAACAAATTTCTTCATTAATATTGGTGTTCATTTTGGCAGAATTCAGCCACAGCAATATTGGACAGGTATACAGATATACAGTATCTCACAAAAGTGAGTACTTCCTTCACATTTCATCAATCATTTGTGTATATTGTGTGTGTGTGTGTGTGTGTGTGTGTGTAATATATTTGTAAAGTTGTGATGTAAATATACTATAAACCTTTGCAGAAAACAAATTTCTTCATTAATATTGGTGTTCATTTTGGCAGAATTCAGCCACAGCAATATTGGACAGGTATACAGATATACAGTATCTCACAAAAGTGAGTACTTCCTTCACATTTCATCAATCATTTGTGTATATAAAACCCCAATGAGCACCTGTGGGGCATCCTCAAGCAGAAGGTGGAGAAGTGCCAAGTGTCTAACATCCAGCAGCTCCATTATGTCATTATGGAGGAGCGTATCCCAGCAACAACCTGTGCAGTTTTGGTGAATTCCATGCCAATATTGACAACTTCTACACAGTTTTGAATGATCTGATTTGAATAGGTAAACTATGTACAGCAGATATTTTAACAATAATGGCTGTATGTTGAGTTATTTTTTTATAATTTAAATTCTCTCCTAATGTTATTATTTTTTGCATTTTCTGTTACAAACGGTTAAGTAAAATCCAGATCTCCAATGGAACGTGCAAACTTTTACTGAACTAGAAAAAAAAAAAAAAAACGGCTGTTTGCTGTCCCTCCCACTAGTAGACATAATGATAGTGTGCACAGGGCAGAATGAGTTCTGCCTAATGGTTCTCTATTAGGGCTTATATGTGTATAATCAAATGTGAAATGTGTGGAATTTATGAAGATTAGCTTCTGCCAAATGCAGAAGAAAGGAAAACAGCTTGCCTTAAGCAGGATCAAATCCTGAGAACTCCTTACACGCTTCACAAAGAAACCGCTCTTGCTTTCTCTGGCTCTATCTTGACATCTCGGTCAGAATATTGAGTGTTGGCGTTCATGTCAGGCTAGCAGCCGTGTACAGCCAAACAAACCACTGGCAGTGAGCCAGGCGAACCAGCCAGCTAGAACTGAGGACATTTTTATTTTCCAATTTTGACTTGGACTTATCCGTTAAACCATATTTTAAGATTTTTTACCCAATTTACTATTTACTGTGGAACAACATAATAAGGTTAATACTCACATTAGATGTTGTCGAAAACCTATGACATTTAAATTGTAATATAGCCATTTTCTCAGACAAGATTTCTTGCTTATTTGTGCATTTTTGCCTATTTTCACTGAATATACTGTTATACAGTACAGTCGAGACCTTCTAGCCTTCCAGTAATACATCATTATTGAGGAGCTAGTGGCTCTGTCGGCAAGGCTTTGGGCTGCCATACCAATTTATACTCTGGGGAGTACATCACAATGCAAGGGGAAGTGATAGCTCAGTGGTAAAAATGTTCAGCTTCTGATTGGAAGATCATGAGTTCAAATCCCAAGCTTCCACTACTGGGTCCTAAGCCAGACCCTCAACCCTCAGTTGTATAAAAGAGATAAACACATGTCGTTCTGGGCATCTGCCAAATGTCACATATAAGCGTAGTCAACTGTGTGCTCTAACCCCAAGTTCCTTAGAAGTGAAGAAAAATAAAAAAAAATCACTTTATATGTGAAAGACTTTCTTATAATTTTACACAGGCCTTACACAGACATAACAACAATAAAACTTGAAAGACTGTGAGTCATTCTTTTGAAATTAAAACCCAGCCAATTTTATATACATATGACACAAGGCACCTATGATGGAAACTTTGTGCATTATGCCTTTCCTTAGTCTGGATGCCAATATTTTGAATGGCTACTCAATACCCAAATGTCTCAATAAATCATAAAGCTTTTGTTCGGTCACAGTTTCAGCTGTTTTGTGTTTCTTGCGGATGACTGCTATGTTGGTTATAGTTTTACTCACTGGGGCCTGTTTACATTTGCATTGATGCCAGCACGACAGTCTTGTCTGTCATGAGTGAATCATTTTCTAGGCTGAACAAACAAAATATACTATTTTGCAAACATTAGTTCTGATGTTTCAGTACCACTCTGCAGTGAATCCAGGTTATTTTTATCACTTCAGGTGTAATAACAGGAAATCCAACACCAGATATGTATGTTGTTACAGGACAATAATCAACAGCTGGATTATGTTTAGAAAAATGTGATTCTTCTGTCTATAACCTAATCTACAGAAGTGTTTTACTCTACTTATCCCACCTCATGAGGATTGTGCACCTTTGAAGAAGTAGATGCCGAACCCGCAACATCCCGAACGATCTAGAGAGGAACCAGCGCCAATTGGATCCCACTTCATGTGGAGTTTTGACACTGGACCTCCTTGAGTGTTTAAAGTCTTTGACATGGAGAAGCTGGTGTTGGATCTGTGATGATCTCAAATGTTGAGCTATTTTATGAGTTGCTCAGTAGCTCCTAGTTTTATAACCACAAATGACTGTAGAAAGGACATTACTCATAATCACACACTCCAGTGCTCATGCTAGTTCTCACTCTCCAGTGTTCTGTATTGTTTAAGGACTATAATCACACTCTTGATGTCACCCAAATGAGGATGGGTTCCCTTTTTGAGTCTGGTTCCTCTCAAGGTTTCTTCCTCATAAAATCTAAGGGAGTTTTTTTTTGCCATAGTCACCATGGCTGCTCATCAGGGATAAATACACACCATTTACCGTCACTCTTAAAATTCTGTAAAGCTGCTTTGAGGCAATGTCTGTTGTAAAAAGCGCTATAGAAATAAACTTAACTTGACTTGATTTGAATTATTTTTGTTACTTTATTCTGATTTAAATAAAAGCCAAAGAGAAACATCCCACTGCATAATAATTGTGCATATGACCAAGGCCTATCACACACATTGTGGTTAAATCTTTTGGATCCTCAGGGCTAGATGGAAAGATTTTTTACTCTCTCAAAAGAATTATGGAGGGGTATCACGCACGTATCTGCTGTACTAATAAAAGCCAATATTGGAGTAAATGTCAAGTGCTCAATAGATTAAGGCCCTTAGACACACCAAATTGCTGGCCTTTTTTACTGCAGGCTGAGAAAGAGCGGCATCATCTTAAAAAGGATATGGACTATTTATCTAGCAGTCATAATGAAAAATGCAGACGTGAAGTCCAGCTTTGTTTACTTTTGAAAAACAATTACAATTTTCTACAAAGTTATTCTTGTAGAATCTGGCCACTATTTTCCTATTACAGTGAACTAGTTCTGAACTATTATTGCAGGGGTAAACCTTTCTACATTGAGATTATTTTAGCATTTTAGAGTTTTTATTTAGAGGTTTCAAGTGCCAGTGTTTTGTAACACTTACAATATATATCTATTAATTAATCAGTAATGCATGTTTTATGTCTTATTAACATCAAGGTAGAAAAACAAAGAGTTTTGGTGAGGGAATAACTATTTTACATGCAAGTGATTAGAGAAATGCAAGAAAACAGGATAAAGAGCATGTTTAATGAAGTTCCACAACATCAAATGGTGCCATAGCTCATTGTGTTTCAGCTTTGTACTCATTCCTGTAATCAAAAATTACACTTATTTCTTATTGATGCAATTCGACTTTGTAGAAATGTTTTTCTTTAAATTTTAATTTTAATTAAAGCCCTTTCTGCATATTTATTCCATAAATACATAATTGATAGTGACTTCATCAAAGAACTTTATTAATCTTGTAAGTTAGAAGTAATTAGAATTCACATTTGTACTATTGTACAATAGTACAATACTGATAAAATGTACTCAAGTACGTTAATAAATTAAAAATACTTTGTTACTGTCATGCTGCAATTCTGAAACTACTGGAAAATATTTACTAATATACAAATTTTAACATTTTAAAAACCTACTGATATCAATATACAGTGGTACCCCGCTTATCGACCTTAATCTGTTCCTTAAAACAGGTCGAAATGCGAAAAGGTCGAAGAGCGAATGTACACGCAATATACAATATACACGCACTAAATGAATTCATTGACCACTAAATAACACTTAGCTTATTGTTCAAAAACGGAAGTTTCATTTATGATAGATGCTCTCTCCATGAAGGCTGAGGCAAGATTGGGAAGATCCTTTCCCTCGCTCCACGTTTGGTTGTTTAGCGTGCACAAATTTCGGTCGAAAAAACTGTTCGATAAGCGAAAGGTCGATGTCCGAGCTGGTCGATAAGCAGGGTACCACTGTATATGTAATTTAAAAGCTGCCTGAGCCAAATGAACATGCAGCACAACAAGTTTTTATTTTGTTTTAGTTTTAAGAATTTAAATAGACAGCATTTCTATTAAATGAAATGCATTCAGCCACAGAGAAAAAAAAACAATGTAACCTATATCTGAGTGACTTACAGAGATGAGAATGCTATAAAACGTTTTTCTTTTATTACAGTTCTATAACAGTTACTGTCTTGTTCAAGGTGTATTCCTGCTTTACACCCGGTATTTTCAGGATGGGCCCTGGATCTACCTTGATGAAGAGTGTTTGCGAGGTTGATATAGTAGTTACCAAATTATTTTTTTTTGTGTGTGTTTTTACTATGAATTTTACTTTCTTTCATCAATGTTATATTTTTTAGTTAAAATATACTCATCCTAATGCTTTTCCTGAATCTGTCCTCTTAATGTTGTGCACTGGGTTATTGCCTCCACTGAGAATTTGTCATTTATTCATTATCATTATATGTTCATGTTGTTTCTATCTTACACTAAAACCTATGTACAAAGCTCTTATGTTGTCTTTTCCTATATCATTGCATGAACTTGAATGTTCAATATCATCCCTCTGTTTCATTTGTATTAATGGGATGTCAGTAAAAACAGAGGTCACGTTATATATTTTATGATCTCCTTTGTTCCTCAGCCGAGCCTTGCTGCAGGAAGTTTAGCTATTAAATGGCTTCAAGTGATTGCCTGGAGACTGATAAGAGGTTTTCTGTCAGAGTTCCAAGATCCAAAATCCAAATTAGGTGACCATGGACAGAATGTAAGTTTCTTGATAAAAAAAACAAAAAAACAAAAAAAAAGGTATTGCAAAGAATCTCGTAGGAACGTTTGCACTGAAAGAAAAAACAATTTTATACCTTTCAAGAGTAGAGGTGGACAGAGGCACTGTTGTTACTGAGGCAACTATAGGTCATGAAATGTTCACCCAACAAATAATCTTTAATAATAATATGGACAAAAGCTCATTTTTATATTTTGTGCTGTGAAATCATGCTATTGACACTACATTTTTATTCTATTCCTACTTTCTTAGGGCATAAAAACTGTAAATAGTTATTAAAACAGTAAATATTGAAAGCGTAAAGATTTGGTTTGGTTCCACAAGATCATAACTCTTAAGAACTCTCTTTTCTGTGGAGAAAACAAGTGCTTGATCTTTAATTTTGACTTTTTATATATAGTTTCCCTCTAATTTACTATTTTCAGCCGATTTTCAGCATTGGATACAAGTTCAGCATTCAGCACAGGTCCTCTGGTGGTTTGATAGGTGAGCTTTCCAATTTAAACCCGTAGCAATCACAGGCCTCCAGATATTTCCAATATGTTCCTTTTTTACAATAAAAAACCTATATGCATTGCCTCCCTCTTGCATCACATTTTAGAATCTCTTGCATGATTCACAATCCAAGTGAGTGACACAGAAGTTTGATAGAAGTGGGAGACCGAAAAAGGCAAAGAGCATACCAAGTGGAAATCATTAGATAATGTTTGAAGTGTTGTTATAGTGTTAAATTTGACTCTGACTCTATGATAGTATATAGAAGGGTTTCAAGAAGAAAAAGAAGATCCTTATATGAATGAATTATCATAAAAATGTTTCATTTAGAAGTGTACCACTTTGAGTGAGATTCTGGCCTTGTTCTAATCAAAGAAATAAGTTCAAGACAATACAGCATATAAAAATTTCTCTTATATATCATGAGGTAAAAGTGCAGCTTCTTGTCGTCTATGTTACAGAAAAAAATAACTCAAGCAATGTGTTCATTCCAGCTCCAAATCCAAATCGATCCAAAGTGAGGGGAAAAGTGCTAAATGCACATCTGCTGACAGAAAACTTTGCCATATCAACGATTAGCCACACAATCTGTTCACAAGGAGCTTCCAGTCCTTGTCTCATTATTACAGTACAAAGTAATCAAGCACAATAATATGCACCTAAAATTTGCCTTGCAGTATCGTCAGACCTGCTTTTATAGAAAATTATACAGCACTTTCTAGCCAATAAGAATGAAAGCTGTAGGCGCACAATCATTTATTACAGAAGCATTGCCTTAAAACACATAGCAATTTACTGCGGCTGCTTGATCAATTCACAATCAAATCAGTTCCACAGCCATGTGTTTGGCCAAAAGCATTTAATTTTTTTGAAGGATTAAATGCAGGGGAGCTCACTCTCATACACGCACATACATACATGCACCAGCTCTACTATTAAAAGCCAACACTGGAGCAAATGTCAAGTGTTTAATAGATTAAAGCTCCTCCGTGCACAGGATTGTTGACATTTTTCTCCATAGCTCTATAACTTCCTGAAAATGGGCATCAATCATTATAAGTGGACATGGTGGCTTTAACTCTATAGTGCAGTGACATTGACATTTGAAAGTGCAGCCTTCTGCTGATGGTAAGGGTGTGCTAGTGTTGAATGCAGCTTTATCCCTTTGGGGATAAAATTAACCCTGCCCACAAAAACAGTAGATTATGCTTGACTTTTTTTTTCTTATAAATATGCTAGAAATAGGGTTTAGTTTCATGGTCTCATTTAAATCATTTCATGATTAAATAATTATAATAAATGACGGAATAGGTTTGTTTATAATATTCATGTTTTAATCAATAGCATGTTTGATAAAGTGTACAAGTAAAGTTTTTATATATTTTTCAAGTAATAGGATCAAAACTGGATTTCCAAACATTTATTATGTTAATGTGAAAAGAAAATTAACAAGTATTTTTTTCTAAACTTTCTTTATTTTATAAAACATGTTGGTAACACACACACAGGCCTTTATTGACAGTAGCTTGTTAAAAAATGACAAGGGCTTCTATTGCTTCTTTGTCTCATTTCGTTATTATTTTTTGTATATTATGTGACACACAAAAATTGAATAACAGACATAAGCAGCGGCCAGGAAAAGTAGGGATAGAACAGAAAGCATTAATGAAAGAGAATGCAGTGTTTTTCCAGACTACATTACACTTTTTATTTTACTTTACCCTTAACCCCAACCACCTTCCAACCACCAGTTACATTGTCACAGTGAATATCATTAATCTATTAAAATATTTATAAAACAAGTTGTGGCAGCGGGGGCGTGGCCAAGCGTCATTTTGTGAATGGAGGGCGGGGCCGGGAGCAGGTAGGCAGGGGATTGCCTCACCTGAAACTAATGTGTCCTAATAAGTGTTTCTCTATACAGCTACATGGGACCTTACAAGCGATAATAGCTAAAAAATATCAAGTCTATCATTTTTGAGTGACAAATGCATGTTTTTTATGTTTATGCAACAATCTAGGTAATTTAGTAGTATGAAGGCTTACTTTCTTGGCATCTGGACAGTGAGTTTCTCCAAACATCAAGCAAAAACACTTGCAATGCCTCTTGTAAAACTTTCCAAAAGTGTTCTTCATTTGCTCAATCAATTTCTTTTGATCAGATTCCTTTGCAATTCAGTTCATGTCAGAGCAGTTCAATAAGATTTAGGTGATTGGGCAGCTATTCCACGATAGATAACACTCAAGCCAACTGTTTGTTATCTAAATAATTCTTAAAGAATTTGGAGATTTTTCCTCTGGTCATTGCTTGTATGAGGAAGTTGGAATCTGTGGACATTTTTACACATTTATGTCTGTAAATTTTTTTGTTGTCTTCATAAAATTCAAATATAAGACAGTGCAGGATTAATGCAAAACGTATACAGTAAATAGTCAGGAAAAACCATGTTATTACAATAAATACTGAGGATAGTGAATACACATGGCAGGAAATAGCCAGCACAGTAAATACTTAAGAAAATATAATTAATACTCAGGAAAGATCATAACCTAAATACAATCATTCACTGAATTCTGACTCACCTGTGTGACTCCAGACCACAATAACGACTCCAGAGAGATACTCAGAAATAGAAAAGATAAAAAAAAACAGGTTGAGAAAATCTGGTGTTGTGATGTGAGCTTTATGAATGCAGAAAAAATACTAGCAGAAATGTTTCATCAGAAGCACTTTGGGTCCCTCTGCCGGCGGTTGTACTATACTGCAACCTTCATTTACATTTAGAACTGGGTTGGTTTTGATGAAGGGATAATGAGGGTCTGATTACATCTGAATTTCTCCCCTCAGTGATGACACTTCTAGGACCCTGATGACAAGGACAGCAACTTCATTAACTTGAATCAAATGTTGGTTAAATATTAACACTGATTAATCTTCACGTTGGTCTGGGTCTTGGTCAAATGGGATAAAATTTTCCATGTTTTATTTATTCATTCATCTAGTTACTTGATTATGGTCAGGATTATGGATTATGGTCAGTGTGCATGGGACATCCTATTACATCATATGGATCATTGGTGGACATTAACGATCAGTCATTCCTTTTCAATTATGAGTAGATACAAATTTTATTATTACTATAATGTATTATGTTTAATAGAAAGAGAGAGTGAAGTTTTAATTAATCGAGGATGTACTGCGGCTTTAAATAGGAGTCAGGAAAAATACACCAAGAACAGAGTCCTGCGATTTGGAGTCGTGGGACCGGAGAGTCTGCACAGCAGTAGTGTGAAAAACACCTACTACCTTGCTGAAGAAGCTGAAAGTGAAGGTGAGTGGCTAAGTATGTTTCCAGACCTGAAACCTATTAAGTACCTGTTGGGTATCCTCAAGTGGAAGGTGGAGAAGCACCATGTCTCCAACATCCAGTAGCTCCGTGATGTCATTATGGAGGAAAGGAAGAGGATCCCAGCAACAACCTGTGCAGCTCTGGTGAATTTCTTACCCAGGAGGATTAAGGCAGTGCTTCATGACAAGGATGCTCACACAAAATATTCACACTTTGGACACAGTTTTGATATGTTCACTTGGGGTTTACTCACGTTTGTTGCCAGCTTCTTTAACAATGTGTTGTTGAATGTTGAAATGTTGAATTATTTTTGGAGGACAGTAAACCTGTACTGCTGAAGAAGCTGCACATTAAATAAAAAAAATATAATCAAAATTTCAATAATCAAAAAAGGGTTAACTCACTGACATACTGTATATTATTTTTATTTATAGATCATTATAACCATCATAACTAAGGGATCTGTGTGTGTGTGTGTGTGTGTGTGTGTGTGTGTGTGTGTGTGTGTGTGTGTATGTACATATACAGGGAGTGCAGAATTATTAGGCAAATGAGTATTTTGACCACATCATCCTCGTTATGCATGTTGTCTTACTCCAAGCTGTATAGGCTGGAAAGCCCACTACCAATTAAGCATATTAGGTGATGTGCATCTCTGTAATGAGAAGGGGTGTGGTCTAATGACATCAACACCCTATATCAGGTGTGCATAATTATTAGGCAACTTCCTTTCCTTTGGCAAAATGGGTCAAAAGAAGAACTTGACAGGCTCAGAAAAGTCAAAAATAGTGAGATATATTGCAGAGGGATGCAGCAGTCTTAAAATAGCCAAGCTTCTGAAGCGTGATCATCGAACAATCAAGCGTTTCATTCAAAATAGTCAACAGGTATATATATATATATACAGATGGTCCCCAAATTATGATGGTTTGACTTATGATAAACTAAGTACATTTGAATGGAAATACTTTTGTCTTCAAGTGAAAGTTTAATGTGAGCATTTTTAAACCCAGAAAATCCACATGAAGAAACAGCAACACAACCCTGGAGTAGTGCAGCAACGATCCCTGCTAAAACACTATGACAGTCATGGTAATTAATTTTTTTGTTTTGTTGTTGTTTTTTATTTATTACATATATTCTGTTAATAAAAATAATCTTGGTTTTATAATTTTTTTTAATCTAAACTTTTTACACCTTAAAGCACCCCTTGCACATCCTTTGTATGCTGTTATATTTATTATAAAAAACATATTATTAGTCTGCTGCAACAAAACTGGTTTCCTATCATTAAAAAGTACACTTTCAATCTATTTCCACAGTTTCATATTGTAGTATACAGGGGTTGCCCAAAATACATTTCTACCTCAAGCTATATAGTTTTTTAATGTTAATTTCTGATTTATATTAGTATTTTAATCAATTTTATTTAATTTTAAACTAATTATTTAAAAAACTCAGTAGAAAAATACAAAACATCAAACAGAAATGTATTCACATATATACATATCCACCAAATATAACGTTTTTATGGACATTTCTTTTCTTAAAAACTTCAGTCAAATCTCCATGCCTTATCATAAAGTTATTAAATTTTACTTAGGCAAAAATGTCCAGTCATTAGAATTGAATTTATCTTAATTAGCTCCAACTGGATTAAACCAACAGTGAAATTTCTACAGCAGCTCCTAGTTAATTTGTTAAAGTGTGTATAGGGCTTGTCCCTGTAGAATAGAGTGTATCTGGTTCCATGGGGGCGAAATGAAAGACCTCGGTGACCCCAGACAGAAACCAAAGGCCACAGTGAGGAAATCAAATCCGACACCCTCCATACCTCACCGAGTCACTCACACACAAATCCCCAAACCAGAGGGAAATGCTGCTGAAGGTAACTAATGAGCTGTGTGTGTCAGTTGGATAGGTGTGTACCTAAATGTAAAGGTTAATAATTCAAACAATGATAGATGATCATTTTGACTCCAAAGATTTAAAACCAAAGTGAAGGAAAGAGTCATTTTTGGGGAACCTAAATTAGAAACAGAAAAATTACCTTTTAAGGTCAGAAATCTTTGAGTCATGTTTTTTAAGAAAGGCATAAAATATCAAACATATAAAGATATTCTTTTACTTAAACAGTCTGGGGTAAGAACCAAATTATACATTCATATAGGAATAAACAATTTTGCATCCCAGTAAAAATATAATGAGTGCAGTTATTAATGTGAAGTATCTGGTTATGTCTTTAATGCAGACTTTACTAGGTTTCTTATTTTAAAAGTACATTTATTACAATTTCAAACCAATGTAGACAAAAATCGCTACTTTTTAAATGTTTTTTATTTAGGTTTTAAAATCATGTTTACTCAGCACCTAAAAATACAACTTTTTCAATTTTTTAGCTTGTACTGGTATTGCATTTGTTTAACAGTCTAAATGTGACAGTATAGCACTAAAGCACTAAAATGTAGGAAAAAAAACTAAAATATATATGTTTACCATTAAAGTTATTTAATTTCACTCAGATATTGTACTGACACTGTAGCCTTCACCATGTGGCTGCATTGATAAAGTCCAGACACATGGGTAAGAAAATTAGTGACCAGGGGCTAGAACAAGAAATTCAACTACGTTTGCACCTCTGACCTAAATCTCTGGAGAGATAAATAACTTGTCTGAGCAGAGCCACTGAATTCCATTATTTTGACAGAAATATGTCTCTCTCACATGATGATGTGAAACTCTCACATGATGATGCTCTCACATGAAATAATGTGAGAGCCAGTTGCTACAGTCAAACAACACATACAGCTGAGGTCATAACAGCTTTTTAGAATATGCAAAATGTAAAATAAAATATGAATAAATAAAAAAGATAATATAAAAAAATGTTAAGGTATGGAGGATTTTAATAAATTGGAATTTGTTTTTATTGTTTTTTTATTATTATGTCCTGAAAAAGCTTTTTCACATAGCAGATGTTTGCATATAGTCTACAAAACACAATACTACATTTCTACAAATAAACCAGTTCAAGTTTACATGCTTCATTCTTAAAACTTTTTTGTTTTGTTATCTGGATGTTTAATTACTGTTTTTAACAGAAAAAAAGAGAATGCTTTTAACAGAACTTTGTCTTCTGGGAACCATGTAAAAATTGTTCTTGCGTAAATACTAAATAAAAAATAATAATAATAATTAAAAAAGAAAAATTAATACTAAATAAAAAATAATTAAAAAAAAAGAAAAAAAGATATATATATATATTTAATGACATATCTAGATATCTAGGTAGATAGATAGATAGATAGATAGATAGATAGATAGATAGATAGATAGATAGATAGATAGATAGATAGATAGATAACAATATTGAAAGGTCAACATGAAACACACACACAGTGAGCATAACATGGTGCTCAAGAGAGTCTAGAGTCTGAATGTTTTTAAGATGCCCAACACCATGTTGAACAGTGTGTCTGTCATCAAACCTCCTCAACCATGACCATGAACATAATTTCAAATCTAAAGCAACCACAATGATCATTTTAAGATCAGTCATTTCCACCACCCACCTCAACCGGAAAGCAATGCGTATTCTTGTTAAGACAGTAAAACAGTTGTATTTATCATCAGTGTCCTACCTTTCCATCATCCTTTGAGTTGTTCTGTGTAAAATCTTGCAAGACTTTGTAAAGACACCACGTATTGGGAATCCGGATTCACAATCCACAAGCGGATTGTTCCAGTAGGCAGTGAAAAGCTTCACATCGACCCACTGACAGAAGATTTCATGACATATTTTTATGAGGACTATTGATTTTATTTCATATGCAATCAGAACGTTTAGTTTTTTATATAAAATCTAGCTTGGATCATTTTTTTATGATCATGGGGGGAAGGGGGGGGCAATATTAATATAATCAAATACAGCACATCCTAATTGTGCTGATTACAACAGACTAGATCATATGCTTTTAATTACATTTTCTTTTAAATAAAACAAATAAGTTAACATATAGATAGATAGATAGATAGATAGATAGATAGATAGATAGATAGATAGATAGATAGATAGATAGATAGATAACATTATTTGCACATAGAATCAACAATATTTAGAACAAATGTAATTTAAAATAATGCATTATAAAAATAAATATACATCAAATACTAAATATTACTATTCATTTTAATTCATATTTTACTTCATACATTTCATATTTTAATTATATTTTAATTATTATGAACTTTAGCAAAATAAAAATAATATTGAATGTTGTAATGCATTTAATTTGCACTGCTTTGACACAATTAACTACTAAAACGTACAAATCTCTCTGTCATGCTCTCTTTCTCACTCAAACAAATCTAGAGTTCCAGCTGTCTAAATGATATACAGTTAAATATGACAAACAAAGATATTATACTTAGATTTGCATGAAACGTCGAAAAAGGAATACATGAAATAAATCAGTACATTTTTATAACAACAATTTAACAGTAATATCAACACCAAAGCATTAAATGCAATAATGCACTTAATATAATTAATGATGTGTACTGTATCTCTTGATTATAAACATTTTGTATCAGCCTGATCATCACATCACCCAAAAGTCAGTTCAGTTAAAGTCTGAAAGTTTCATCACCACTGTGATGAAGTGTAGCCGTTCTCATTAATTAAATAAAAGCTGTCAAAGTGCACTGGAACTGTTTGTTTCCTTCATCAGAACGCAGACATGTGGGGGAAGATAAGACATCATTCTTTTTCATGTCCCAAGGCATTTACTTACTGTTGGAGTGCTGAGAGAGATGGAGATGGAAACGTCAGAGCAAATGGACAGACATATTTTTACTTAGATTCTTTCTGGGTAAGAATTTTAGTGTTGACACAGAGTTTTTCCTCAAAATGTGTAAGAGACTGTAGTGTTCGAAAATTTGGGTATGCATGTGTGTGCGGTAACATTTGGTAGGAGGAGCCTGTAGGCATCTGAACTGGGTGGAGCAAAAAACTTGCGTGACAAACAGAGAGAAAAACAAGCGTGGACTGTGTCTCCTCGGGGGCAGTGCATTAATACCACCGCCTTTCATCTTTCATGTCGCTTCTGGTTAACCCTGCCTGCTCTGCCTCCACTCTTCACATCCATCTTTAATCAGCACTCCACCAAAACAGCACCAATTAGCTCCAGCTTGGCAATCCAGGCCGCGGAAAACCATCCCTGAGACGCACAGACAAACGGATGAGGAGATTCTAAGTGACTCATTATAGGACTCCCTGACATGATGCTTCTTTATTATGTCTTTTCGCGTAAAAGTGGTCATTAGTTTTAGCTGAGGCAACTGAAAGAGGAACCCCCTTTAAACATCCAGGGATTTTCCTTTTTTTTTCCACTCTCTCAGGAAAGATGTTTGGAATTAAGTCATGTGTCCGGTGGCCTGGACTTTTGTGAGCCTGAAATCCCATACAATTTATACAATTCCTGCTTTAGTAACGTTAAATTATATATTAAAGACTGCTTTTATGCTTTTAATTTACACAAGAGATATTTGTATTTAATTGGTATGAGCTTGAAAATAAAAACTTATACATTTAACTATTTAACTATTAAGTTTTAGTGGATAAACTGTAAAAAAAAAACCTGCAGTGCTATCATTTTCATAACAAATGATTAAAATAATGAATCTAATGCACACAAGAATAATAATAAAAACTGGGTTGGATTACATTCGGTTTGAAATAAAAATAAGGGGGGGGGGGG
>MU551704.1:4703093-4731892 GCA_024362625.1 Silurus asotus
ATATATATATATATATATATGAATAGAAAATAATGTTTTTAAAAACGCGGTTGGTCTGTTTTTCCATGAAATAGAGAAATCAACAACAGCTTCATTTCACTGATTGTTGAAATGAATAATTAATAAACAAATATAAAAAATATATCACGTCTCTATGATCCACGTTGATGCATAAAAAAATTATATATGCATGAAAAATATATACTAATGAAACAAACTATTAAACTAAACAATTATTTATTATTTTATTTCTTCATTTATTTATTTGTAAATATTTTTTGAAACAGAAATTGCTGTTTTAGAATGTGTTAGAGGTTACATATTACAGGTCGCTCAATCATATAAAATTACTAAATAATTTGCCTTTACATAAAAGCAATCTAGGATTATAAATATAAATGTTAATTAATGGTTTAAAATACTTTAAAGCCACTAAATGAATACTCATTTACAGTTGTAATATAAAACAATTGTATTTTTTAACACATCACTTCTCTAATAATTATTAAAAAAAATGCACATCATCACTATAGGAAACAAAAATGCAGAAAAATTGTTAATTTCTCATTCTGAATAGGGGTCTAGAGGCAGAATTGTATAAATATATATGTTGTTTTGACTCATTCATTTCCGGTGTAAATCTCGTGTATGCATTTCATTTTGTGGATTTTGCTGCTCTGAGGGTCGCTCGCGTGAACGTGGGCTTGCGCGTGTGCAGCGTGCGCGCGCGCGCTTCCCCGCCCTTCGCGATAATAGGCCACTGAGCTGAGGGATTCCCGCGACCAATAGACGTAAGAAGGGGAAACCACGCACTTCCGGTCCGGGGAGTAACGGCGGCGCGCGTCTGCGAGTCCGCTAGTCGTTTTGCGGAGCGATGATGCTCGCGGCGGGGACGGGGGTCTGGGTTTGAAGCCGCGCAGAGACACCGTGGACACGCAAAAAAAATAAAATAATATTCCTTAATAAAATCATGAGCAAGGAAGAGCCGCCGCGTCGGGCCGCTTCCTTTAAGTTCACCATCGACAGCATTCTCAACCTGAAGCCGAGCGCGCACGTCTTCGACGGATGTCACCCGAAGGCGACGCGCGCCCCAGCACGCGCAGACGCTCTTTCTCTCCAGAGCGAGGACTCGCTTAAAGGTAAAAAACAGAAACAAAACACCTAACAATTTATTCGTTTGTTTGTTTATTTTGTGTTTATTTCCCTAAACTCTAACCAATCTGCTTTCCAATCTATTTCCAGAAGACGCGCGCGCAGACCTGACCCCCGGGCGCGAGGACGAATCCTTCCCGAGCGTGTTGGCCGGTGGTGTAGGCGCGGACGCGCGCGAGAACAGCGGCAGCAGCGACCGAGGCTCGCGCGCGGCGGCGAAAAAGAAAACGCGCACCATCTTCTCCAAGCGCCAGATCTTCCAGCTGGAGTCCACGTTCGACGCCAAGCGCTACTTGAGCAGCGCGGAGAGAGCCTGCCTGGCCAGCTCGCTGCAGCTCACCGAGACTCAGGTGAAAATCTGGTTCCAGAACCGGCGGAATAAATTAAAACGGCAGCTGCTGTCGAGCGAAATGGACGGAGCGACCGCCGAGTTCGGCGACGCCGCCAAGAGCGCGGCGCTTCCGCTTTTCTACAAGGAGAGCGCTTTATTCGGACGGTGTTTATTACCGACTCCGCTGCCGCTCGTGTATCCCGGAAGCAGCGCGCCTTACTTGTGTTTCTCAAACACCAACAAATACTTCGGGCTTTTCGAAGGAGATGTCTGACTTTGTCAAAAAGGTTACTATCATCTATTTTTTTAATATGCTATAAAGCAAAAATTATTGAAACACCCATATTTTTTGTTTGTTTGTTTGTTTTTTCAGCCCAAACCTACAAGTATTAATTTGTATCTTGACCTGTATTTGCTGTTGTCGTTTGGTTATGTTTATTTTCTGCAGTGAAAGTTGAGAGATTATAATATCGGCTTTCAGGGACCTGTTTCTTTCTATGCAAAGCTGAAACGCTGATGTTATTTATTGATAAGTATTTTGATATAGTCACCTAATACATTTTATGCTCTTATGACGTCATAACTAGCAGCATCCATATCAGCAACAGTGCCAATCAAATCCACAGAACAATAATACAAACGTTTACACTTATTATTATTATTATTATTATTATTATTATTATTATTATTATTAATACTATTACATCTTCACCAAAGAATCAACGGCTACTTGTGTTTTTTTTTTTTTTATAACCTCCTACATAGGCCTTCATCCCAAACAAGCTTAATTCAACCCATTTAAAATGAATGTAAATGCTATTCATCTTTGTTATTGGTTTACTGCATGTTTATTTTTATCATCTTAATTTTCTTTTGGTGTAACATGGCCAAGTAGCTCACATTTAGGGCTCTTCACGCCTTTTGTTTTTTTATTACATTTCCTGTTTTACACTTACTTCTCAAGCAATTCTATTTATAGGTTATATCTAGTAGCACACAGCAAATCCCCAGTGATGTCTGAATGAACTTACAGCACTTACAGTGCTGACTTAACTCGCTCAAGTGTGTACTTGTGTATATCATTATTTTACGTAAACACTATAGAGTTGAATATGACCAGAAAAGACTGTTCACTGTTCATTGTGTGTTACTTCAGATCTTGGGGGATTTGTTACATAAAGGTTGTATTTGAAAGCCGTCTCTGGCAGGCGATGGTGTTCGGATTGATGTGGAATCTACTTAATCCTATTTCAACCTGGATAATATCGATTAAACACACGAGTGGGCTTTTACAGTAAAGCGTGCTTGTAGAAAAAAAACACCTGAAATGTGCATGTTTTTACATTTTTGTTCACGATTAAATGGGATGAAATTGAAAAGAAAAAAAAAAAACGCGGAAATCTTTTCCCATGTAGATTCAATCATTTCAAAGAGCAGTCCTGTAAGTCAAATAAAACGTTTTAACGAAATTAACTAATGAACGATTATATTATCAAACAATAAGGAATACAGAATCATTGTATGTGGTTGTATAGGGTTCACTGCAGCTTAACAATTATTGTTATAAAGTGTAAGGCAACACAACACATGCAAGAAATGAAAGACACTCGAAGTGTTTTTAACAGCACGGGCAGCAATAATAAGTCAGTGTGAATTTTGGCAGGGTTAAACATGCAAAAGTGTCAATCGCTCAAAAGCAACATGCAACAAAAGGCACTGAAATAGATGTGTAACTTTAATGACTGTACATCAATACCATCTGAATTTAGAGTATGTCTAAAATATTGTTTGTGCAAACATTACACTAATTCAAATATAGAAATGATCAGCTTCTCTATAGCAGTTATTGGTTAAAAACATATAAACAAAAAGATAAACTGTTCTCACACACGGAATCATTTACACAAGAGGATTTATCCTGTTTTAAGCCAAATGTTGTATGTAGTAAATTGTAGGCACTTTTTTCTCCGCAAGAATAAAGAAAGCAAAAAGTACGATCGTTCAGGAAATTTTTCGATATAGAATCTGTAAACTTTTAAATAAATGCCATTGTATGTGTTTTGAATAAGTAGACACGACTGTCATGGAAGTATCTCATTTTGGAGATCCACACCTCTGTACTTTTGTTAATACAGTACGATATTGTTGAATAAAATTGATACGACTGGTTGTAAATCTTTGTTTTCTGCATAAGTTGCATGAAATAAGTGTCATAAGCTAATATTAAGGAAAAGCTGTTCTGCAGTAAAATCAGAGACTGTAACAGTCATCATAATGTATAGAAGCCGCCATCATCGAAGCCGAAATCATTTTGCAGTTAAACATCGAATGCAGACAAAGTTCACATTTACGTTCAGCAGATGATCTCAACTGACAAACGGAAAGCCTCTTCTGTGACTCAAGTTATTTATGTCCTAATATTTACAGTCCTGTGATCTAAATGTAATCCTAGAGCAGTGACCAGTAAACACACAGAAGGCATTGGGAAAATAAACTAATGGTGTGGCCTTTAGTGCTACATTCCTTAACTTTAAGCAAAGGAAGAAGTGAAGCCACTTGAACAAACCAAGTACTGTATTAGATGTGCAAACGTTTTCTCAGTACTTTACTGAAGTTGACAGCTTGACACTAATGTGAGATTCATTACCAAGTGTGTGTATTACACTATGTTCTGTCAGCTAAGAAGCAAAGTTTTGAGAACACATCAGACGGAAGTCATTTTATTCAAAGAAATGTTTATAAAAAATTTTTAAAGAATGATTTTTATTTAAAAAATATATTTATATATGTTTATTAACACTACAAATGTCATTTAAATGTAATGAAAATTAATTAAATTTAAAATAAACTTTATTTAAAAAAAAACAATTATAAAGACACTATGCAAGGTTTACACATGTATTTACACAATCACAAAACTACTCCTTGTGTAATCATTTGAACATTAAGACGGCAATAATTTGTCATCAATACAATCAGGATAACACACAGAAGCCCAACACTCTTCGGTTAAGAAAAATGAAAGATTGCTTCATTTTGTGGTTTATCATGGCTAATGGTGCTATTAAATCATATGAATTAGTCTCCTGATACTGGACGTTTGTCTGAAATATTTTTAGAAGCTTTGCGTGAATACTTTCAAAACACTTACTATGATTTGACTGTGTATAGTATTATTACACACACATATATTCTTCAGGCAAGTTAACATTTTTAATACAATCCAGCAATTAATTCGTAAATTAATTAAGAGTTAATGTGAAGAGGTAAAATGACTATCAGATATTTGACCATCAATATGTTTATATGTTTATATTTTTCATACAGAGCAATTGTTAATACAAATATAATTAAGTTGCCCTTAACTTTTTTTGCTTAATTCCTTATAAATAATTATAATATATAAGTATTTTAATACCAGTATTTTGGGAGGAAAATAAGCAATTTTCTATTTCAAAGTTGTATAAGATAATAGTACACACTTTTATTGTTTTTGCACATTCGTAACAAATTTATATTTTAAAACTGAACATTTTAATGAAATTGGAAATGCTGTGGTTGCTATGATTGGTCAAAAATGATTAGATTTCTACACCTCCTTCCTTCCAGACACCAGGAGTTTGTGTTTTAAAGGTTGTGAATTAATGACACCTGAACCGTTTATGTCCTTGGGTCAAAGAAATTCATAAATCAGCACCTTTCACATTTCTCCTGAGATATACTCTTGGGATCTCAGGATATCTCTCACTGTACATACTTTTGCAACTGTATATATCAACATGGTACTTATATCTTTAATCCTCTGTATGAAAAATAGAAAAAACACTTGGCATTTATGTAATTTTTAATAGTTTTGGATAAAAGATAAAACAATAGATTGGCTAATTGAAATTAAGTACATTAAGAATGACCTTTATGTTAATAATTATCTGATTAAATGTTTTTTTTTGTAACTGTAAAAAATAAAATAATAAAACATATTGCTAAATATGTATAATGATTTGTCCCAAAACATGTTTGAATTTATCTGTCAGCACTGCCATTAGGTTTAAGTTAAAGGAGTTTATAGGCTACTTGTTATTTTAGAAATAGAAGAAATTTTGGAATAAATATATTAAATTCACCTGAAAATTTAAACGGGTTAGTAATTATTCTTACTAAATAAAAAATAATAAAAAACATATTGGATGGTAACAAATTGCAGACGTCTGGCTATTCTTTATGGGCATGTGAAGGTCCTGGAGCTTGAGAATCATGGATTGAATAGACTTTATATTTATGGGCATGGATCATGGAAACATTACTCATCCTGTACAAAAAAAACAGACTACAGTTGTGATGTCGTCTCGCCTCTCAGATTGAGTTTCGGACAGTTTAGACAATGTGAGACAGAGATTTTGATTTTGGTGCTGCGGTCTAGGACTGATCGCTGATCCTCCATATTGCATTTCTCACAGGCTTCCATCTATCTCTGCAGTACATCCCATTAATGCATGCGATCTGTTAATGGTGCGGTGTAGTGTGTGTCTACGCGTGTGCGAGGGGGGGGACAGCAGACTTCCTGTCTCTGCGAGAGAGCGACGTTTGAAAACAGAGCGAACACCTTCTGTCGCCCTGCACTTTGCTCTGAAACCACAAGGTTCAAATGACCCTGCGGCCTCTTGCGGCCCTGTGCACCACACCAACTCACACCCACACTGTGTCTGAGAAAACGGAAAAGTCCGGCAAAAGCCATTAGAAACAGAGACTGATCAAAGAGGCCACAACGTAAACATGCCATATGTACTAGTCTGTGGGTATCGATGACTAAAGGAGCTGTACCGATGTCCTCATACCGCCCCATTGATTGATTGCACTGTTAGTCAAAGAATTAATGACAGTTTCAGGTTTCATACGTCACGCTCTGCTGCTCAACCAATGTCTCCAGATTCGTACCAGCCTCCCACTCTCTCAGCACCATCCAATACTGAAAAATTGATGGACATTTTATGGGCATGCTTTCAATTATAGGTTATGAACGTTCCTTTTTTAACTGGGGGGCTTTCAGACACACCCAACACACCGATAAAAAACTTTGAAATTGTGTCTGTAATGTAGACTTATTTATTATGAAAAGCAGAAGAAAAAAAATTACTTGAAAATACTACAAGATCACAACTTGAACAGTTTTCTATTATACAAAACTTGGCAGAATGGGTAATATTCCCAAGACTCAAAAATGTCTATGTGAATAAGCGCATGCAGAAGTGTGTGAGGGCCTGCAAGTGAATGTGCCAGGGTGTTCGGGTGTTGGAGATAGCATCTCCTAAAGTGGCCTCCCGCCAGCCACTAGAGACTCTCGAGTTTCCAAGGGCTTGGCTCACGAATGCCTGGCGACGGCAGCCCGTATTACCCACGAGCATCTGAGGCAGACATGCCGTCTGCATGATTGACAGCTGATCCAGAGAGGGTTGGGGGGAACCGATTAGTGAGAATTATCCAGTCATAATTCAGGCGAGGCTTCAGAGAAGATGGGGTGTTTTCAACATTGGTCGGGAAATAATACAGAAATCCTTAAACCATTAAGCTAGATATTAAATATATTAGTGACCATAGCTGTTATGATAGCTCCAGCATGGAATCTCTAAACCACTGAGTAATGAGACTCATAGGCCAAACCATGATTGCAGAAAACTGCAGCCAATTATATAAGAAATAACACAATCCATGACCTCAAGATTGCAACATTTTATCTGGCATTTTGGTCTAAAATCATTTAAACTACATTGCTGGTGGATACTTTTTACCATTGTGGTGTTACATTTGCAGTTTGCTATAATATCTGAATAAAAATGCTTTAAATGTACAGACAAGCTTATAATATTTTATCTGGCATCAAATCATCATTCAGTATGAATGCAAGAGAAGCAGCCTCAGCCACTCAATATTCATGCTTTACTTAAACATCTATATATAAAAAGCAGACCTCTTGCCTGTTGATCTGGAGGAGAAAGTAGTATAAGCTATACATGTGCTACATATACTTCATAGGGTAAAATATGTATAGTGCAGGTCTACTGTACTGACTGTGTTAGGATTGCCTGTGTTAGGCAGACAGAGGAAAGGCTAATTTTGTGGCTAACATCTTTAAATATTAATGACATTATCTGGCTACATGCAAAGTGTTTAATAAACTGAAGGTTCCAGTGTAACTGGGGATTGAAGGTCAGGTAACAGATGTGTAAGAAATGGTTTAGTGGTTGCATGGAAACATGTGTTATGCTTTAATACAGTTAAACATTTTACACTTGAATTTAGTGTTTGGAGTCTACTTCAATGTTATATCATTTATTATAAAGCCCAGAAAAGTCATGTAAACAAATTATACTTAAAAATATATATATAGTCATAATGTGGTATTAATAGGATCAAAATGTCTAAAGAGATTAACAGATTAGCTAGAAACAGAAGTGGATAAAATCTTAAAATAAATGTATATAATATTTCTGAATAATTCAAATTATCCCTGCATTCAGATTTTTCTGAATTAGGATTCACTTTTAAAATTTCCAGCTATTTCCCAAGGCTCCCATATTTGAAAAAATGTGTATGGATTTTTTATTGTATAATGTTGAACCTGGATCTAAAAATACCTTATAATTAAAAGCGTATTATTTCTATTTGTGTTTAGAGAAATTGACACAAATGCAAATTACGCATTTCTGCATGTTCAACCGATTTTACATCACTCTGGGAATTAAAGTGTTTACATCTATTGTACTTTGTCAATTAACACATTAAAAACTTTCAGGTTAGGGCAACAAGGATCTAACATGAATTGACAATATTTTGTGACGTCTGTTTAGCTACTAAAAAAATAAGAAATTGACAAATTCCCAGAAAAATCTGAATATAGAAAATAAATAATCCATCATTTTAGAACAGCATCATAATATTACATAAAGAGTTGCATCTATTGTTTTATGATCTCTTTTGCTATACCATTTCAAAAAAACTTTTTTTCCATATTTGTACCATCATCATTTTTGTCAGATTTATAGTCATCATAGAGTTCAACTAGATTACATCTCTGCTAGAATCTCAAACCAAACAACTTGTTCTCCACACCTTGTCACAGCTCATCATTGAATCCTGCTCACTGAGCTCAAACTCCGCATGCTGCACACATCTACACACATACGTGTGTGTGTGTGTGTGTGTGTGTGTGTGTGTGTGTGTGTGTGTGTCTGTGTGTGTGTCTGTGTCTGTGTGTGTGTGTGTCAGCAAGAGTATGGACAGAGATTCTCCTTCAGTTGAGCTTGACATCGTTAATCACAGTTTTGGGTCAAGTAGACTCGGCTGGGGGTGGCTGTGTACAAGTACATCTGTTCCAAAGTGGGCTACTGAGAGTGTGAGAGAGAGAGAGAGAGAGAGAGAGAGAGAGAGAGAGAGAGAGAGAGAGAGAGAGAGAGAAAGAGAGAGAGAGAGGGAGAGGGAGAGTATTGTTCTGCATGATTAAATAGAGGCCCATAGAGCTGGGGGCCATCCATTAGTTTGACCTCTTGATCTTTCTCAGAGGTTGTTGTTATTGGCAACCTGACAGGCACAGCCAGAAAACGCTGAAGATTCAGAACTGACAATGAAAAACAGGAACAGTCATTCTAACTAGCAAGAAAGTGCAGAGTCATTGTTCTTCATACCATCCTATTTCCTAGACTGGAATGAATGGGTTTGTGCAGTATTCGATGACGATGTTTTATCTCATTTGCACTTATGAGGTACATGTTTTTAGCCTGTGTTAAAAATATGCTTGAACATTTAATTTATATAAAAGTCAGCGTTACATTAAAATGCAAAAGTGTATGCGAAGCTGTATTATTTTTGTTTAATGCAAGATTTTTTTCACTTAAACCATGTGTCTACCAAAAACCTCATACAACAAACTCATAAAAACAAATATTAAGACTCTTATTTTCAGCATGTGCTGGTTGTAACAGGTAACAGGTGAGCTGGACATTTTTATGACAGTTGAATTTTACATTAAATCTCAGTTAAACTGTAAGTCAATTAGGTATTAAATCACAATTGGAGTTATTATTAAGTAAGGACACTACATTTTACTGTGTTTTGTGTTTTAGTCCTCATCAAATATTAACTTGCACTCAAATAAACTTTGCAACTCTTATCTATAAAATAAATGTGTGTAGAAAGTTAGGTTTGAGCAGCTGAAGGATGATTGCTGGAGCTGCTTTGTTTCCTGACAGAAAATTGACTTCTATTGTCAGAAACGCCTGAGGAGTGAGAAAACGTGCGCTGCATGCATATGTGTGTAAACAGAGGACATTTGGGGTCTAAAGTAGGGAGGATACCATTTTGGCCTCAGGGTAAGATCATTAATGGCAATCGCAAAGAGCCCCAGATGTCAGTGTTTCAGGAGAGAGGGAATATGGCTCTTATGACACAGAAAGAAAAACTTCATTTCTTATTTGTGAGCATTTATATTAAATGTTAAAATGAACTCTTAATTGGTTTTCACTGTGGAGCAATGAGGTTCAGTTTCAAAATCTGAATTCCTTTATACATGTTATTCAAGTAAATGTTCATGCTAATGTGTAACTATGACTGATCTGATGTTTTGTGTCAATATTTGTTATAGTTGTGCTCTTTTAACTGTAGCTAATTAGACATGATCTGTACTAAACAGGATCCTTAGAACTTTTAAAAAGTTTTTTAGAAAGTTTTTTCTCTCTCACCCACTACTACACTATTTCACACATGTTCATAAACACCAGATCATTTACATGTCATGCGTGTTTTAATTTCCACATGATTTTCAAGCAATTTATTTGTTTTCACATGTAGAGCATGTGCTTCCATTTTGCATGTGATTTTCTCTTTTTATTTACATGATCATATTGTTTGCATGGTAACTATAGCAAATATAAAATAATCATACAATTGATCATTAAGGGCTCATTTTAAATGAAAGTTTCCGAAAATATCAAAATATTTTGTTATTGAATGCTGTTGAATTGTTGCAAATTGTCTGAAAAGCAGCTCCACCAAAATCTAAGCAAATTGCCCTAAAGTAAACCAAATAAAAAATAAATTCAAATAAAATCAGATACTTATCATAATATGTATGGGTGTGTGAGTGTATGTGAGATCACACACATCCCTGAAGTGCCCAGTGGTCCAGAGGGACATTTGTAACAAGAACTCCATGACACAGCACATTACAATGGCAACAACATCCTATTCGTTAGGATGAGCAACTGGAGAAGAGAACATGGCTCCTCAATACCCCCTAAAGAGTCTCAAATAACTTATTGATCTACTAATTTAGTCGACTTCTGTGGTCGGGGCAAGGCATGGTGCTTAAGGAAATTGAATGGGGGTTAAGGGACAACAAGGAGCTTCTGGGCATGGGACTGGAATGAAAGCGTGAGAGAGGAGCTGTGTGTATAAAAGAGAGAATGTGTGTGTATTTCACAGAAACAGCAGATATGCAGTACTTTCATGAAAAGTGGTTGATGGACATGAAGAATTGATGAGATTGTGTCTAGCTCGCCATGCCAACACATCAGCTTTCAGTTCAGCCTGATTCAGCAAAGCTTATAATAGTAAAATATGAAACTTTCAGGCTTCATTGAGCTCTCACACACACTCACACACACACACACACACACACACACACACACACACACACACACACACACACACACAGACAGTTTGTTCTCTGACCTATCACACTGCTGATGTCCACTGGCCATTTAAAACTGTGTGACAGAAAAGACTAAATCAATGATTCAGACATAGAGGTGCTGAAACCTGAGACTAATGGGGAATGAATTAGAGTGACCAGGGGTATCTGTATGCGGTGTGTGTGTGTGTGTGTGTGTGTGTGTGTGTGTGTGTGTGTGTGTGTGTGTGTGTATTTGGGGGGTAGGAGGATGTTAAAAGGGTAAGACAAAGAGAGCTGAAACATATCTGGATGAGAAAAAAAGACACCTAGTAGTTCATACTTAATAGATGTCTATTGACAAAGCAAGATCATTGAGTGACTACCTCATATTATACCTCAGTGCTGTTGAAGTCTCAGTTGTAATTGTTCAGAAGGTGTTGAAGGTGAACAATTTGCTTACATTGACTTGTATTGGCAGTGATTAAGTAAATTGGTTGCTATTTTGTCAAAAAACAAACAAACATGATTTATACTATGGAAATGTTTATTTAACTTTTAAAGAAGGAGTCTACAGTGTTAACATGTAACACGGGAAAATGTTCAGGACAGGAAACTTTTGCATCCCAAGCTGTCCTTTTTATTCATTAAGATTTTGCAAGAATGCAAAAAAAATTAAGGCACATGACATAGTGACTATTTTTTGTTTACTAGTTAAGCAAAAAAAAAGTTAATGTACGTTTTGTTTCAAATAACTGTTGTATAAGAGGAATAAAACAATTCACCTTCAAAGGATATATCATGGGTGGTAGTGACTCCATTTTGTATTGGACCACATCACACCACCACCATTATTTGATGGTGAAAAAGAAAGAAAGAAAGAAAGAAAGAAAGAAAGAAAGAAAGAAAGAAAGAAAGAAAGAAAGAAAGAAAGATATTATACTAGTTATTATACTTGTTACACATACAGTGAAATAATTTCTATTCGTATATCCCCAGTGCTGTGGGAAGCTGTGGTCAGGCATATTACAGCATCCCTGGAGCACAGAGGGTTGAGGGCCTTGCTCAAGAACCCCCAGAAGTTGCAGCTTGGCTATACTTGGACTTAAACCCCAACCTTCTTATCAGTAACCCAGAGCCTTAACCACTGAGCTACCACGGATGGGGTCCCTTTTGAGTCTGGTTTCACTCAAAGTTACTTCCTCATGACATCTCACGGACATTTTTCCTTTCCACTGGCTTGCTCATCAGGGATAAATGTAAAATTATTAGGAACAAACTTGTAGGCACTAAACTTTTACATTCTAAATGTATAACCTCTTTTCCTCTGTAAAGCTGCTTTCAGGCAATGGCCATTGTTAAAAGCAGTATATAAATACAACTGAATTAAACATATTCCTAAAACAATGCATATAAAGTATAGGTAGATAAACACCTCTGATATGTAATTTTTTGTACATTCTGTGGAGATCTTTGCATTGATATTAGTATTATCCTTTTCTCTTTTATTACTTTCTCTCTAATACTATATATCCTCTGACCTTTCAATCCATGCCCTTTTTTCTCTTATCCTTCTACTCTTACCTCCAGCTCCCTTTCACCCTCTTTTAATTGATCAATAATCTGCTTTTAGTAGCACATTATCGCTTACATTAACACAAAGTGAATGTGTGTGTGTGTGCGTGGCATGAATTTAACCAAAGACCTGAGGCCCCATAATATGGCAAACAATAAACAAGCCTATAGAGTGGTATATATACTATTTGATAATACTTATATATGAATAAAGAGGCATTTAACACAGTCTGTAAGTGAAATTAAATGCACTCTTTGTCAATTTTTTTTCCAGGTAAAATCTCTAAAAGTAGTAAGTCTTTGTGCTACACTTCACCCTTTATCTGTGAGCGTTCTCCAGTTCTGATGAATGGTGTGAAACATAGAAACACTTGGGTGATTTACACACATGGCATTATGAGACGTGTTACCAAGGCCTAAAGGTGTGAATTGGTGTCAAACCACCAGAGCAAACGTGCCAGGACAGTATTGTAAGTAGGTCATAGGTGGTCTCTCAAACTTCCCCTTTTGTTCAGACATGAATGTAGAATTTCATATAATGTGGTACTGTACATTTACAAGCACACAATATTCTTACTATTATTTGCTTTTATCAGTTTCCAGTGTTGGTACTTATTCAGAAATTCAGAAGAAGAATACAATATCATAAGATGGCAATAAACAATAGAAGCGTCCGTTATAAACGGTTTATACAAAGATCTACCCATGCATGCAAACCTTGATCCTGGTAGCAGAAAAACCACCAGTCTCAGAGGGTATCATTACATATATGACAAGCAAATAAATGAATAGGTAAACAGGTTAACAAGCTTTTGCTTCTTTTTCCATTGGTTTATAATTTTTCTTGGTGTGACTAGTGCTTTAAAGCATATTAGCATACTAAATACTGTATTTCTCGGACTATAAGCCGCTACTTTTTTCCTACGCTTTGAATCCCGCGGCTTAAACAATAAAGCGACTAATATATGGATTTTTCCTGGGGTTTTCCCAGTTTCACAAGATTCAAGCCGCCAAAAAACTGAGCCTCATAACATTAGACTAATGAAATTGCGAACGGGTTCAGGTGAACCGAAGAAATTCTTTATATCAAATCAGGTGCACTTCCACTGAATCGGGCCGCACCACATGTTTTGACCTGCCGCTCACTCGGACTGTCAACAGGAAATGCAAATAATTTGTCACGCTAAAAACAACCGGGCATGAAAAAAATGCACTTCAACTGTGTTCTGAGCTGCACGGCATCACTGATGGTGTTTTTTAAACGCACGACGATGCTAAAAGAAAAATTCCCGAGAGAAATTGTTGTGAAAGGAAGGAGGAAGCCAGTGAACAATGACTTTCTTGTTAGGCTACTGTTCAGATACAAACCGTGTAACAGACACTGTCTTTCATTAAAACCTGTGTAAAGTTCATTGGTTTCAGTGTAGACACCTGCGGCTTATAGACAGGTGCGGCGTATTCATGTTCAAAATAAAAATCTTTGTCAAATTTAGTGGGTGCAGCTTATATTTGGGTGCACTTAATAGTCTGGAAATTACGGTAAATGAAACAGAACTTTTAATTCAGGTGCTACATACCAGAACCAAATGCACAAACGAGATATATAAATTGACAGCACTGTATTTTATGCTAATTTTATGGAGGACCACAATTTACATTTGGCATGGACTCATTTGGCAATGTGTATTTTTAATTGACAAGTAAAATCTTGTTCATCCTAAAAGATTGTGTTCAGAGGAACCAAAACTGGTTCTTAAAAGCTGTGAATAAAACGATTTAACTGCACGTGTGTGTTTAGATGAATTATTGTTAAGATGTGGTATCGCTGCTACTTAGGGAGAAAAAATATCAAATCAGTTATCACTTAAGCAATACTAAGATTTATTTTATTGTTTAACATATTTTTGATTTCATTACACTGACTGTAATGCGTGCTGATGTAAAAGGTGTGTATGTGGTGAAGGTGACCTAAAATCCAGAGCTGTGATGAGAAGCAGAAAGGTTTTAGACACAACAAGCACAGATTTACAAACACAATCATGGTACCCTTAAATCGGTGAAATTCAGCTAGCATTAAGCAATCCTCAGAATTTCACCTTATACTGCAAATTTAGGATTAATCATGAAATTCTCAAATCCACGGTCACCACAGTTCCTTAAAAAATCCTAATAAAAAGTGCTCAAAGAGTCTCTGAACTTTTCTAAAACTATTTTACATTGAGCTTTCCACTAAGGATTTTATCCACAGAGGATCAGTATGTCTGAAGGCTTTCATTACAGCCAAAACAAGAGGCACACTTGATTCTTGATTGGAGACCAAATGTTACCAATTTAGCATGTCAAATCAGGTGTGGTGTTTTGTTAACAATTTGTGCCACAATTAAGATTTTAGGCACAATAATAATTTAACACTTTGTATGATAATCTTAATTAATGGTCAATTTGATGCACTTACAAGCAGAACAATTCAGTTCGACTGTACAAGTTAAAATGTACAAATATTAATACTACACCTGGGCACAATGTAAAGTTGAGGCCTACATTAAATATACTCACAAATGTACGTTTCAGCTTTGTGACCCTAAAATTTTACCAAACCAAAGGGTGTGGTCCATACACAGCACTTTGTCAGGTACTGTGCCTGCCAATAAACACATACAAATGTCAAGTCAAGTCAAGTCAAGTTTATTTGTATAGTGCATTTCACAACAGACATTGCCTCAATGTTCACCAGAACATAACAGTTTAACCACCCTCTGAATTATGATGTAGGCCTGATATAAACTTTATTAATATAGTTTTGTCTCAAGCATTATAATCTGTGCTGGTTGCACTTGGACTACTTTTCGTCCAGAATTCACGTTTACGTTTACGGCATTTAGCAGACACTCTTAACCATAGCATAATACAAAAGTGCTTTGAGTATCTATTAATGAATACATCAAAACTGGTTTAGTAGGTTACACACTTAAGATACCATTAGACTAAAACTTTGTTGACAGTAAAATAAGAAAATGCATTTGTTGGCTTTAATTTGTTAATAATCAGATACAATAAATGGAATATCCCTAAAGATGCAGACTTGTGAAAATCACAGCAAACAACAAAATCTAATAATTATCCTCATCTAAACTACCAGCGTTTTAAACGTGTCTATCAGTAAGTATAGTGACAGATTTAGAGCATCTCACTTCACTCCAATGGCCATTCCACTTCTGCTTGTCACTTTGTATCACAGCATCCTGTTGTGGCCCAAAGGCATCTTTCATTCAGCACTGCTTTAAGGTTCCTCTAATGGTGGGGAATAATTGCAGCTTGTCGGTATGCCCGTGATGATGGGAGGAAATAAATAAATAAGATGAATAAATAAAAGCACAAGGGCACAGCCGGTCAGACAGAGCATGTTCTGTGATGAATATAGATTGAGCAGCTGAAATATTGATGAGGTGTGCGGAGAAGTGGTCTGTTAAATGGTTCTGTTCTGAGTAGAGAGTTAAGACTAATCTGCTCCCCCCATGGCATATGAGACACTCCAATCCAGCCGTGATGTCATCAAAGTGCTGTAGACTCAGAACTGAATGTCTCATACAAAATTTGGACAAAAACACATGAAACTACAGTTCTATGGAAAATAAGCAATATATAAACCTTGTATAGAAGCAACGGATGGAAGAGGTTTGCTTAAGAAAATGCAAGTCCAATATGCATTCATACATTTCTCTTATTTCTATCCCATGCATTTATTTAGCTGCTTCAAACAAACAAATCTGCTTTAAAATTAAGCATAAACAAACAGACAAATTAGGGAATAGTGTTATTACGTATTGGCACAACATAATATTTAACTAATAAATGTCAGGTTTGGCTTTATTTTATGCTGACACCTACTGACCTATAATGTTTTCATATTCGGTCTGCTATGTTTTAATCAATTAATACATTTGTTTAATCACACAGTGTCTAGTTATTCACAATTTAATTTTAATGAGTAACAGTTTCTCCATCTCATTTTGTAATGCCTTTTCCATAGTTAGTTAATTGTTCCCATTATCTGACTAGAAAAGCAGTTATGTAAGCTATAATTATTAGCTACTTCGAGTGCCCAAAATCTCCTCAAATGGTACTCATGAAGCCATGATGCAGGGCAGTATAAACCTCATTACAGTGATGCCAACAGGCTGAGTTGTTCCTGTATTGTGGTGGCTCAGGAGCCCAAAGAAGCCCAACATAAGCTCTATCACGCCGAGCAAAATGTGGAACTGCATTTGAGTCCAAGAATGCAAAAACAGCAAAGCCATATCATCACTGTGTCCAGTTTAAGCTACACTGGTTGGTTATTAAGCCTGCACTGGCTACAATGTCCTGCTTATGATCCTTGCTAATCACCTGAATCAGTACAATCAATTAGCAAATCAGCTTATGTATAAATGAATGTAAATAATGTAAATGTAAATAAAAAATAGAAATTGCACAAATGCAGCTTGCCAAGCTTTTTAAAAACACATTGATCTCAAACTGGGAGATTAGTCATGTGCCTCAAACCCATCTCTGTAGTAATCTCTTACAGACATAGACGTTCCTATCCACGGAACAGATGTCACATCGCCAGTAACCTCATCTACCCTTCCCTGTTGTCTAAATGTAAGTATATAATCATTGCATGCAATGATTATATACTTGGCACAAAATGATTATATACTTGGCAAGCTGCATTTGTGCAATTTCTATTTTTTATTTACATTTACATTATTTACATTCATTTATACATAAGCTGATTTGCTAATTGATTGTACTGATTAATCCTAACCACTAGACCACCAGGGAACCTACATTCAAATATACGTATACTTACATATAGTTACCTTTATGGCATTTGGTAGATGCTCTTAACCAGCACACTTTACAAATATTTTATTTATACACCTAAGCAGAAGAGGTTCAAGGACCTTGTTCAAGAGCATAAGCATTCAATATCTTAACTATTGAGATATCTCTTCCCTATTTTGCTTAATGTATACACATCAGTGGCTGAGTGCAAAGCACCTGTAATCATGTGTTGACATTGAGGGACTTCTAGGGAATGATTCTAGCAAGTACAGACTTTTAACAAGAAAAACAACAGAACTAGGGGGGAGTTATTGAAGAAACAGAATGCTTTTAGCCATGTATTATTCAGTGCATTCAGTTGACCAAAATATACAATAGAGATCATGGATATCCCGGTGTGTTTCCAATGTGCAGTCCTAACTATAGAGCCACAACACCCCAATCTCTCTTTCTCTCTCGCACTCTTCCTGAATTAATAATGTGATCCATTACCACACACTGTGGGCATATCCTTAAACACCTTCAGAAGCACAAACACACTCCACCAGATACTTCTGAGAACTATCAAGTAGGAGAGGGTAAGAGCACCATGGTGTTACAAACACACTCCACCAAATACTTCTGAGAACTATCAAGTAGGAGAGTGTAAGAGCATCATGGTGGTGTAAGTGAGAAAGTGGGGGGAGAAAGAAAGAGATAGATGTCAGCATGTAGGCACGTGTAAACATTTCAATTGAGCTGCCTAATTTGATCTTTAGTATTTGTTGCTGTTGATGGACAATTTTTCTAATCAAAAACATCATGGGACATTTTCTGCCTCAAAGAAACTTAAACTGACATCTGTACAAGGTAATTTCTAAAGGTTTTAAGAATAATACTGCTAACTGGTGCTATTCTGACCATGCACGTTACCACGTCTGCGATTTCATCATGGACAGTAATTTAGAACAAAGAGAAAAGGTGAAACTGCGTATAATCCGCCACAAAGATGTTCGACATGACATGCATTTGGACATATGACTTATCCAGATTTACAATTATCTTATTTATACTTATTTAACTAAGCAGTTAAGGGCAGCTTGGTGGTGCTGATATTTGAACTCATCTTGGGATTAGAAGTCCAACATCTGAACCACTGAGCTACCACTTCTACTACAAGTATATGTATTTTAATGGTAATGGTAATATTGTTTGGGATTCCCACCCCAGAAAAAAAAAAACAACAACATATGTACACCTTGGCTATGCTACACAGATTAACTTCGGTTTTGGGACCCCACAGTGAGAAACCACTGGTCTACATAAAACAAATTCAGTCCACAAATATGTCATAGGCATTCGGTAACCTTTGTTTACAGCTAGCTCGACTGTGATGAATATTCTAATCAGATGCATTTGCTTCCAGACTAACTTCAATGAGGATATTGATTAGTAAACTAGGTGACTTTTTTAAATTGAGTTTAAATTGAGAGAGAAATGCAGCCACATGAACAGGAAACATGGGTTGAACAATGAATTTCTTAAAGTTGTTTGACATTAAAATGATTTCAACTCCTCAATTGGCTTCATTAGAGCTTATTATATGTCATTGAGTGTGAAAGAGCAAATTGCAAAGAGAATAAAAGAGTGAGAGAATGGCAGGAAAGATGAAAAGAGTAAGAGAGATTGAATGAGATGAGTGGGCCATGTTTGGCTTTAGAAGACTTTCACAGAGCAGCATGTATGTTGCATTTTGCATGACTCAAGAGCTTTACTGCTTTGGCCTGTCTTTTTCTCTCACATCATCAGCCTACCCACTGCATGCACCACTGCATCAGAGAGAGTGAGAGCAATTGTGTATGTGTGTGTGTGTGTGTGTGTGTGTGTGTGTGTGTGTGTGTGTGTGTGTGTGTGTGTGTGTGTGTATTGCTTTAGACAGACTGTGGAAACATCCAGTAGCAGCTCTACTCCACTTTGCAGAAAGAAACTTAGAATAAAGTGGAATAGAATAAAGTATAGATTAAATCCACTGTAATAAGTTTATCAGAGGTTTAGGGTTATATGCATAATCACATAAACACCAAAATATCAAAATCTAAAGAATGCTACAAAAATTCTACTGAACTCACCTGGATCTTGTCAAAATAGTAAGCTATTAATGGCATCTATACCATCAAATTATTATTATTTTTACCATGTGTATAGAGAACTGCATCATAAACAGGTAGAACCCCTTAATTAAACACTTTATCATAAAAACATTCTGAATCAGAAACAGATAAACACTCTCTTCCATAAGAAGTACAAGTATTTATTGTGTAATATGTTGTATAATAATAGACATGTGTAATATCAATCAGACATACTCCCAGTAAGAATATGGTGTAGTAGTTATTAGACTAAAACACACTCCTGTAGAAATTACAAATATGCTCTCTTCCATAAGAAGTACAAGTATTTCATACTAGTATTTATTGTGTAATATGTTGTATAATAATAGACATGTGTAATATCAATCAGACATACTCCCAGTAAGAATATGGCGTAGTAGTTATTAGACTAAAACACACTCCTGTAGAAATTACAAATATGGTGTAGTAGTAATTGAACTAAAACACAATGTGCAGCACTAATCTCACAAAAATACACACCAATATTGTGTAGTGCTAAATGTCCTCCTATCCTAAGAACATTGTGTAGTAATAACTAGACTACAACATGCTTAAATATGAAGTAAAAATATTGTGTATAATTAAACTTTTGTAATCAAACACATTCTCAAAATTACACCTAAGAAAGATTCAAGTCTTCTATGAAGAAGGGTTGAGAAGCACATAAATGGCTGCACCATATTCATTTGTGTGTGTGTGTGTGTGTGTGTGTGTGTGTGTGTGTGTGTGTGTGTGTGTGTGTGTGTGTGTGTCTGTGTGCGGATTTAATGCACTTTTAATGAGGCTGGCTTTGCTGCCTGAGGCAGAATAGCGACAAGGCCCATCTCCCTGTCTGACAGGGTGCAGAGTGAGCTATGAATTATTGCTCATTAAAGCAACGAATTACTTTCCTACTCTCTCTGCAACATTTATTGGACAAAGGTGGAATTTCAGGCTAAAGATAACGCGGCAGGTGAATAAAAAAAAAAAAAGAAGAATGAGAGAAAAAACACAAAGCAAGAGAAAGTAGGGTGTCAATAAAGAATGCTCTAAACTATTCATGTCATTGCCATACTAAGCTCTCAGTGGAATGTGACTCTTGGAGACATCCATCATATTTAACAGCAAAAACAAATGCTGAAAGGCAGATGCACTATTTACAACTTTTCTCACAAATTCTCAGTAACAATGGCAGCTTGTCCAATTTATTGTCCAGCAATTTCAGCGATGAGTAAGGAAGTGTGCTGGATAAATATTGCATGTCCTACTTTAATTGAGTGGTTGATGTAGTTGATGCAGTTGATGCAGTGTGATATGTAGTGCTCAGAGGACTTTGGGGAGAAGAGACAGAAAAGAAAGGGAGAGAGATGATGAATTTCACCTTAAGGAGCCCACAAGGTGTTTTTAGCTACCATTGCTGTAAAAGCTTTCAAGCTGCCAGCCATGCTGTGAGACATGATCAATATTGCAGTAAAACACATAGCTGAATGCACTTATTGCAACTCTTTTATCAGTCAAGTAAAGACTTTAGTATATAGTCTCGAAATCATAATCTTTCTATATATTTTCTGGCATGTAATAAAATTTAGTTTAGGAGTAAATCACAGTGTCAGTGGCATTATGTATTAAAAAAAAAATGGTGTAAAATTGTGACTAGTTTTAAAAACCTTTAAATGAGCGTCTGATTTCCTTTTTCGCAAAAGAAAAACCAAACCCACCTCAAATTACTTCAAAAAAATGTTGGCTTTGGATCAGACACCACGGGATGTTTTCCACTGATTTGTGTGTTCCAGTGAAATGTTGCACTCAAACAAACATAGCAAGTTCAAGTTCAATAATGCAAGTTCATCACAAAGCACACACACGTGCAGCTATAGGAAAATCACAATCTACCAAACCTACCATTTTGTGGAATTCCAAGAAAACTTGCTGATGGAAAATATTCTAAACATAACCCAAGCTCAGGCTCAAACCCCAGACTCTAGAGCTGTGATGTAATAACACTACCTGTTGCACCACTGTACCAACACATTAAACAATTGCATGTTTGAAATAAATTAATCTATAAAACAAAGTGTGTTTTTTTAATGTGGGGGTTCTTTTCTTATGGACTTGGAAATTTGGAATGATCATGTAATGGATCATGAATTTATTTAGTTATAGCAATCAGCTTAATATAGAGAATATCATTATTGTTCTAACAAAAACTTCACTTCCTTCCTATTGACACTTCTACAATTGTAGAAGTACATTCTGCCAACCTTTTATTTAAATAATGATCTTTTTCTTTACAATCACTGCTATAAACTGCTATTTTAACAATCACTGCTGAAACAATCACTCAGTGAATGTTCTGCTTTGATAAAATTTTGGTTCCCACCTGCCATTGATTTTGATGTAAATATGGCAGTAGATAGTGTTGTCCAAAAACCAAAAGTAATTTAGCTAATGAAACAAACAGATCTGTTGAACAAAGAGTGGGAATTAGGTTTAATTTTTCCTTTGTCTTCAGGTTAAATTATTTTATTTTTATTTAAACATACTGTTGTTATTGTCTTTTTTTGTCATCATTTGGTTATTGCATCTATAGCTATATTTTGTTTGCATATTAAATCAGATGTGATCATATTCAGAAAATGTATGTGTTTTTGAGTGAAGACAGAAGTGAATGTTTGAAGATCTTGAAATGCAATTTTGTAATGCAAGAGGCAACATCTACCTGTAAAAATCATATGGCTTTCATCTAGGAAGCTAATAAATAGGAAATTTCAATTAGTTTTAATCAATGTATAATTTCAAAAAGCCATTACTGCAAATGAAATCTCATAATTTCATATAATTAAAAATCTTAATAATATATAAATCTTTAAGAATGTTTTTCTGCCACATTATTTTCCATTGCTGTGAAAGTTCTGACCTGTTGCATTCTTTCCTCGTCAAAGGCAGAGGCGAATTTCACAGGAATATGGCTGAGGTCGGAGGTCAGATGGCGATAAGGGCCTGTACAAACCCGTGTCTCTGCTTCTCTTTCAGCACTTGGCGATGTAAGACTCCTGAGCAAGAGAATACCAGGTTACATTGCCTGCTTCAACGGTCTGTAAACTGATTTTGTGAGTGTTTTAAGTAAAATTATATTTATACTATTATTTCTAGAAACACCTAAAAACTTAAAGCATGATTCCAACCCCAAATAATTTATTGCTTGTAAAATTTTTAAAATAAATACATTTTTAATGCCATTATTTTTTATTTTTTTGGAAATAATCACAGAAGTGTAACAAATCTACTGCAACAAAAATTATATGGTATGAGATGTTATGAGCTAAACTCTATATTAAACCGACAACATCTGGGTAACGTGTCAGCACTTGGAAATAAATTCATGAAGAATATCGAAATGGGGATAAGCAGGAAAGGGTAATCAAGTCAAATCACTGCGGCCCGCTCGGACAATTATTTAGGAATTTCTCTATTGGAAGTGTCGAGGGATGACGGTAATATTTCTGTTATCGACCTTTTGTGAGGTGGGAGACAGGAAAAACCAGCAGAGAAGATCCTCAACATGGCTAGTGTTCTCTCAGACTTCGAAATTACACTAATATTGATAAGCTTGTTCACCACACACACATGCACAGACATGCATGACAGATAAAACCAGTTCCTGAAGAAGAAGATAAAGAAGCAGCCAGGGCTATTTCCTCCTTTACTAAATCACATATGATCATAAAAGTAAAATAGAAGAGAAGAAGAATGATAGACCAGTTGACAGACAGATCCACTGAGCTGCTTTGGATATAATGAGGGTCATTTTACATATAGGGTTTGGAGGGTATTCATAACTTGAGCACAAGTTTCTTCTTTAAAATATAGGAAAAATAAATGTTGGGAAAAGTTTTCACGTCTGACGTGCGATTTGATTTAAACCCAATGCTATCGTATTCCCAAAGCAAGGCAATCACGGATTATGAACAACATTGGCGGGGACATATGCTGACTCCTTTACTTAATAACAACAGCAGACTTCAGATGAGAATCAGCACTTTGAAAGTGATTTGAAGGCCCCAGGCCAGAGTGTGGGCAAACTGAAGCAGGAGAAAAGAAAGATGGTGAGAATGAGGGAAATAAAAAGGGATAAAGGTCATTGGTAACATTTACAAATTGAAGCCGTGATCAAAGCTCAAGAGGCCGTGCGGATGAATGGAGCCGGGGCCGAGTCAAGCAAGGTGTGGATGGCCGAATGCTATTCATTAAGATTTGCTGGGGGTTTTTCCCCTTCATCGTTCCTTCTCTCTGTCTTACTCTTTCTCACTTTCCCTGAGCTCTTCTTCTGCCAATCTGTGACTGATTTGAGCGTCTGGTGGAGCAGCTCACTGGGGGAAATGGGATCCTGTGAGAGGCAGTGAGGTGCTGAGAGAGCCTGGAGCAGAGAAAGAGAGCAAAAAAGAAAGGGAAAGAGGAATGAAAAGCACTCATTTCCCTTTACAATGACACTTACACTCACCTCAGCAAAGGCAACTCGAAATCAGACACCACTGCCAAGCTTAGTATGAGTAATCGCTGTGTGACTTCATCCCACACTGTGTTTTCACACCACAGGTTATTTCTCTTTCTTATGCTGATGGTAAAATATGATTTCAAACATTTTGATTACAACAGGTTTACCTTCCAGTGTTTTCACATTTACAGCATTTTTTATTTTATTTATTTTTTTTTTTTTCACATTTTATATTTCCACATAATTTATTTACCATTGTAGGTCATCTCAAGCCACACTGGTTCTTGTAAATTAGTTATATTTGTTGTTTCAATAATAATTCCTTACCACATAAGCAATCTTCCTTTTATTTAAAAAACATTACCTTTGACCTGAAGACATTCAAATTTTCTCTGTATATTTTACATTTAACTTTACTGAGAAATATTAAATTTCCCTGAATGAAACCTGCTCATGTAGTGTCTGCTATGACATGGCCATGATGTTTTCCTGTTTCTCTTCCCTAAATTAATTTGAAATGGCAAATTGACCATTGCTCACCTTTGTAAGTGCTCCATAGCATTTAATTTGTGATCTTCAAAGCTCTCGAACTTCCTGTTTTAAGCCCCCCTGGTATGAGCCACCACTGGCAGGGGGGGCAGGAGGGAGCAGAAGGAGGAAGCAAAGATTGAAATGCTTGGGGCGGTTAGATTTTGGCCCACAGTAACTAATAGTGGTAATTGTTGGCCAGGGTGAAGGCCTTTGATGGGCCAGTGTTTGTCCCAGGGCCTTTAACACTGACAAATGCAAGGGTTTCTTTGACTTGTCATTGGCAATTGAGCCAGGATTAATATTTAAAAAACAGATACACTATACCGGACATGAGGCTTAGCACTGAAGTGTTTAAATATGTGCACGGAAAAACATGTGACTCTTTACTGGGATGCTATTTTGCTCCCCCTACCTCCCTTTTGTTTTTTTTTGTTGTTTTTTTACATCTTAACTGTGATTATGGATGATTTATTGTAAGTTAGTAGATGAAAATAAATGAAACTTGAATGCAGATCTAAGAGCTGTGTGGTTACATGGGTTATATTTGCAATAATCCAGAGACAAGTAATCAAATTACTAAATTCTTTTCTGAAGACCCCTTTTGGTTTTATTTGTAAAAAATCAGGACCTAACCACCAAATCTCGACATAGCTATAAGTAGACAAATGGATTCCTAATAGTCTTGGAGTGTGTGAGTGTAAGGGGGAAGGGGGGTTAAGTAAATTTGCACCACATTATATAAATTAGGCCAGGGGGGAAAAGCCTCCCACAAACCGCCCCTTTTTGATCTTAACAGCCCAAAATTGATTCAAGCTGATGAATTTGTTATCGGTTATGATTGATTAGCCCGTGTCCCGGAAGAGAAAAGGTTGGCGTCAAATTCAGTTCCACAGGAAAACAGGCACCCCTCGTCCATCTATTATCATCCCGTTTTCCCCAAAGGAAGGAGAACCGGGACGAAAAAGAGAAGCGATGTTTAACGTCCATCGAAACAGATGCCTCTTCATTAGGTCTTGGTTCAAAGCCGATGTGGAGGTAGAGTTGAATTCAACATGGCCGCCAGTCGCTGGAGGCAATGCGTTGCGGGGTGGGGACAAAGGGCAGATACTGCAAGAGATGATTAAGGTAGTGAACAAGCATAATGACCGGGAGAGGTTCCCAGCACTTGCCCAGTCAAAAACCAGAAACATGTGGTCTAACGTTAAAGTTTCAAAGGCTCGGCTGTATCACTGACACGTCTCAGCTCTCACAGTTTTAAGGTAGACTTTGGCCTAAATCATAAACATGTTGCAAGTGGTTCCCTTGGGTTTGCACACAGACTATGGATAGGCTTAATCATTGTGCCGTAAGCTATAACACGAAGCGTAAATCTAACTCAAAAGAAATCTACTGACAGAATGATGCAGCTGAGCATTCGCTTATTTCTCATCCTGGTTTGTTTGAAAGTGTATTTAAATCCAAATCAAGCTTCACGATGATGGAATATACAAACAACCTGATGCCTTTTTTTTGTTAACCATGATTTAGTAAAGCTAAAATACATTTGATTATACGTATGAAGCACTAATTTAGCTTCATCAATTTAACTTCATTGCCGTTATTCACAAACACAGGTGTACAGATGAACGTGGTAAGACGAGCTGCTCGGTAAGTCGAGCTTTCACGGGTATTTTGGCAACAATATAACGAACAAATCCTGGCAATATTTGCAAGAAGGGATTGTAATATTAATAAATTTATATTTGTTAGAAAAAAAAACTGATACACCTTCTAAAACCAGACAAATAAAGGTTATATAATAAAGAATAGAGTTGTGCATTAATGAAACATGCTTTGTCCATATAAAATATAGATTGTTATCAATTATATTTTAGAAAGATTTAAATAAATACATTATAATGGGAAAAAAACACCCATTTAATGTACAACAAAATGTAGACATAAAGAATCAAACATGATAATTGATGATTAAGATGCCATTTCTCTTATTCTCTTGATGAGTAAGATGCCATGCTACAGAGAAAGATCTTTACCTGAAAACTTCCATCTCTGGTTGTTACTAAAAACTGACACTGGAGACTCCTTCTGCATATGTTAAACGTATTTTAAATATTTGTATCATTATTATTAGATTATGTGGAATGTTGCCATACCAGTGATGGAGGTGTTACTACAGAAGCACTAATGTAGGCGTATAAATCTGATTTGTTGTTCACAGAGAACATAAATCAATTATAAATAAATTGTAGTTTAGCAATAATGTTAGTTGTGCATGCCAAACATAATTTAATTTACATGTACAGCACAAATTCCTAAACATTGTTTACAATCTGTGAGTTCTCTCAATAACTGATGATGAGGCTCCACAAAATGCACCTTACTTAAGTTTTGAATATTTCATTTGATGCATGATAATGCTTAGTCTCCTGTGTGCTTTAGTGAGAGGATTTGCAGAGCAGAACAGCTATTTAGTTCACTTAAGAGGCTCACACATCGATTAAAGCGCAGGCGCCTTTGCTGTTGCCTCTCGAGTGTTCTCACCTTTCAGTCAGTTAATGTTATAGTAATGAAGTAGAAAGTGTGACTTATACCTTATCATTTACAGTATGTAGATCTTGTAAACGGGGGTTTTAACTGTGAATAAAGTCAGATACTATTTAAAATCAGAATAAAACATGGTTTTCATAATTTTCCTATAATATGCTTTAATCCATACTTTAATCACACATAACTAATGTGTGTGTTTGTGTGTGTGTGTGTGTGTGTGTGTGTGTGTGTGTGTGTGTGTGTGTGTGTGTGTGTGTGTGTGTGTGCATGTAAAACCTCGCAATATCCTAATAAAACGTAAACGTAGACAAGGCATTAAATTAGATAAATACACAAGATCAATTACAGTAAAACACCTGAACATAAAGCACCTGTCAGTTTCGATGGTTTCATAAATACATATAAATGCATCTAAAAAAATTGCAGCGTGTGCATGTAAACAGCTGAGGAAATTGAATTCCCCTCCAGCACTGTCATTCACACAATATACAAAATCTGTAAAGCCACCAACATTGTGACAGACCACACACAGCCCTCACACCCACTCTTTACCTCCTGCTGACTGGAAAAATGTACCTAAGCATTTGGACCTAAGAAGTTTCCTCAATAAGAGACTGTACTGATACATGTACTGATACACGGCACACACACGTGTGCAGACACTCAAAGACCTTCATTGCAATTTTCTTTGCACAATTAACTGTTGCTAAATAATCACCAAATGTTTTACATGTTTTACATAGATTTTTGTTATATGTACAATCTCTATTCTTAGACTAAAAGCAATGTACATAATTTTTCTGATTTTATTGTGTCTGTACTGGTATTTTATTTACTTACTTTCACTGCTCTCTCAATGCCACCAGGTGTAATTTACACCCCAAATAAACCCAATAAATAAAGCCTCATGCCAGTCTCTTCCATTTTCACTTTCTAAACCTCCTCATCCAGGCCACGTTGCCATAGCAATGCCCAATTGCATATTTTATGCATGCCTGAATCGGGCTGTGCTTGGAGCAAGGCATAGCAATGCATTCCACTTAAAACACTAATTTTACATGTCAGGCAGACCTTTACATATGAGGGTTAAAGAAAAAGGGAATATCAGAGAGAATACTTGTTTCCCCTTCTATTCTAACTTTCATAGCACTCTTATATGTATAATGTACACAAGTTTCATTTCATTCAATTGAAACTGTTAAATTGAGCTAAACCAGACCTTCTGCACAAAATCTTTACACGTATTACCGTTTCATATTACAAACTGACTTTCCTTGAACTTTTACCACGCCTTCGCTTTTGGTAAAATGACACACCATCACCCACTTTCATGCTTAGTACAATTAGGGTAAAGCAAGTTTAGAAGAAATAGGATGTGTGTAGTGAGATGGAAGATAAGACAGGCATGTTCTTATTAACAAAAGCCTGGGTGGTTCACACAGGGTGGAGTTAATATACTGGAGTGTTGGGTTTTTTCTCCTACACATGTGGTTGGACTTACTGTTTGCATTAATGTTTATATTTATATATATATATATATATATATATATA
>MU551704.1:4732241-4758417 GCA_024362625.1 Silurus asotus
AAAGTATTGTTGACTGAGTACCAGGGTACATTAGTTTAAAAAATGAATGTCTGCCACTTCTGGAAATTTTCTAAAAATAATAAAAATAATGGGGTTTAACTTAAATAGATTTTTTGTTAATAATATACAAGTATCTATTTTTTTGTAATTTCATTTAATTTCATAGGAATGAATATTTTTCAGTGAAATTATTACATTTGCAATATATTTAAACAGTCACCTGCCCAGGATGGATAATAATGTAATATTTTGACCTCATTATTAAGATATATGTTTAAGTATTTGTGGCATGTAATAGCAAGGAAAGTAGCTACAAGTGTATATATTTTTTCATTAATAATAATATTCATATTATTATTAATAATAGTGTAAACAATAATAATACAAAGAAAACAGCATACGTGCATTGATTAGTGTAGCATGTGCTTTGGAACATGGTGATGCAGTGATTCATTGGAAACATACTCCAGGGCCATAATCTGCATTCCGTACATTATCTGAGTATTTTTATTTTGGAAAAACGATACTGTATTTTTTAATGTGTTCATTCTCAATCCAACATGTAACGTATAATTTCTACTATTGCTACTTTGAAATTAAAACATAAATTGCGTTAAATGAAACCTGTCATAAAACCCCAACCACAACCCATTGGTTTTCTCAGGAGTTTTCTTAAAGTGGTGGTCTCTAATAGATCAGTACTTTTAATACTTGTCAATTATAAAATGTATTTGAATGAGTATTTGGCAAATGCCTTTATACATAGCTACGTACATTTATGCAACTGAGAAGTCAATGGTTATGGTTACGGTTATGGTTAATGGTGGGCCCCATCAGATGCAGCACAGTTTCAATTTGAAACAGAACAGACCGAGAAGGATGAATCAGCATATGAAACAGATACTGATGGGTGTGTTTTCTAAATAGTAGGTAGGTACATTTATATATGCTTAAAGTATATTCTTGTAGAGAACATTGAGAACCTAATATTTAAGAAGTGTAACTGTGAAAAATAGTATCATTCATTTGAAACAGTTCTCTTACAGGTGCATGTGCTCATACTGAAGTACACATATCTGGCCTGAATTGTGGTTTCTGGCCCTCTACACTGTGAGTATCTTTATATCTTAATATCATTATAATTGTCCCAGACGATATGGTCTTTATAGTGCGATTTCATCTACTGGCATGTTTTGTGAAGCTCAAAGGAAACCAACAATAAACAAGAAGGAACATTTAATGAAACTCTACATGGACAGTAACCCAAGTAACTCGGGGTCACTTTGAAAACACTGGAGCTGTGAGGTAACACAGCAACCTGCATTTTAAAGAATGTACAGTACATGTTAGCACATAATTAAAGTGTTCAGTCATCCAAGTCATCCAATCATTAAACAGCAGCATGGATAATGTCTGCAAAAAATAGTGCTTTAGTCAATTCTACATTAGTACTGGGAAATTCCATGGCATTCAAAACTCTGTGGCTGAATCACAACAAGAAACTTGTCACAACGTCATGACAGGTGTGAATTGCTGTTAAACCACCATGCTGATGATGAAGATATCTGATGATAAGCAGCTGATAAATGATGTCATAGACCCTTCACCCAGCTCTACATTGGTGTTTTCACACCAATTCACACCTCCAGACTTACCAGAACGTAACAACTTACACGGTATCATAGAGTGTGAATCACACAGGATGTTGGGGAATTTTCTTGCTAGTCACTGATGAAACCTCTGATACAGTGAAATGGTATATTGTTTTAAGTTATTGCTAAATGACTCATGATATGGATGGGGACACATACTCAAGGTGATTGTGCTGATTGTTTGTGTGGGTTTGATACGGAACTGTATATGTGTAACACTGGACTGATATAGACAAGTATGTCTATGAAATGATTGTGACTGTGCTTTGTCTAAAGCAGGTTTAACCCTTGTAGAGCTGTCAGTATATAGAGCTTCCTGTAATGTTCCAGTGCTCCATTTTCTCTCATTTTGTTATGGCTGAGTGAGTCAGTGATTCATCCTGCTTTTGACACTGAGCCTAAAAAAGCCTCTCTGCCCCTCTTAACCCTCCCGTTCTCCTGACTATTTGGCAAGAATGATCAATTGATCAAATACGTATTTATCTATTCTCATAAACATAATGTGTTATACATTATATAAACATAATGTGTTATAAATTATATAAACATAATGTGTTATAAAATATTGTTATAAAACATTTTGTTCATCTTAAAACCAATCTAATTTTAATTAAATTAATATATAAATTTTAGGCTTTGCTTGAAGATCAGACTGATGGAAGTTGAAAGAATAACGTAGAGATAGAGGAAATTTACCTAAAAATAACTAAACCTAAAATCAATCAAATAATTTTTGGTTCATATTCAAAAACCGCTGTATGTAAAAAATATATACTGTAGCATCTCAAACATACAGACATTTTTTTCATGTTTTTTACAGTTATAGAAATTAAAAACAAAGCTGAAAATTAGACTATTTTGTATTAAATTTACATTTCAGCACATATACTGTGGGTTACATGCTGTATAGTTAGAATTGCCTGTAAAGGCATGACCCTTGGGAAAAAAAACAATGTCAAAGGTGTGATTTTAATAAAGATGAATTAGTCAATTAGTTAATTATTATTGGCAATAATACTTTGCTAAGAACTCCACATATTTTCCCAGTAGTAGGTGAAGTAAACCATTCCCGTCCTTGAGCAAAAGCACAAATTTTCCTGCTCATGTATTACTGCAGTAAAATTTTAAGTACTGTACTTCCTTTTTACATTTCTATTTGAGGGAAAGCACAAAGGTACTTTCTTTTATTATTTTATTTACATATCAAAAGTTAAAGTACTGATCCACTAGAATCATTTCATAACTCATAATAATTTAAGCAAATAGTGAGAGCACCTTCATTGCATGCAAACTCTCATAAGAACCATCAAGTTATTCTTGTGGTCTCATTGCAGCTTTCACTGCACGTGATTTATTTATTCACTTCAACACAGTCAGAAAAATCGCACGTTTGTCTGACTTAAAGCGATGTAAAATGATACAATATTACTCACTGTACCGAAAGTATAACCAAAATGGAATTTTTTTTTCTTGCTTTTCAACACAAAGTTTCACAAGTAAAGAATTCTTTTAGTGTGCTCTTATTTATTAAAATAAAAAAATTAAACATATTTGTCACATAACAGTTTTTAGTAAATTATTTGTTAGATAAAACAAACAAAAAAAAACAAAGTAAAAATTTAAACTGCAGAATTAAAAACAGAATTTATATTAAACATGTGTAAAGCTTAACCTTAATAGAACTTTCAAGTGTTTCCCCGCTGTTAGTTTCATTTGTGCAGATGTGTGACACAAGATCCAGACTTAACAACCATTTCAGGAACAAAGTGTTGCAGGTCAAGTTAAACTCCAACACAGTTGAATTGCATTTAGGAATTCAATCAACCATGAACCAACCAAATATGTGTTGTATTTTGGGCATCAGGGTTTTTTGTTTGTTCATTTGTTTTGCAGATGTGAGCCAGATGTCAACTACTTATTTAAAAAATGTATATCTACATTCTTTAGTTCAGATCTTGGATTCATATGTTCAGCTGATTTTCTTTTGCCACTATGCAAAGATTTATTTAGGGGTCATTTAACAGCACTAGATTTGCTTATTTTTAAATTTTTTATCCGAATATAACTTCGTATTTTTTTTACTACATTTCAAATCAATTTGTCTTTACCAAACCTGTAAACATTTCAGTTATACATCACAGAGCTGCTGCTTATCCAGTGGCTATACATGAATAACAGAATAATTCAATTAGCATTTAGTCTCTTCACTACAGGAAAATATGCAGGAAATCAAAGATTAAGCTAATGATTTGCTAACATGATGATAATGGGAGGGAAAGAGAATGTAATTAGCACATCTGGTCGACAGGACTATGTAATCCCTAAATCTTTTTCTTATTTTCATTAACACACACACACACACACACACACACACACACACACACACACACACACACACACACACTTACACACAAATACACACATGGACAATATTTAGCAAATACATTTTTTGTCTCAATCTCCATTTCAAAGCTGAGCATGAGGGCTTTGTGTCGCTGAGCTTTAGCAATGTGTAATTAACTCAGTGTGTGTTAAAGGAGGATCATGCCAAGCTTTTCTGTAGGCTTACGGATCACATGTAGGGGATTGAATTAAGGCTGAGGGCTGAGAGGTAAAAGAACACTTCTTACTCGTTTTTAGTCTTTGTTTTGTTGGTGATGTGGAGAAAAGCACTAAGGGAATGTAATGTGTGACTGCTGTAATTTCAAAATAAATACATTTAAACATATAGTTAATGTAGTACATGACAATGTTGTTCAGTGAGTAATGTCTAAAATCTGAAAGTTGTTCTGTTGTAGGCTTTTATGTGGAAGATGAAATATATTTCTTTGGATATAATAATAATGAAATAGTCTTTCTTTAGATCTTATCTGCTTGTGGATATTAACAGCTGACGTCTTCTCGTGTCTATAGTACTATGGATATGCCATTATACTGCAACTGTCACTAATGACTCAGAGTTCATAACAAGTGCACTGCTCGTAATCCACTGCAAGATCACCTTTGAGTAATTTGTTCCATCAACACATTGAGCAGCATTTGAAAGTGTTTCTTTAGTTCCGAAAAACTGGGGGGAAGCCAATGGAATGGAACATGAAGTGACATTTCGGCATAGGGGAGCACTTGGTGTGTGCCATGGTGCTGTCTTTGCAGCTGCAGTGAAAAGGGTAAGACAAAGAGAAACTGACTCCCAGAGCAGTGAGTCTAAAGCCAACTTCAATCCTTTTTCCATGTACTATTTGTCTCAAAATCACCCATTAGAATGCTCCAAAAGTGAAATGGACACTAATATGTTGCGTACGTTGCATGTTATGTGCGAGAGGACATTATTGTGATGAGGTCTTATGTGAAGCTGAGTTACAATTAATTTATTGTTAATAGCCTGGATTAGATTATTTTCCAATGGTAGCATGTTTCATTCTTTTTATACCCAGCAATTATATTTCTCTGGTGTATTTATTAATAACATGGTGTCCATTTGATCAATCCATACAGGATGTCTCAAAAGTCAGGAACCTCTAAGAATGCACCCTTTGCATTCCTGGTAAAGAGACGGCATCAGTACGCATTATGGGAAGAATGTAAGATGACCGAGAAAGTGTGAAGCTCTGTGTGAGCAATGTTCTATTCTAAAACTTTGGTACCTGCATTGTTTCTCTGCCACACAAAGAAACTACAAACTACCTCAACATAAATTCAGACTAAGCACATCTCTTAATGGAAAGAGTAGTGCTGAAAAGTCCTGAAGCTTCTTCATCAGGTTGAAAAGTTATAGCTTTACCCCTGGCACTTAAAACTCCTTCTATATTTAGCAAATATACCTTCAATACAACTGTACAATGTTAATGATAATACGTCTTCCTTTGTTGAATAATGTGGTTGTTAATCTGTTAAATTATGTTGGATGGCTACCATAAGAGTTCATGTGTACAAGCTGCTTTTTAGAAATGATAATATATTAAAATGTGCCCATTGATACAGTATAAACCTGTAATTTAAAATATAGCCAGCTCTATTACTGTCGCTGTTATAGAACATTAATCAATTCCTTCTGATCAATCACATTAGGAAATCGGAGGAGAACATATGTGGTGTAATGCACAATAAACTAATCAATGATGATGATTTTACAAATACAAATCATAAGAAATACAATGAGGAATACACCTGCACACCTTAAACAGATCTTTTTGCTATCCTTGAGAAGAGTAATGTGTATTGGAGGGAACAGTACACTGCTGGACACAGATATAAAGATGAGATGTAGAGATGTTGGGTCTTCAGTTCAATTCAGCTAAAAGGACACCATTGTGTGTCGCCTGAAAAGAAACAATCCGAGAACAGATTTAGCAATGTGTAGACAAAGGCTCAGTAAGCAGCTGTGTCCAGACTCTGCCTAATATCCTAAAACCATTTATTTGTTGAAAAGTAAATAATAATTCAGTTGAATCACTAAATAGCCACTAAAGCATTCTGTCAGCAGTTCTTTTGACTTGGTGGGATTTGTGCATTAGGTTTGTGATGACAACTAAATCCTTCCTCTAATCTTTGGTGACAAGAAAATATATGATCACACACACACACACACACACACACACACACACACACACACACACACACACACACACACACACACACACCCACGCACGCACGCAAAAAACACAATCAAAAGGTGCACCATCTAAAAGACATAATAATGCTAACTGTTTAATAGTCTATAGTCTATAGTTAATAGTTCCTATGATATAGATGTGGCCATCTGGTGCTTTTCAAGGTTTTTAGTACTCTATTTGTTTTTTTCTCTAGTTCTTTTCATTTTAATTGTTGTCTGTGTCCTATTTTTCTATATTTTTCTGAAGCCTCTGAAGAGATTATATTGTTGGTATCTGTAAAAACACTTTCATTTTACAATATATTGTTCCCATTCCCATAAGAAAAAGGAAGAAGGTTGGGACAATATTATTACCAGAGAAAATTCATCGAAAATCATCAAGAATTTAGAACGAATTTTCACAATTCAGTAGCATCCACAGCAACATACTGGCTCTAAGGATATCCAAATATTTGCAAGGGTCCAGAAGGACTAAAACACACATCTATAGCTCTGTGAAAGATCACATTCAATGATTGCTCAAATGGTAAATTAATGCGATTTGAAACTTTTAATATATATGTTGACTATTGTCATTTCTTAGACACCTTAAAATCTGTGAATAAGGAATTTCCTTTCTGTCTAATCTAATCTAATCTAATCTAATCTAATCTAATCTAATACAATGCTTTGAGCTTGCCTCCATGTTTCTGTGGCACTCCTTCTTTATATGCAAGAAATGCATTTGAATTAATAAAGACAACTTCTGACTTAACCTCAATTTGCTGTTTTTTTAAGTCATGTGGAAAGCACCATAAATAAGAAAACACTATTAAATGAATACGGCACGATTAAGTAAGCAGTGGGACTATTTTATACACTCACATACTCATCCACCTCGTTTTTTTTCCTTCCCAAGCCAAAGCACTTAAAACAGTGAGTGTGTAATAATGGATGGAGTGGCTTCTCAGAGACGTGTAAGATAAATACGAAGGATGGAGAGATGCAGGAACACTCTGTGCCTGAGGGCAAAGCAAGAGAGAGAGAGAGAGAGAAATCCTATTTCTCTGGTTTATCCAAATGGTGCTATTTTACGCAAAATGAAAGCATGTGAGCATGAGCTGAAAATTGAGAAATGGAAATAAAAACTTAAAGAACTGTTTTCTCCAAATATTGCCGCATTTTGAGGCTTATTCAATGAGACATGGAGGACTCTGCTGTAGTGACCTCTCAGAGCAAGCAACACTTCAAACATTACGAACTAAAACCAGGCGACGGACGAGGCAGAAAAGCACACACAGTGCACAGATATATGCAGCACAACATCCAGATGTTAGCTAGAGACATGACTAGATTTTGGACAGGACACATAACATTTCCATTTGTGCTGTATAATTGCTTTGACAAAAAAACACATCCATGCTTCTGTAAATTGAAAAATAGTGAATTGTAAATGCAAAAAAATACAAGGTAATCGAAGCATGAAGCATTATTTCAGTGTTTTATTTGCTGTCAGATGGTTATTCATGCACATTGTTTATTCAGAAGGCCTCTTAAAATATACTTCTAAATATAAGTATGCACAAGCATCTGGCTGTGGCTGCAGGCTAAATAAATAATTACCAGGAAACTATGATTTAAACTAAACAGTCCTAGAAATACTAACAGCTAACAATAGCCTTACCTACAGGACTCCATAATGTATTCCCTAGTAAATGTTTGATGAAACTCCACCAACACCAGGGTTTGATAATAAAACGTCATTCAGCTTTTGTTTAAATATTTTCAGATTATGATCTTATGCAAAAATGTATTGTTTGCCACTAAGAGACTAAATGAGACATTAATTGAATAACTTGCTGACCCTGAATCCATGAATTTTTTGTTAATATTTTGTTTTATTACATGAAAAAAGTGAATCTGTATCAGTTAAATAAACAACATAAAATGGAAATATGACAACTGTTGCTGTGTATAGCATTTTTATACGCAAGTTCTTTTTTTTTTCAATTTTACTTTTACCTCGATTAAACAGGTTGATCATAATTCAAACATTGTCTATTGTTCAAGTGACTTCCTATGCACAATTTTAGCCAGTTCTCAGTCAGGTTTTCTCAGTTGACTTCCTATAGACAAGCTCAGCTAGTTTCTTCAATATTTACACAGACTCGTTAGTGTGGGGGAAAGTATTATTCAAAACATTTCAATTCTGTGATCATCATGTGTATAATTTTTATTATCATACTTTATTAGGAAAAAAATCTGTAGATGTGTAGGCTTTGTATTGTAAGAGAAACTCTTAAAAGATAAAATGTGTTTACCTGCTTTTAAGTAGTACACTATACAAGCCATAACCCTGTGTGTATCCATTTCTTTTTCAATGGATCTAATTAAATAATTGTAAAAGTTACACACAAAATGGTTTTAAAAGACTTGAAAACGCATACTGATGCATTCCTAGCACTCAATCACAAGTCAGTTGTTTGGCCTGGAATAAAAAAAAGAAAAGATCAAGTACATGCATAATCAGCTTTTCAATTCTGTGAACTGTGAAAAAAAGTGTTACCCTGGTGTCTCCTACTCTATTTTCTCTCTAACCATCACTAGAGATGAGAAAGAAGCACTTAAAGGGAACGCATAACAAATTAACAAATGGAGATGGAGAAAGATAAGAAAAAAGGAAACAAACTGTCATCTGTGAAGAGCATTAAGCTGTCAAATTAGTTTCGGGGTCAGAGTCCTGTCCAGGCTGCTTTGTGTTGCATGAGCAGGGATCGTCACGCCTCTGGACCCAAAATCAAACAAAACAATAGAAGAGAAAGGACACAAATCACAAAGCCATTTTACTAAACCCTGCCTTTGTGTGCGAGGATGTGTGACTGCATGTGTGCTTTAAAGGAAGTGACTTTATCAACTAGATTGACAGGAGGTGAGGATAAAGAAAACTAGTAGTGTTCTAACTCTCTCTCTCTCTCTCTCTCTCTCTCTCTCTCTCTCTCTCTCTCTCTCTCTCTCTCTCTTTCTCTCTATGTGTGTAGATACCAATGAACAGACTTTATTAAATCTGCTTTAAAGCTATGCTGGACTTCACTGACAATGCATAATAGAGAGAAAAACAGAGAGGCAGACAGATAGAGAGGGCCCGGTGCCCTGTAATTATCATTTACAATAATGGCATTTGGCAGACACCCTTACCCAGAGTGACTTTCAACTGAGCAGGGGAAGGTTGAGGGCCTTGCTCAAGGGCCCAACAGTGGCAGCTTGGTGGTGGTGGGATTTGAACTTGTAATCTTCCGATCCAAAGTCTAATGTCTTAACCACTGAAATACCACCTCAGAGTATTAAGTGTTAAATGTTGTCATTTAGCAGTAGGACTCAATTAAAGATGACGCTTTACAGTAAACAAAATCAAACTGAAAAACATTCAGATCATCTAAACTTTACAAAACGAATAATTAACTTATTATAATAGACACTTTTATAGTGCAACTTTAAGTTGAATTTCTTGCCAGTTCAGCTACCTGTGAGCTTGCAAACGCTAATTCAGTCTGGCAGCCAGGGGACCAGCAAAGGAGACGTTCTCAGCCTCCACGAGTAATTGGTGACCTATGAACTTTAGCTCACATAGGGGGAACTGAGCCATAGAGAGAGAGAGAGAGAGAGAGAGAGAGAGTAGAAGGTATTGATTCACAACCATCTTTATCACTGAACGTAAATATACAGTATAATTGCATAAAGATTACAGCAAAGATGACTTAAGTTGTTATTGAAGAATATTAAAGGCACTTTTGTGAAATCAATAACACAAATACTTCAGGGAGGTGTTATGAGATGTTAAAATGTGTTACACAGTAAAAAAAAAAAAAAGACAAGCTAGTTTTTGGATTCTGTTGGTAGCATAGGAGGATTAAGGCACCTTAAGAATTTTAAACATGGTCCACAATTCCAAATATTAATACATTTGGGATGAAAAAAAAAGTTTGGGGCAAGTCTAGAACTTGTATGCTCTCAATACTAATTCTTTTGTAAAATATTTGTATTTTAACTTTGTAGAATGTGCATTTTTAGGGAAAAAGCTTGATCTTGTGCTATAGGAATACATTTTTCTGGCAGAAAATATTATTTTAAAAGTCATAACGAATGCTTTGGTATTGGTATCACAGATTTCTTTTAAAGTGCTCTGGTAAGACAGCAAACAAGTCATTCTGTCCTACTGTTTCCAGTTACGGCTTTTTTGATTTGAATTGGTTTCAATGCTAAAATGAGTTTACGACTCAGCAGTATTTAGGTGAGTTCTTTCAACTCTCATATTCACAGCAGGGTGTCTGATTGATTTATCATCTTTACACTGTTCGTATTCAAGTGCAAACACTGTACTAAGTGTGGAGCTGAGCGGAGTGTGTATGACGGGAACCATGTCTCTGCCTGTCAGCCCTCAACATAAGCATATTAGCTCTGCTCTGTCTGCTTCGAGCTGCTCGTAGAGCACTATTCCCGCACTGTTGTTTTCTGCTGTACAAATCAATTTGTCTCCACTCACAGAAAATAATTGCAAAGCAAACAAATTATCCATGGCATATTGAGCACACCTCACTGTCGAGAGCGAGTGAATGAGAGAGATAGAAAGACAGAGAGGTTTGACAACAAAGCAAAGTTTGTGAAATCCTTAGTCATATAACAATGCTTTTGGCGCCAACATCTTAATGAAGAACAAATAGAACGGATATGATGTGTAAAAGATGAGGAAACGAAGAAAATGAACAAATGGGCAAGTGAAATGAAGAGAAAGCGCTATAGAGATACAAACAACGTTCACGTTATATAGTATTTCACATACTGGAAAACATGTGTAGCAAGTAGATGCTCTCAGATTACATGTGACTTCACAGGAAGGCTGGGGAATTAAACATCATATTCACTTCGGGAATCTACCGCTCAAATACGAGCCCTTTGGCTCCACAATTATGTGTAGATTGAGTGAAAAACCTACACAAGAAATTAACACATCACATTATAATCACAGTGTTTCCAGTTTACAAACTTCAGAGTAAAAGCGATAGATAGATAGATAGATAGATAGATAGATAGATAGATAGATAGATAGATAGATAGATAGATAGACCTGAAGCATGACTTATTTTTCAAGATATACCTATATCATTATCTGGTTGTTATTCTATACCTCTACCATCCAGTGTCTTCTTATGTTCACTGATGTGTGCTTTGAACCAGTATTTCTACCTACTGTTCAGGCAGTATTTAGACAGACAGACAGACAGACAGACAGACAGACAAGACAAGACAAGACAAGACAGACAGACAGACAGACAGACAGACAGACAGACAGACTGACAGACAGACAGACAAGATAAAAGACAGACAGACAGACAGACAGACAGACAGACAGACAGACAGACAGACAGACAGACAGACATACCTTTGGCTTCACAATTATGTGTAGATTGAGTGAAAAACCTACACAAGAAATTAACACATGACATTATAATCACAGTGTTTCCAGTTTACAAACTTCAGAGTAAAAGCGATAGACAGACAGACAGACAGACAGACAGACAGATATACAGATAGATAGATAGATAGATAGATAGATAGATAGATAGATAGATAGATAGATAGATTGATTGATTGATTGATTGATTGATTGATTATAGACCATTATGCATTATTTAACATAATTCAGTATATAGCAGTCAGAGAGAAATCTTTCTTTTAACACTGTTGTAACACACATACAGTCTCAGTCAGGCCAGTATTTAAGAAAACAAGCAGTGAAAACTTTTCATATGATTGCATAGGATTTCTCATGATTGCTTCATAACACATTTGAAAGCAAAAATGTACAGAATAAAGAATACGTCTGATAAAAAGACAACATTCAATTCCTGAATATACATAGTGAGCTGGATCAAGAAGCTTTGCAGACCACTTCACGTAGCAACTGATGCATGCTTAAAATGTAACTATGTATTCGGCATCTTCTCACTGGATTTTGTGAAGATTTGGAAATACTACGACATCACGCTACATACACTACATGCTATGCATACGCTCTCCTACACACTTACACATACATACCAACAAAAACTCATTCCCTCTGGGTGTACACTGGTTCAAAGCCAGGCTGATTGACAAGCAGTAAAATTAAAATCTAAATACATTCAAGTCTAAGCTGAAAGCCACTCAAGGACTTTAAAAGTAAATCTGGCTACACTTATGATGGCAGTTCATTACTAACATATATAATGCGCATATTTTAGAAACATGCTGCTGTTTAAAACAGACCTGCTACTAGCTATGTGAAATCCATAACGGATTACTTATACATTGCCAGAAGAAAAGTACTGTAAGGTGATACTGTTATTTATGATCTTATGTATCGCCTGGTACAACCATTAATTCCCTGAAAGATACAGCTCAGCCTATTTCTAGTTACAGTTTATTTATTTTCGTCTGAGAATCTGAGATCTGATGGCATCCCCATAAGTTTGGACAATTAAACAGACAATGGGAGAATAAATACAACAGAAGAAGACTCATTATTTGTAATATTGTTATTATTATTATTATTATTATTATTATTATTATTATTATTATTATTATTATTATTATTATTTTATATTCTATTTTATATTATTTTTTACTTTGGAAAAAACATGGCAGAACGTTTCATTGACTGATACTTAAAGTCTACATCAGGACTGGGATCTCACAGTAAACAAAAAATAATATGAAACTTTATGTGATTAAGAAAGACCACCTTTAGGTTGCAAAAGGTGTAAATTATTGGTCTAGACAAGACTATTAGTGGCCAAGCTTATTTTTATTATAGGAAATAAAACCAGAAAATATTTCTGTACACATCTCTAAAGGTCATTTTTAAATTTGAGTAATATAGCTAAGATTTGAGAAGTTCAAATCCAGTGTTGACAATGCCGACATTTCTGCCTCTGATTTTTTCCTCCTTGTGCTTTCCAGTGTTTCCAGAGGCGAAGTGATACGGTTCATTTTTAATAAATAAACAGCATTCTTTACATCCTGTGGGTTTAAATCTGAATATACAGTTAAACTTGAAATAAGATTAGCAAACTTCTTTCTACTGTTTCAACTTCAAATGGCAAGTTTTGGATATTGAACTCAAGTTTAATATGAATACGTTCAACCCTCTTTACTGACACAACCTTAACACATTAATCAGCAGTGACCGAGAAGATGCATGTGCAGATAAGTTCATAACCTTGATTCTAAATAATCCTTTTCTTCCAAAAAGTTGACTTAAAAAGAGAAACTATACATAGTAATACCAGAGTACAGATTTAGTAAAAGAACAGATGCTCTTTTCCAGTTTCATCACCAGTTTCATTTTGAATGAAACCTTTTCCTTTTACTTTATTTCTTATTTAGAGGAAGCACGGCATGAACCCAGCATTAAAAACTAGAACAACTTTTTTTTTAAGTTCGAAATGAGTAAACCGCTTCCGTTACTGGCTTTAAGTACATGTGATAATGCCTTGAAAATGTCATTATATCTAATATCGCAACCAGCTGTCAGTAAAAGTAAGCATCTCAGCAATGCCATGAGAAAAGTCAGCCACTTTGTCATATTTATGATGCATTTAACCGTTACTCGGAATACACAACTCTCAACATATTGAAAATGACTACTGAAATCCAGGAACCTTAAACAGCTTTCTCTCAGCAAATCAATCGCAGAGCACTGAAAACACTGCGGTCAAGTGAAAATATATCATTTATTCTGAGTTTTTAAAATAGCATTTTGCCATAAATGTATGCCAGATGACCACAGAAAATGCTACAGTTACATATTTTACTTGAAGTGAAATGCTATATATGTTACTGATAGGCCTTGTTTTATATATTACAAAAGGCACACAGATTGTCATGTTTATTACAACAATGTCTGCTGTAGATATAGAAAAATGGGTCCTTCCATATGTTCTTCTAATCTTTCTATAGGAGAGAAATAAATCTATGTAGTGATTAAAGTGCATGTTATGTATCAACCAGGTCAGCAGATTATTATCACAGCAGCATGTTAGGAACTATTATTGTGTAATTACATATGTTTTTCCCAGGAGACTCAAACTAAAGAACATTGTAGAGTTTCTATAATGTAGCTGTTTATTTTTATGAAGGTGTAATTATAATAAAGTTATAATAAAATTTATTTTCTCAGCAATAACTATTATGAATACACATATCTATTTTTTAAAAAGGTTGTAGAGCCAAACAAAATCATTACAATTAACTTAGTCGAGGTTTAGTGTAACGTATGCTGGGTGCATTGAATACCCTTCATGTGATTTGTACATATTATTTTCTCTTTTATATGTAATGATTGTATTATATTAATTTTAATGGCAACCACTTCTTTAAACAAAATCCTTCCTGATCTTGCCATGAATCCAGTCATTTATGGATGTGCTCTTTTTTCACAAATATACTTTTCAAACAGGGATTCAAATAGGAAATCATGTGCAACTGGTATAATGAATGGGCGATGTGGCAATGTTTTGCTGACTCAGGGTGTTTCTGGTCATACCCAAAGTATTTATTAAAGTGCTAATATCTTTGAGTTACACTTAAATACTTATTGACAAATATCATTTGGATTTTGCTGCACACGTCTTTTAAAGACATTTTTTTTAGAAAATACAACCACAACGTGTTTAAAATGGTGTCAAGCACATCAGCGTAACATCCCTGTAATTAAACAAAAATTTCCCTGAAAGCTTCTAAAAGCAAATCAAAAGCCACTTGAAAACCCCACTGGCAACACATTGTTAGCTTATAGTTTGGTGACATAAAAGATTTGCCTTCTGTTCACTACTGTATTTTTGTCTTAATGTCTGAGGCATAAATATTAGATTAGATTGGATACAGGAAGTGTGACCAAATGCAGTTGAAGTAAGCTAGAGAACAAGGAATGATGCCCCCGTGTGCCAGAGTTGCATTTACAAAAAGCGCAAGAACTTTGCTGACACCTTTTGGTGAGAAGTATAATAAACAAAGAAAAAACAAAAATGATACAGCAACTTTTTAATAAAGGTTGTGCAAATGTCTAAAACAACTACAGTGAACACACACACAAATAATAAAAGTCTCAGAAATTAGACCTAAAAGACCCAACCTTCAATTACTGTAATTCAGATCTCAGATATTGAAATTAGAAAAAAAAAATTGATGTAACTAAAGTTACACCAAATTTAGGTTCAAAATACAAAGATTAAATCCAGTTTGAAACTTTGTTAAACATATATTTTAAGCAGACTTCATTTTAAGAGATTAGACCAAAGTAGACCCCAGTTACAGATTTAATTTCCATCACAGACCTTTGGAGATTAGCCCAACAAAGATCTTAGGTACAGACTACATCTAGAGCTCAAAAGCAAATTCAACATAAAGTATTGTTCAAAGACAAATTAGACTCAATGTAGACCTCATATACAGATGTACAATTAAAAACCAAAGCATAGTTCAAATACAAATTAGATTCAACAGAGCTCAGCAGCACACTAGACCATTATTGAGCACAGATTAAAAATGACCCAACGTGGAGCTCAAATATAGATGAGATGTGTATCAGATGCATATAGATATCAGATCCAGCTTAGATCATATGCAGACTGCTGCAACACATGTGGTCTAAATGTATTCAAATATCTGCATGTGCTACAGTTAGATATTTTATTTGAAGTGAAATATTGTATGACACTGAAATCCCTTATTTTGTGCAATTCAAAGGCACACTGTCAAATGTTTTCTGCATTACTGTTTACTGCAGTATTAGAAAACAAACGTTTTTACAATTCTTCTTGTGTTAGTCAAGTTTTTTAAAGGAGAATAACCCTTTGCAAAATTTCAGAATAAAATCCATACATTGAACAAGTCCTAACATTTAGGCTAAACAGATCATAGCGGTGCAGGCTATGCTCTATTTACAATGATCATTTTCAAATCACACCCAGGTAGACTCACATTGGTTAGAGATTTAAAACCCTCTGGTCCAGAGATCTTAACCAAAACATAAGCCTGACTTTACAGAATTGACACCCAATACTGAGCACACAAGTTTAGTGCTTAAAGACCTTTGGTTAACAAATGTAACTGTGAACTAATCTAATGAAGAGCATAGTGTACATTGAATGAGAAGAAACAGATTTTCACACCCTAACCTAATTATTCCAGTCCATTTGCTATTGTAGGCCATGTGTTTTATGGAAAACAGATGGTACAGTGGTTCGATTAGAATTAAACCCAGAGTTCCATTGGCTTGAAATGGGTTTTGGCATAACGTGCCTACGCATAAAAAGCCTGCATGACAAAACAAATATACATTTTACCCTTAGCCAAGCAATGGTCTAGCTGCCATCTATTACTGAAAATATGCTGTTATTAGAATTTTTATAATGGTGTGAGTAATTTCTGCTTTTAATGCAAGAACCTGTTTATGAGGTACAGTCTAAACACAAATCCAAACACCTAAGTGTTGAGTTTTTCTTTTTAAACAATCCACTTTTATCTTGGGATGAAGATGTATATTTCAAATAATTGAAACCTAAGGTGCATTCATTCGCATACAGGAGGCAGTTAATAAGATTAAGGGGCAATGTGAGGGTGCTAATAGTTCCTAAGAAGCCAAGTAGGAGGGGACATCCCCATCTGGCTGAAGTATGTCCACCACCAAGGCTTTTCACTTCTCTCTTCTCCATTCTCGCCGCGATCAGGCTCATTGTACTGCTCGAACTCGTTGAAAGGATCAAATCGATCATAATTATCCAGGTCAGGTATGGATAAGTAGTCGTGGTCAGGTTCTACTGGCACTTTCCTCAGCACAAAGTCCACACGTCCTGTCGTTTGCATGGTGTGAGGCAGCCTGATGCGCTTCACCATTTTAGAGTAGCCAGGAGCTGTGGCGGTTACGATGTGGACACCCGGAATCAGCAGTCTCCAATAGTCACCATCTTCAGCTACAGAGAAGAAGGAATCAGGCAGAGGGTAAATGGGTTAACATACTCCTCCAGAAATCGTAATTTTTCTCAATGGCTGTAGTATTGAGATGTACGCATTGTCCTGTCAGGTTTTTCAACATAAATTACCCCTACACAAGCCTTGCATGACAATGGATATAGACAACATTTTGCAGACACTTGACCATAAGATTCGTATGTGCATTTTAAACATTCATTCCACATTTAGTTTCTGGCTGCTGTTATAAAAACCTCCACTCTTCTGTGAAGATGTTCCACTAGATATTGGAGTATATATATGATAGGAATGTGTGTATATATAAGGTGTAAACATATGATTGGAATGTGTTTTGCATTAAAGGTTTTAATTTATCCTATTTTATATTTAATCATTTATATTTTGTATAAAAATAGTCAAACAGAAATGTCCGCGTAAAAAAGATTAGTGACGTAAAATTCATTTTGGCAACCCCAATAGATAGTAAAATTGACTAGGAACTGATCTGATAAAGATATTTAAAAATACATTTAAAAGTAAACACACATTTAACTATACATGTCTGTCATTGTAATGATATGACAAAAAAGTATAAAAAAATTGAACAAATCAGATTTATATGACTAAACGTGATATTAAAAAATTTCACTGTGGTATAAGTTTAGCATTGACTATCTCCACTATTTATATTTATTTCGTCATCGTTACCTGTTGTGATGTCATGCCGAATCCCTCGAACAGATATGACGGCACCTTTAATTCCATTTCCATTTGTGTCTTTCACAACACCCTTTATTCCTCTGTGGACCTATGGCAAGAAATCAATATTAATGTTAATATTTTAATGAAACCTTACATTGAACTCAGATACAAGTGTGTTTATAAAATGATGATATTTTAAATGATCTGGTGGGGAAAATGAAAAAAAATCTTATTTATTAATTTAGAAAACAAACCTGTCCATGTGTGCGACAATAATGATTTGGGTATGCTGCCATCTAGTGGTTTTATCTACAATCTACAGGAATCTTTTAAAAGATCTACAATTAACTGAAAAAAAAGGAGGAAGTAGGCAGCTCGAGCTTGTCACATTTAATGAGTTTTAATTTTATATTAACAAAAATAATTAGTCTTTTTCTGGGTCTGGGAAAATTATTTTTTGTTGTTGTTTTTTTTTATAATACTGTAGGCAATATACTTGGATAATATACCTAAGTAATGACTAATATACCTCATTACCCAAATATGAGCAGAGAGCAAACAATTTTAAAGGATTGTCTAAAAAAAAAATAAAAAAATTTTAATGTTTAAACATCAATAATATGTCAGTTAATTCAGAAAAGGGACACTCACAGACTCCATGAAACTAAGCAGAGCTTCTTTGTTCCTGCGCCACTCTGGATAAAGCTCTTCTTCTGAAGGGAACTTATCACAGCCTAGTTCCACCGTCAACTCCAAGCAATTACTGTGCAGGTAGTTAAAGTCTGACATGCCTAACACACATGTATTGATTGTTAGTAAGGAAATAAAACTTTTGGGGGACGTGTTGTTAAAGGAAAATAATCAATGATTATACCAAAAAACATTACAGTGGTTGTCTACATGATAAACCTTTTTTCCCTTTCTCGGTCTTTGTAATATAACTGTATATGGACAAACGTATTCTTCCACAAAACAAAAAGTGGCCTGCTGTAAGATCTGACCTCAACCCTATTGAACACCTTTGGGATGAAATGGAATGCTGACTGCACCCAGGCCTCCGCACCCTATATCAGTACCTGACTTTACTAATGGCTTCGTGGATGAATGAGCGCAAATCTGCACAGCCACACTCTGAATTATAGTGGAACATCTTTCCAGAGGAGTAGAGGTTGTTATAAGAGCCAACAGGGACAAAATATGGAATGGTTGAATGAAAAATCACATACATCTTTTAATCAGGTGTCCACAAACTTGCCCATATACTCTATCACACAGCAGAAAAAAGAGAAACACTGCCCTGCATTTAAAAATTGTCTTTTACAGGAATGTATTAGATTTCATTCAGACTTTTTGCTATTGATATATAGCATGGTATAAAAACAGAGACCCAGGTGTAAAAATAAACCTTTGCAAGCTTGTCGTTACTGTCTGCTGCTCCTCCACTGATTGAAACAAAGTAATAATGAAGCCAAGTGATTATTGACTCTGTCATTTCTTGTTAGAATTCACAATTTGAAAACAAGTGCAATTAGTTAAAACGGGTAGCAAGGTTTTGTGTTTCACAGTCTGGAACGACCGACTGTTGCCATCCACCCTACACTTTTGTGCTTTGTTTTACCTCCAGCAAAGCTGTACCACTGAGCTCCATTGATAATGCCTCCACTGCTGGCAAATGATCCTCCACATCTCTGGGTCTCATTGCTGGCCATTGTCGCATGAGCATCTGCATAGGTCCTGGCCAGCTGCTTAAATATCTACCCCCAAAAAAGAAATACACTCTTTATGATCTTTTACTATTATTAATTACATTGTAAGAAAAAAAAAATGGAAAAGAAACAACCCGAACCTGCTCATCAGGTGTTGGAGAGAACATTTTCTCCTCCAGGGGGTGTCTGGAGAAGTCAAAGGGATACGAGATGACAAGTTCTCCCCCATGTAGACTGGCAGAGATAACAAATGGAATGGACCTGATCCATTTCATCACAGCGTAGGTTTCTGGGGCTACCTGGCAAAGAAAGAAAGTTCCAGTTGAACCAGGATATAACTTATCTGGTATACAATCTGGTGGCTTAGATACAATAATGTACTGATGTAATAATAATGTAATGGTACTTCTATTGAAAATGGTTTTACCGAGCCATCGTTTTAAAATCAGTCAGAAATTAATAACAAATGAAATAACCACTACTCCATAATTACCTTGTTCAACCAGTAGTTCTCGGGGATGGAAAGGTGGTCAGTGCGGAATCGGATGAAGCGACGTCGGTTGTAGTAAATGGAGGTCAGGTCGGGGAAGTTGCGGTTTAGATCGATGTTCTGAGCATTGGCTCTGCCGCTGACCCAGCCGTTATACAAGTGACCCTAATCCATTCCACACACAATCCAGACAAAATTATTAGGACTGTACTGAATTCAGGATTAACACTAAGCATGACTGTGGATTTGTTCTCAGCTGAAAAACGCAAGAGTATTTAGTGGCTTGTGCTATGGGGTTAAAGTTAAATATATTGAGGTAAATATATATGTATAAAAAGATCTCTGGGTATGTTCTTAATCTTAGATTTCAATTATAATCAGAGATTTTATAGAATATTATATATCATATTTATAATGTGTTTGTATTTATTTGTGTAGCTGACAGCAATTTTGGATATTTGTAACTGGATTTTTTATGTGACAAACTCGATAACATGCAAGAAAGATCTCAGGCAGAACAAGCAGGAAGCAATACATGCATAGAGCACATAGAGACAGAATCAGCCCAGACATCAACAAGCTCGTAAAACAGACTTGAACATGCTCAAAAAATGGCTGTTTAAAAAAGCAAAAACAAGACAAAACATGAAGCACAAAGTACATTCGAAGCAATCAACATGGATTAGCCATTTCGTTTTACAATTTGTGCCAATGACAAATATTTTCATTACCCATGCAAACATCTTTTTCACTAACCAAAATCTGACTTCTTTCCAAATCTTTGGTGTTATGCTAACTTAAGGACCGTTTTTACCCTAGACCATTGGCTAAGACATGAAGCAGACATCTGGCTAATAAATATAAATAAAGCAAAGCTACTCCTGCATGTTTAACTTTCTATTAAAGGTCAGACAAATGAATGAAAACTCAAGTATTTAGCATGCAGGTACTAGCTTGCAGATTACACAGTACATGAATATACCATATTTTGTTTTGCATATCCTTATGGATCTGAATCAAAAGCCGTGCTGATCATTTCCATGACAAAGAAACTCGTGCTGAGAATTTATCTGAGGGTTGTAGCAATAAAGAAGAAATATCTATTAATCAAAGACTCCTTTTACCAGTGGTCGACTCTCTTCCACCATTTCATGCGATGTAGTGAAGTATCCACACTATTTGCCTTTTTTTTTTGTTCCTAAATAATTTCACCATGCTGATTCAATCGGTCAGACATTCATGTTTAGTAACAAACTATGTTTAAAAAATTTTGTTAGAGATGATCTCCCATCAGATGGACCACCCTAAAAGTACAAATGTCATGTGTACACTAAAGTGACATAAAAGAAAACAGTACTGTGGTTTTGGTTGGCACTCTGGATTTGCATTGCCACATTGATCCCTTCGAAATATAAGAAGGTGGATTAAAACATGATTCCTTATTGCAATTAGCCAGCTTAGTCAGATAGCTCAAGACTCTGCCTCAGTTTGTCAGAACTGTGCTTTTGAGGACCTTTAGTGCAGGGAGATTGTGGATAGAAGGCCCAAAAACAGACAGACAAACTGTAGCTGAGTCGCGGCACACACACAGAGGGATATTTACTTCTGGGTTGGTGTTTTCAGGATCGTTGCTATCGGCTACCTCTGAGGCGGCAATCTCATAGCCATCTGGGTTCATGGAGGGCAGCAGGTGAATGCGAGTGTTGTTGATGAGGCTCTGGATCCGCTCGTTGCCCAGCAGGTACTCAGAGCACAGGTACTGTGCCAGGTAGATAAGCAGCTGCCGGCCTAAAACCTCGTTTCCGTGCATGTTCCCGATCAACTTAATCTCTGGTTCCACTGCAGTACAACACAGATAGTAAAAAGAACAAAAATGTCAGGCCATTTGTCATTTAAATTATTAATTATATATAATACAGAGAAGAACGAGACACTGCATCAACAAAGTTTTGAGAACACCTCTGGGTGTACACACTCTGCATCACATGTGAATCCTGTCCAACAGAAAGGCAACCAGAATTAAGGCAACCAGCAATAAACACACATGCGGTGGAGCCGACGCTAGCTTCTGAAATGGAAGGAAACGCTGCAGGGATTCATCGAGTGTGGCCTGGAGACGCTGCGTCTCACTCCCTCAGGGAAACAGGGTTGCATATTTAACCTAGAGACGTTCTTTTTCAGCAACTCGAGCTGCATCAAAAACACTTTGAGAACGAGAGTCCAATCCCGCCAGACTGATCAGTTCCTGCCTAGTGTGGGTGGGCACAGCTAGGCCGGAGGACAGAGAAGCCATGAGTAGTCCTGAGGTCAAGGCTATAAAACCTGCCAAAAGGTCAGCGGAGTGGACCAGTCCTCGGATCTGATTTGAGACACAACCTGCTTGAGAGTACACATCTTAAACTAAGCCTCACTAGTGATCGATTCAACATACTCAGATCTAGAATGGGACGCAACCCCCCATCCAACATTGGCACTATAAAGTACCAGCTGTTGAAACCAGACTCTCTCTTGTGGAGGGACCACCTCGATGGCCTCCTTCCTTAAGAGAATGTGTACTTCTTGTTTGATGACCAGAGCCTGCTCGGGTCCCATCAGAGTGGGACACACCCTGTTGAACCTGAGACCAAGACTCAAGTTGTATCAAGTAGCTATTCTCTAGAGTGTGTTGTTTCTTCACCTCCTGAAACCGGTCAACAATCGTATTCATGGCATCGCTGGACATGCCAGTGGGAACCACCGGGGCATCCAGAAGGAAAGCTCTGGCCCTGTCAGGAATTTCTGACAGGGTGAGCCACAGATGCCTTTCTGTGGCTACCAGGGTGGACACGGACTGGCCAACAGTCCTGGCGGTCTTCTTTGTGGCCCTGAGAGCTAGGTCAATAGCACAGAGTAGCTCTCAGACATATTCAGACCCTGAACTATCCTTCTTGTCCAACTCCCTTAGCAAGTCCACCTGGTATGCCTGCAACAATACCATCGTGTGCAGGCACCCAGCAGCTTGACCTGTGGCCATGTAAGCTTTGACCACCAGAGCCGACGTTGTCTACGGAGGCTTGGTGGGCAGTGCCAGGGCCTTCACGGACATTGCATCACCCAGGTAGAGATAGCCAGCTAGTGTCTCTTCAACCCCGGCATCACCCGACAACCACACTCTTTCAGCTCCACTACATTAGCATAGAGGAGGACATTGAGAGGCAGGCCAAATATGGGCTGCTCCAGGACCTGGACACCTCAGTGTGCAGATCCAGGAGAAACGGCATTCCCCGGCGTGGAGGCAGTGACGCAGAATGCAGAAAGCACTCGCCCAGCTTGCTTGGCAGACGCTGCTTCTGTTTTTTATCTGGCCAAGCTAACTCAAGCTTGGCGACAGCACGAGTTACCACCTCCAAAAGTTAATCGTGGAGGACTGGCTGTGAGGGAGTGTCAGCAGGTTCGCTGACATCTATCACCTCCCCTCCTCGGAGGAAGAGAAGTGGAGCACAGCGTTCTCTCCACCAGGGGTAGAAACCACCAAAAGGGCATGCTTCCGAACCCTGGAAGAAACCGCTGGACCTGCGAACCCCAACATGTGAATCACCGCTTCACCTCAGCAACAGCAGGACCAGAACGAGTATTGTACTATAAATATGGATATTGGATTAATAAGAAAGTAATATCTAGTAGTAGCAAGGAGGGTTTATTGGTCTTTTACCTTTTTATAATAAATATATTGTTTAATAGTTAATCAGTAAAGATTTCTTTAGACATAGTTTAGGATATAACAGTGGTGGGAAAAAATACATGAAAGAAACATTTACACAAACTGCATTTTGTGCTGTGGTGCTTTCCCTGTGAGGCCAGAAGAGGGCAGGCCTGAACACGAAACTAATCATGGCTTTCTCAAAGCAATGCTTTTATCTTGTACTATGAATATAAAAATGAAGTCTGTGCTCACGTAGCTCATGCTGTCCAGGATTACTGGAGAACTCAATGACCAGCAAGTCCTTCCCCTCCGCACTACGGCCGATGCTGTAGGTTCGAGAGATATGGGGGCATTTGGCTGCTGTTTTCTTTAAGATGCTGAACATTTGAGCGTTAGTGTGGTACGTGAACTGAAGAACAGTTGCCTGACCCCCATCTGAGATGCTGGAGAAGGCGACGTCTTGCCTGGCTGGGAGAAGAAATTGAGACAAGATGCATGACATAAGATTCCCCTAGGGCTCACAGTCCCTTCATGTGGAGACAAGCTTGGTTTCACGTGCTATAGCAGCATCGCTCATATTCCGAGGCTTCATTCCTGAAACATAATTGTATTTACCGAGTGAATAATCTTGGACTGTTACATGTTTTTGAACTTTAAAAGAGCTTGTTCTAAAAAAACATTTCATAAATCCTAAGGGTAAGTACAAGTTGAGACAGTCTACAGAGTGGTTACTATTTATACATCATGCATTAAGAAATCCAAAGATTAAATTGCATTGCACATCTCTCTCAAATCACAAGCTTTCCATATAGAGATTTACTCATTTTGTAGCATTACATTTCAAATGTAGCAACAACTGGTTAAACTCTAAATAAATTTGCTTGAGTGAGAGAACAAATGTTTACAGCTGTTATAATGTATGTGAAAGATACATTTATTCTGTGGATTTTACACAGCATTACATTTTATAATGATTTATTTTTTTTGGCAATTGGCTTTGGTGCAATAAGAGCAATAAGACACCTACTATAGGTTTCTACAGCAGAACATTGCATTAATGATAAAACATATATAATACAATAGTGATATGTTTTCTCTGTTCTTCTAATCATTACCTTTGAGCTCAGACAGCGGGTCATGGCAGCCTTCTTCCTCAGCTGCAAAAAAGCGGTCACAGTCCAGGAAGTAGGGCCAGGCCATGCGAATAGATTCAAAGGCATGAGCACAGTTCTTCTTCACAGCCTCACATGAGCTGCGGCACGGCTTTACTCTTTTATTCTTCTGGCATCGTGGAGCTAGTACTGAGCATCCGAGAAAACGTAGCTCGGGCAAGCACTCGCCCCCCAGCAGGCCGTGCAGGACATTAAGCAGCAGGTACTCAGTGCTCTGCTCGGCCTCCTGTCGCGACTGCTGTCCGATGAGGTTGGGAAAGACAACTTGGCTATAGGGCACATCCTGGCAGTAGCTCAGCACCATGTCTGTGCACTGCACTAAAGACATGGCAAAATATAGACTAAGGATGTGTTATGGTATGTTAAAATAAACAATAAGGGACTTACAACAAAGAAGCAATAATGAAAATCAGCTGTTTTAGTTTCTGAGTGGTGCACCAAAAAGCATTTGGCATATCATCAGTGAATTGTGAGCTTGAATCTTAACAATGTCCCAGCCATCTGTGGCCAGGAGACAAGGAAGCAAAATTGAAAAAGCTAATTTGCTACAATTGTGCTTATTTAATGTTGCTCATGAAATGTATATATATTCAGAAGAATTGAGTTAATATGTTACACTGGTCAAGCCTACACAAATCCTCTCACAGTAGCAAGGTGGGCCCAGAATAAAACCCACCAGCTCTGACCAGGTGCACCACTGCTTTACTCCCTACCCTTAACTTGGTAGTATGTTTCCTCTTCTTCATCCTTCCTATGTACCTAAATACCTACCTACCTACCTTCCTACCTACCTACCTACCTACCTACCTGTCAATCTATGTAATTGTTCCATTGTATAATGAGTGTTTTGTATATTGAAATCTATGTAACCAAATATTGATTCTACTGTATATGGTATGTAAACTCCTGAGCACAAACCAATCAAATTCTGTTCCAGACAAATGATTATGGCTTTTTAATGCTAAAGTATTTTCTAATACATATAATGTAAAATGAACTACTACAGCTCTCGCTACAACTGGTACATTTCAGCAACCTTGAGCCCCCACACTGGCCCTGTCTCATTTGCATGTCTTACCATTAACCTGGCAAACACAAATCACCCTTAGGCTCAAAGTTATCTCTAATCTCTCTCTCTCTCTCTCTCTCTCTCTCTCTCTCTCTCTCTCTCTCT
>MU551704.1:4761517-4787992 GCA_024362625.1 Silurus asotus
TATATATATAGCCTTAGAACATTTATCTGTACTTCTCAACGATGTCCACACATCTCTGAACTGCTATAGCCCTTATATTTTTTGAACATATGCTTACATATATATCACATGCTGTAAATATGCTAAATATTTTTCTGCAATATTTGCACGATTGGTACTTTTTGCACTTCTGGTAGATGCCAAACTGCATTTCGTTGCTGTGTACCTGTACAATGCAATGACAATAAAGATCTATCTATCTATCTATCTATCTATCTATCTATCTATCTATCTATCTATCTATCTATCTATAAGAGAATTTAAGTTTCTAAGTGCAAACAGGCTTTAGCGTGGAGCTCTGATTGAGCTCCTTAGATCATGTGTGGAGATATCTCCTATCTCCACACATGATCTCAGGAGCTCAATCAGAGCAACCATTAGGTTCAAATCACTTCGCTTACCATTTCTCTTCTCCCAAGATTACACTGTTCAAAGTTCTGGTTATTCTAAATTTCTTCTATTTAAGAATTATGAAGGCCCACTAGGGAACCTTTAAAGCAGCTTGTAGGTTTCCACAGATGTTTGACTCAACACAATCCTGTCTCTGACTCATGGCTTGGTATTTTGCACTGATTTTTTTTTTACTTTTAGATGTTACTGTATATAGACAGGCATGTGCCTTTTGAGTCCTATCAATTAGATTTGCCATGGGTCTGATTACCTATGTGAGTGTCATATTCCAGTTTTTATATTATGGAGCATAGAATTGTAATTATTGTGAAAATAATTTTAAACATTTTAGCATGAGGCTGCAACCTAAAAAAAAAATTGGAAAAAAAAATGTAAGTTTTTTTGGAATATTTCCTGGTTAAAATGTATAGACTATTATTGAAATAATTATTCCTCAAAGACAAGTGTAGCATACAGTATACAATGTGTATAGTCAGTATTTAATCTCTTACCTTCTTAAAGAAATGATTGCGTAATTTCACTTATTGACTAATTTGTACATTCATTTAATTAAGGTCATGTACAGTAGTGTTTGTTTGATGGACAATATTTGACATACTTACCCTGCTTTTGTACACATTTATCATCTTTATCACTTTTTGTTCCATAAAATAATTTGTTACACCACACTGTCAAAACTATTGGCTATGATAACATAAAATATGTAGTAGAATTTTCCTGGAAACTATCTGAAAAGACCAGGTGATGTTTTTCCTGTCTTCAGCTGCCCAGTTTTGCTGACTTACCATAGTTTCAAGTTTCTGTCTTAGACTGAGTGTCATCTTCTAATGTGGTCTTTTGCTGGTCTTTCAGCTGGAACTGCTGCTAGGTTCAACATGTGTACATGAAAGGCTTTTCTGTTCAACATAGTTTTCCAGAGGCTCTTCAAAAGTGTGCTTATTTGAGTTACTATTGGTTTACTGTTAGTTCAAACTAATCTGGCTTATTGTGTATAACAATTCCTAGAAATCAGCAGTTTCTGAAATACACAGCAAAACAGCTTTCCTATGCTGATGTTTGATATTATTAATAACTGAAGCTCATGATCTGTAGCTGCCTGTTTTTGTTCAATGTGCTGCCAACATAGATGTTCCTGTTAAAGTGGTTGTTGATTGTGTGTAAATATTTAATGAAATGTTATGAATCTATATCTCAAGGTTAGATTCATCCTGGAAGTGTGGCCAGTTTGATGACATAATAATGTTCTCTAATACAGTATGTTTGTGATTGAAATACAAATTAGAGACAAAGAACATAATCGTAAGAAGAAGAATGATGATGATGATGATGATAATAATGATAGTAACACTATTAATAACCTCCAGAAACATTGGTCATTCTGGCTAGGATTAAAGTCATGTGTTTTTGCGATACCAAGCTGCCACTCTTGGGGCCCTTGAGCAACGCCATTAACCCTCTGTGCTCCACTGGCACTGTAACATGGCTGAGCTTCTGCTCTGACCCCAGCTTCCTGCTGGGATATGCCAGAAAATAACACTTTACTTGTACAGTAAATTAATAATAATAAAAAAGAGCAACAATGGTTGTCCACTGCCACAAAATGGCCTTATTAGTTCATATTGATACCAATGATTCTTTCTTACATGTGTATCAACCTCCAAATTTCCCCAGTACATTCCAGCGATGCTATCCTTATGTTATTCCACATTTTCATCACAGTTTAGTTTCATCAAAATTTTAGTGTTTTTAAAAGGAATTTTACATAGGTTGTAGCATATGTGCCATAATCAGAAATATTTCTGACACATTGTCTCTGTGCTAAAATAAATTAGGGATGGATACCCAGCTTAAGAAACATCAATAATTTAAATGTAAAAACAAAATGTAAAAAAATGAAATCTTTTGGAGATTTTTTTAATTAGATCCAAAATGTTTTATTACTTTTTAATATATCAATTGTTGTAAAAAAAATCTACCAGAAAAGATTATATCACTTGTGTTCTAGCAGCTATTAATGTTCCCTCACCAGCTTTCTATGTTGTTCCCCCTTAATGTTAATAAACTTTTAATCTTTAGGAAAGACTGCAAAATCACAGCTTTATACTTAACTGTCAGAGATGCTCATATAAGAAACTTATCACCTGGGAATGTATTAGAGAATTCCGCAGCGTGTTTTGGAAATTTTTCTTAAGTTGTATCATCTGTTTTTTTAAGGAAGGGATTACTCTTACAAAGGAAAGAATTTATGCATTCTTTCCTTTCATTTTCCTTCTGAATGTTTTTTGGATTTGTCAACACATAAACACAGTGCCTTAGTTTCCTCCTGATCATTCATGAATTCCACCAAACCTTGGGCCAAGCACAAGCAACCATGTAAGCTGTTGATGCATTGCATAGAGATTTTGCTAAAAAAGTAAACAGCAGGGTATTTTTCACATGTTTATATTTAGCTTTTACATGCAGCTTAAAGGTAGTTGTGTACCAGTATCATGCTTGTTCTCTTTCACGTTAGCACGTGGGCATTCAGCTCACCCTCTGTACGTTGCTGTAAATAAATATGAAGTACTTCTGTGGTCAGAGGAGGAGGAGGACGGTTTGTATCCCATTAGTCTATTAGTCATTCCAGTGAGCACCTACCTGTATTCATGTTAAAGTAAGCAGTAGGAAAAAAGATTCAATGAAGCCTTGCTGTACACCAGGCATTTACTGATGACCCCCATTGTGGGTTGATCTGCGCTGCACTAAAGAGAGAGAGAGAGAGAGAGAGAGAGAGAGAGAGAGAGAGAGAGAGAGAGAGAGATTACTCTAAGGATGATATACTAAAGAACTGATGCATTTTACCAGGGTTATGATCAGTTTGAAATATTAGTTTTTATATTTTGGTTTTTAATTTCAAATTATTAAAATGTTAAAATAGTTAAATAGATTTATTTAGTTTGTTTAAAAAAAAATTTACTTTCAAATTCTGTTATCTTGATATAAAGTTAACCCTAACACAGCAGCTACGCTAATTCCTATTCACTGCTTCTCTTTCTCTCCCCATCCCGAGACAGCCTGAGGTTGGCCAGCTCCAGTCACCTCCCACCTTGTGATGATTACTGACCTTTGAAGAAGTAGATGCCGAACTCAAAAGCATCCCGAACCATCTAGAGACGTACCAGTGCCATTTGGATCCCGCTACATGTGTGGAGTTTGACATTGGACCTCCTGGAGTGTTAAAGGCTCTGGCATGGAGAAGCTGATGCTGGATCTGTGATGATCACAAATGCTGAGCTCATAAAACTCGGAGCTACTAACCATAAAGACTGTTTAAGACTGCAGAAAGAACATCACTTATAATCTTATACTCCAGTAATCATGTTAGTTCTCTCTCTCCAGTGTTCTGTATTGTTGGAAGATTTATGATCGAACTCTTGATGTCACCCAAAATGTGGATGGGTTCCCCTTTTGAGTCTGGTTCCTCTCAAGGTTTCTTCCTCATAACATCTAAGGGAGTTTTTCCTTGCCACAGTCGCCACGGCTGTTTATCAGGGATAAATGCACACCATTCGCCATCACTGTTGATTTGTGTAAAGCTGCTTTGAGACAATGTCTGTTGTGAAAAGTGCTAGACAAATAAACTTGACTTGACTTGACTTGGTATTAGCGATGCTAAAATAATTGCAGCTCATTTTTACTTGCCATTCACATTTACTTTGTGTATATGTATATATCTATACAAAAATTGAAATTATAAAAAAATATATATATAAAAATAAAAAAAAAATAAAAAAAACGGACGGACAGACAGACAGACACACATACAGATAGTTATGATCTTTCAGGATTATAAGCCAAAATACACACACTGATTATAAAAGCATGATATATTATGCCCTAATACACATTTAATAGAACATATTGTAAAAATACTTTGTTGCACATTTACTGTTTATTCTATACTTTTATCATTAACACTCAGTAATCAGTCTCAGCAAACGATTACAAATAAATGATAGGAAGCTTGCAATTGACAAATGGGTCAATAAAACATCATTATTAGTTGAATTATTCTCTTTTGTTTTATTTAGCCAGGAGACATGATTACACTAATGCAAATTTGCTAACTTTGATGAACAAATAATTCTAAATAGTTACAAAGTACAAATTATTCCAAAGTTTTTTCACATACATTTATTTTCTATCTCTTCAGAAAAGCCTAAGCATAGTTATCACTAATTCATAATACAACCCAGTGATAAAGTTCTATATTATTATGGCACACACAGGGTGTTACTGTGCTTTGTAATGCTTCAATGGCACAGCATGCCACATGTGCAGGATATTTGAAGCAGCTTATCTATCCACTATTATATCCCTTATGTTAGTGGTGATTTGAGCCCGTGGCAGCTACAAGTGATGATCTTATTACATCCTTCAATCACTTTTCTTTAGAAGCCTTTAATCACCAACTTTTTTAATATCTGGTGCAAATGTGCACATAACAGTATACTACACCAAAATAAAAAAACTGAAGCCATTTAATACCTTGTTACGACATATGGTGTGAAGTAGAACACAAATGAGCCAATAAATATGCAGACTTTCTTGGTAGCCCTTTGCCTCCTTTTTTTCTGCTCCATTGAGCACTTTGTTTTACACTGTTAAGTTAGAAAGGTGCCATCATAAACCTCTTAGTTACAAGCAGTAGATCTTTTAAGCACATCAAATCTTGTTTTTTAAGTAAAAAAATTTTGAAACAATGCTTGAGGGAGGAATGGGAACTATAAATCGCTTGATTTGTCAGTTAATTATGTAAATCTTGTTTTTATATGTCCCTACTGAACAGCAGCTACATGTGTAAATTTTTTTAAATACAGTTACTGAAGGCTTCTTTATTCCATTCAATTAAGTATATCTTTGTATAATGCTTCTAGCAGCAGACATTATTATAAAGCCATTTTACAAAAATAAATGGATTAAGAATATACATTTTTGAATATTTACCCTTATAAGTTTATTTCTAATGAGCAACAGATATGGCAAGTAATAACTTCCTCAGACGACAGGAGGAAAAAAACTTAAAAGGAACTAGTCTCAGAAAAGCCGTCTTTATTTGGGTAATTTTCAATTAGTCTGGTTCTTTCTTTGCGTTCTTTCTCTTGCAACTTCTTGGCCACTGGTGCCTCTGGTTTTTGTGTTATATATCTCTACTTTTATAAAGCTAGTTTAGACAATATAAAACTATAATAATAATAAATGTGAATTTAGATTGCAGCATGCGATTTCTTACATTTAAAAACAATAAAAAACATTTTTATCACTTTAAAATTTTAATTCATGACATATGTCAGTGCATCTAACAGTTATCTAATTTACACAACTAAGTGGTTGGGGAAAGGGTCTTGCTCAAGAGTCCAGCAGTGGCACCTTTTGGCGATGGTGCTTTCATCAGAAGTTAAATGGTTAGGGCTAACCAGTGGGACACAAACCATGAACTTGAGTTAAGGTAGAGATACAGTACACTAGGTAAAAAAAAATGACTCTAGTAAAAGTAAAAGTGTACCCTTCAAACTTTTGCGTGAGTAAAAGTACAAATGTTTTTGACTTCAAATGTACTTAAATATCCAAAGTACAATGAATTATTATGGCTATAATGTTCCTATTATAGTTTTTGTCACAAGACTCTTTGCTTAATTAATGTGAATAGACTCTAATGTTACTTTTAACACACCAATTTAGAATATCATTAATTAGTCATATATTGATTAATATTCATGAATTATGATCATTAACCCAAACCAACTACTTAAAAAAAACCCTGACTGGTGGCTTGGTGTGTGCCTAACCATGATTTTATCCACTAATAAATAAAAAAGAACGACTGATTTTATTTTAATTTAGTTGTGTAAAATGTAATATATATGACTTTGAAATGAAGTGAAGTTAAAATCCCCCCAAATTTAAATACTTGCAGTGGAAAAGCGGAGTTGCTAAAATAAACAACCAGTGCAGGAATTGACAGTCAAGTGGGCGCTGTCCAGTGTGCTGATCCCAATTGTTCAATCTTCTGATAGTCAGTCTAGGCTACATTTACATTTTCTAATGCAATTTATTTATACACAAAATAAAATAAAATCCTGGGTTCAGGACATAAAATCCATTAGGATAACCCTAATTAATCAACAGGAATGCAAATGTGTTGTTAATGAATATGCCACAAATTAACTGCACAAAACAACAGAAACTAAATTTAACTCTGCAATACAAATACAAATGTCGGGTTCTCGTGCACTGTGAGGCGCTACTAAGCGAAATTGGGTTGCGTAGTCTCACAAGCACACAGGTGCCATGTGATGTTTTGATACTTGGCAAGGAATGTGTGTTCACTCAGTGCATTAAAATACAATACGAATGTTGGTTATTATAATTATATAAACTATAATAGCAAAAAAAAAAATTAAAGAAACTAATATTTTTCTGTTCTTTTTCTTACTGCTGAAACCACATTCAGGGTATATCACAAATGTGAATGTCTCAGTGGCAGGTGGTCAGGGCCAGCAAAGCCTTCTCTGCTGGCCTAAACACTATCAGAAGCCCTGACCTACATTTACAAGCTAAATTCTAATATTTGTTAGATAAAATTGTATTAGTTTTTTCCCAACAGTTTATTCTCTTCATTTTGTAGTGTTTCTCTTGGCTGCACTATTTCCAGTATGTGTATGTGGATGTTAGATATTTTGTCCAATCAGATTTCAGCCTCTATGTGCTGCCATGTCAATCTAATCTGTCCAGAGCCTTCAAATTTAATATTCAAATTTTACCATAGAGAATTTTAGCAACGGGTCTGTTTCTTTAACCAATCAGATTTTAAATTCGCCTTACATGGCAGCTATTTATTTATTCCCAACAGTTTATTCTCTTCATTTTGTAGTGTTTATCTTGGCTGCACTGCTTCCAGTATGTGTATGTGTATGTGTATGTTAGATATTTTGTCCAATCAGATTTCAGCCTCTATGTGCTGCCATGTCAATCTAATCTGTCCAGAGCCTTCAAATTTAATACAGATGGCCCTTTTACCATAGAGAATTTTAGCAACGGGTCTGTTTCTTTAACCAATCAGATTTTAAATTCGCCTTAGATGGCAGCTAGCTGGCTCCCAGAATAGCGTCAACATTTTTCAATCCACTGATTGGTTGGCCAGAGGGAAATTGTTACAGCCAAGTTCGACGGGCAAAACACGTGTGTAGCGCTCTGCACACATTAATACATCAGAGTTAGACTTTTTTATTCCTACGGAGGAAAACAAATGTATTTGATCTCGAACATACATTGATTTGGTCTCGGACAAATAATATTCACCCTCCATATGTGAAATGCTTCTCTCTCTGTAATGCCACGCATTGTTATATTGCGTTTTTGTATAGTATTGATGGTTTCTATAATTGCGACATGATAGTGGTGGTATTAAGAGGTGAATTAAGTCGGGTAAGTCTCCACTGAAGGCCCAGATACCAAATGCATGGCCCACCACTGGAATGTCTTACGTATAAATTATAAGATAGGATAAAGGATTAGTTAACTCTTTGCATGTACAGCAGCAAATATACATTCCCAAGTCAAAAATATAGTATACTAACGTTTTGCACCTTTATTATATTTAAGGTATTTTGTTAACAGACAGGTGCCCAGTCTTATCTACAAAAGGCTGGTGTGGGTGTAGGTGTTCATTTCAATAGCCACACTTGATTCCTGATCGAGCTATAATGAATGGACATTCAGTGCTACCTAGATGAGGATGGGTTCCCTTTTGAGTCTGGTTCCTCTCAAGGTTTCTTCCTTATATTATCTCCAAGTTTTTCTTTGCCATAGTAACTACTGGCTCACTCATTAATAATAAACTTATAAGGAACAAACTTATACATTCCACCTTTACAACCTCTTATCTTAGCAACTCTTTGGTCTGTGTTAAAAACTTGATCATTTGCCTCCTTTGTATGTGTTTTTCATTGCACACGTATATTTCAATCAATAGAACACAACTATTTACACAGCTGGCATGGAACACTGCTGACCCAGACTAACAGTGCATGGGTGGGTGGGTGTTTACACAGTAACAGAATAAAACAGTCCTACATAAAACCTGTAATTAAAAAGCCACACATGCATTGTTTTCTCTGCATGTAAATATAGATGTCTGTATTGTTTTGGTATTTGTTCTAAGAACAAACAGTTACACTGTAGTGATTTTCAGAAAAAGAAAATTGCATCAATGTGTTTACATCAAGAGCAGAATTTCTTCTCATGTATTCTGTATGTTGTAAGCTCAACAAAAGTATATTGTTAAAGAGCAACTATTTTTTCATAAATTAATTAGAAATACATACATTTACAAACTTAATTTACTGTAGTAACATGGACATTATATCAATATGTAAATACAACCCCATTTTAAGAAAAGTTGGGACGCTATGTAAAAACAAAAATAGAAACAGAATGCATTGGTTTGCAAATCTAATGAACTAATATTTTATTCACAATATAACAGAATACATATCAAAGATTTAAAGTGAGGAAATATACAATTTTAATGAATTAATGTGGTAATTTAGTATTTTATTGCTGTAAAAATAAAATTGTAAAATGTTAAACTGTAAAATTTTGTGACAGGGTAACAAATGGCTGGAAAAGTAAGTGTAAATAATTACTAATAAGTGTAAATAATTATTACATTTTGCAATTTTGTTAATTGCCAACAGGTCAGTAACATGATTGGGTATAAAAAAACGTTCTTTCGGCTTCTCCCATTAGGGGTCACCACAGCGGATCATCCGTATTCATGATCCGCATGTTTGATTTGGCACATGTTTTACACTGGATGCCCTTCCTAATGCAACCCTCCCTATTTATCCGGGCTTGGGACCAGCACTAAGAATGCACTGGCTTTTACAAATTGTGTAAAAATGAAAAAACAAAGTGAGTAAAAATTTTTCTGTGATCATAAGAATCAAAATGTGAAAATCTTGTTTCGGACATCATTGGTGCTGCATCCTCAAAACTAAAGAGGAAAGGGAACATCCAGCTTGTTATCAGAACTCAATTTAAAAGCCTGCATCTCTGACGGCATGGGAGTGCACTAATGCCTATAGAATGGGCAGCTTTTACATCTGGAAAGGCACCATCAAATATCAAAAAGTATATACAGGTTCTGTAGCAATAAAGAAACATTACCATTCTTGCATTTCCCTGTATCCTCAACATACAGTTAAACAACAACATACTAGAGGAACAGGCACTTAGGAAATACATTGATTGATTAGTGCTTGTATTAATAAACTGTATAAACATTAGCATGGAGTTCACTTCTCTGCCTGTGGTTACTGTGGTTACTGGTGGGTACAACACAAAACATCAGTGTGTCACAACTATCGTTCAATTATACACAAATTACATACATTTGCTCACTTAAAACTAATGAAATTAAGAAACTATTTGCATTAAACATTCACAAAACAAGTAACAAATGGAATTTCTCTTCACAACACTTAAGCTGTTTTGTTGTTTTTTTTTTATTGCAGGGAAACACCTTAACACTCTGGCTTAAAGCATCCCTCTGGTTAAACATTAGCCAAGATTCATTTATGTTAGGGCAAAAGCCAAACACTGACTACAAGGAGATTGCAAAAGTGCACACATACTGTTCTTCACTTAAGTAGAGGTACATATACTCAAGATTTAAAATACTTTGGTGAAAGTTGATGTACTGATCACTTTTTCACTAAAGTTAATGTAAAGAAGTTTGGGCTCTGACACACACACACACACACACACACACACACACACACACACACACACACACACACACACACACACACACACACAGCAGTGACAACATGAAGGTTGGATGTTGGGGGAGGAGGGAGAACTGTTCTTGCAGTATTTGCATTTAAAAAAACAGACAGGTTGACCCTTCCCACACCACTGCACACAACCATAGCAGACACACACACACACACACACACACACACACACACACACACACACACACACACACACACAAACACAAAAACAGACGTTAATTGCGCAAGACTTGATAGAAAAGGCAAAGACAGAGGAGAATATATACAAAGAATGATTATAGATGATTGTGTGTTTATCTGTGTGTGATGAGTAGAAAGGATGTCAGCTGGAAACCAGAGAAAGTAAAAAAAAAAGCTTATGATTTGTGCTGTTTCATTGCTGTGACAATTCCTCCCTTACAGAGGTTTAGTCTGATATTGGTGTAAGCCTTGTACTTTTCGTAATAACATGACAAGCTGGAGACTACAAAACCCTCTTTTTAGTCCCTTTTTGATAATGAACTTTGCCAAAAGGAAGTGTTTGTGGTTGCTAGCAGCAGAATTGCTGTGGTTCTGGGAAGTGAAGGATTGATATTTAGCTATTTTATTTTCTTTAGATCTTTTCCCTGCCAAATACAGTTGACCTTCTTTTCTATTTAGTCTAGAAATAGACTGTCGTTTGCTCAATGTCAAGAGGAATTGACTTGTTAAAATTATTTTTATGGTTAATAAGCATTAGGAAATGGGTAAAAAGTATCCCAGCTAGTTAACCCATTCTATCGGCAGCAGAAATATTATTTTCTGTGTTGAGAAAAAGAAAAACAAGAAGGTATTAATTCCACCTCAGAAGCATGACTAAAGCGCCACTTTGACTATAAAGATGAACGGTGGTGAAGGTTGAGGAAGATATTTGGAAGAGCTACTATGTTACTAAAGACTTCAATTAGAAAAAAGCACTTTGGAAAGTAGGTGAAACTGGTGTAAACCTTTTAACTAAAAGCAGTTTTAGTTTCACTCCTCAAGGCTCTGGGGGTGGAAGTCTGTAGCTGTCATTGACTTGAGCAGTCTACTTTGGTCCCCGGAACTTGGGAGGTTTCCGTTTTAAGACCCCCATGAGTTCTGAAATTCCAAGAATTTTGGACGCACGCCCGCAGCCACTATGATACCTTAGTAATACGTCTAGATATTATGTCACTTTAATACAACAATGCGTTTTTTATTAATTTTTTTTAAATTTGTTAGTAAAAACATTGTTAAAAATGTTATTTTTAATGTTTCTGAACATTCGGTCCGCTGCGAATTCCCGCAAATTTTAAGATCATCTTTTCCGAGCCGCAAGTTCCTAACGGCAAATGATCTGGGATTGACTTTACTACTGTATTCTGAAGAGCTTTTTTGCATAGCCAAATACTTTGCTAGACTGAGATCTGACATAGCAGAGATCTAGGCAGGTAAAAAATAAAATGGTAAGTAAAGAGGCAATTGTAGTTTAGTCAATAAGGATTGGAAGGTCACAAGTTTAAATCCCAACACCACCAATCTGCCACTGTAGGACCCTTGAACAAGGCCCAACTCTTAACTGCTCAGTTGTAAGTCATTCTGCTTAAGGGCTTCTGCCTAAATGTACAGTAAATGTAAAGGATTTGACATTTGGCTGAAATCTGATCTGCATTCCAAAACCAGACAAAAAAATAAAGGAAATTAAACCTAAGGCAAAGAAGTTACACTGAAAAGCTGACTTAGGTATGATTAATTTGGGTCGAATAAATTTTTACCTCAGTCAGTCCTGTCAATCACAGACTTTTTTTTTCCTTTTTTTTATGCAAATAGATTGAACTGCTTGTCAAATATTGGGGAGTGTTTTACTACATTCCACAGTATTAATATTAAATAACATAAAAAGTGTTATGTAATAGGTACATCTTATTTGGAATCATAACCTTTAAAACAAAAGAAAAACTTCTTATATTTCTGATTTGATTCAAAGCTGTCTTGATGATAGCCCACACAGTTTTATGAGCTAGCAGGGAAAAGTCTGGAAGGCTTTTCAATCTTAAAAAATATTTCCCACACATGCTGTGCACCTGTTTACTACAATCTGTATATCGTCTTCAATAATCAAGCAATGTTTTTTACTCTTTTGAAGTTAATAAGTAAAATAAGCTTGGCATGCTACTGAGAATTCACAAATTCAGACTTTAAAAAAGAATGTTAAACACATCTTATGTTGAAATGTGGCTAAAAAAGTATATTTTCTACTCTTGGCATAGTGGCAAGAAAACTACTTATTAAAATTGAATATGCATAGTGCTATCTAAAACTATTTTTAAATCTTAAACAGAGAAAGTTGACATTGTATCTAAACTAATGTCAAATAAATTGTATAATTTTGTCACTACAAATTTAACACAGCTAACCAAAAATATAAATCTCTCAGGATCAATTAACCATTCAAGCTATGTGCTTTAAATATATTTTGAAAGAAACTCAGATTTCTGCAAGCTGAAGCAAGGCAGAGAAAGTGTGATGTATAGTATAAAAAAACAGTCTGTCTCTAGATTAGTGCAGTAGGCCATTTATCTACTGCTGTGGAACTATTAGAAGTATTCAGATAATGTGTTTTTCTAACCCTTGCCAGATTTCTAAATACTAAATACTTGCCAACTTTTATAATGTCAGTCAAAATTAAACTCGTCTGGAAAACTAGAGCTGAACTCTTTGGTGCGAGGCACAGACTATGCCTTTAAGTATTTAGTGTTTTATGGGACTTTGCCAAAAGTGTAATGTTTTTACTGGATGTGCACTATAAATAATCAATTAAACAAAGTAAATCTTTTGACATTTTCCACAAAGTGAAATATTTAAGGCTTAATTCATGTGTTAAGTTCCATGTTATACAGAATCACAGGGGTTCAGAAAAAATTCTCAGCCTTTTTATGAGTATTTATCTGCTGTGTGGTAGTGCATTATACAGTGTATGTTTGTGAACACTTGACTTATCATGCCCAGATGTGCTTTCTGATGATCTTATTCCAAATTTAGTTCCCCTTTGCTGTTATTATAGCCTTTAATCATTGCACTAGATCTTGGACCATGGCTGTGGGGAGTTGCCCATACAGCTGCCAGAGCATTAGTGAGGTCGGGCACTGAGGAAGGCCTGGCATACAGTCAGCATTTCAATTTATCAAAAGGTTGTTCATAGTGGGATCGAGGTTAGGGCTTGGGCCTATTTTCGTACTTTATACCAACCTTTATGAACCTGGCTTTTAGCAAATGGATGATAGATATATTGACATGATATGGTTGTAATGGTGATGTGTTTACAACCTTTCAGCCATAATGTGTACCATTTTATGTGTAGGTATTTGTCTACATTATATGACCCTGTACATGTCAAAGAATCTTTTACTTAATAAAGATAAAATATATTTTTATTAATAATGCCTCGCACAAGCATTCAACCTGCTTGACCTTTTAAACATTTGGTAGTGCTTAATCAGAGATTTTTAATATGATTTACACAGTATTGCAGGTTAATATGTTGGGTGCATAAGAATTCATTTGTAATTAATTTTGCAATTGCAGCTGCAAGTCTTCTGGGACATGTATCAAACACTTGGGCAAGGCTTTACCCATTGGGCTAAAAGGGCTGCATGCAGTCACTGGGGGAATTAAAGGCCTAATTTTTGAGAAAATATTTTGATTCTTTTAAATGCGTTTTGACATTTCTATCCAGCTGAACAGGGCTTGGATGGGGGCCTCCATTACCATAACAAACCCATACACTAGGTCAGGGGTTGCCGAGCCGCATGCGGCTTTTTGTCTGGTTCCATGCGGCTCTTACATTCATATCGATTTTTGTGTGTTTGTTTTTTTATTGTGCGAGTTCGCTTTGCTTAAGTTCAATACGGTATTTTTAAGACTTAAATGAGCTTGCCCCTACTGGGAAACTTTGCGGTATATCAGACCTTGGCATGAGGCCACTCATGAATTACAGGGATGCACCGAGAATTTTTGGAAATACCTAAATCACCGAACAACACGGCAGAAACACAATTGTAATAAAGCAATAAAAAAACGCAGCAGCACACGGTTATCTGGATAAGAGCAACACGTCTGCGGTGTGCGGAGAGCGATTTGCAAAACATGCAATGCTGAAATTTTTAAGAGGGGGTGTATCTACAAAGAGTTTCTCCAAGTCGGGTTTAATTTATCACCTGAAATCCAAACATCCCGATTGCCATTCTAAATATAAGAAGAACGCGGCGCAGAAAAGTAAAGTCAATCCGCGCATGCGCACTCCGTCTGTAGAGGACGCTTTTGAAAAGGCAGAAAGGTTTTCCAGTGATGGTGCCAAGGCAAAAGGCATAACACAAAAAAATATGGATTTCATTGCCTTTTGAATTGAATTTTCATTTCGGTGCATCCTTAAAATATTATCGTTGGTGTGGCCCTCTGAAGGAATGCCAAAATTCCCACTAAGTAACATGCATAGTAAAATAAAAACGCTATTGTAAATTATTATATTTTTGTTTGTGGACTTGGTTAAACAGAGTTTGTGTGTGAGACAGTGCACACAATGTTCATTGTTGAAAAGGACTGTCCTGTGGTCTTAGAACTGTAGGAGTCAATTTCTGTCATTATGTTGGTGTGTGACATTTACAATAAATCTGGCTGAGCAGAGGTGTGTGTGTGTGTGTGTGTGTGTGTGTGTGTGTGTGTGTGTGTGTAAGAGGAAGGGATGGGTGATGTTCATTTGTGCCTATGTGTATGATGTGGCTTTTTTGCGGGAACACAGTGAAAAATGTGGCTCTCGTTCTCTGACTGGTTGGCCACCCCTGCACTAGGTCACCAATCAAGATGGGCAGCATAAGACAAGGCTCTTTATCCATTGAATATAAATAACTGTCTTTCACCTTAAGTGGAACCAGTTAATATCGCCATTTAATGTAAGTTCCCACTATCTGAATGCATCCCTTGGAGGTTGCTAAGCGAGAAGCTAAACAGGCATACAAAGGAACCACAGCTTTGATGCAGCTATGTGACGGATTTTTTTTAAAGTATCGTTAAAATAAATTAAACCTTATTCTGCTGATTTGCATCAGCGCCATTTAAAGATGGATTATTATTTGCAGCAGGTTTATTCTGAGTTCAAATCAGCCTGACCGCCATGTCGATTTAATAAATACTAAAAAAAAGTAAAAGTTTGTCAATAAAAACAGCAATCACAAATGCTAGATAAGAGACATTTTTACTCCCATTTTACTGTACAGTGTACAGTAAATGTTCATTATTTCAAATAGTGGATAGGTGTGTTACTGTAAGTAAGTAAGTAAGTAAGTAAGTAAGTAAGTAAGTAAGAAAAAAATTACAAAAAGTCCTAGGTGACTTAAAAAACATTTTTTTAATCTGAAAGGAAGGAGGCCTGGGGACCTCCAATGTAAATTTTGCCTAGGGCCTCAAATGTACAGAACTGGCCATGCAGCTGATATACCACCATGCTAATCAATGCTAACCAAGTTAGTTACAAAGTATTTTAAAGTTCTTTTAAATGGCATCAGTTGTGTATATGTTTTTCTATACACAAGACTTCTCTACAGACTTCTCCAGACAGTAAAAGTGTATACTTGGTTCCCACTGGTTCCTGCCAGTTCTTTGCTGATAGCAATGCTGGACATCTGATGTTGAAGGAAAGTAAGCATGATGTGTCTTTAAGCTGCTACATTAAGTTTCATTGGCCAACCACTGTATAGACAGTTTTCAACATTTTCTGTTTCTTAGCAGAGTTTGGCTGTTCCTCACTACGTTTTAAAACTCCTACACAGCTGTTTCTGTTTCAGTTAATGACTGTGTTTCAACTTACATACTGTATGAAATTCTTGATCATTGGCACCTGCATGGTATAATTGTTTAATTATAATCTTAATTCTGATCCTACACAATCCCTGGTTTTGTGCAAGTGTACAAAGTGTGCGAGGTAAGAATTAAAAGCCAAAGGGTACTCACACCAAATATTGATTTTATTTGGATTCCCTATCTGTTCATTTAATTTCCATTTTGTTCATTCATACCAATAAATCATTAATGCTTATTTTTTAAAGCATTCTTTACACCATTTTTTCCATAACTGCCTAAAACCTTTGCACAATACTGTACATGGGATTATAAAATAAACAAAAGAATAAAACATTTAAATAGAGGTACATTTTAGATTTCCACAACAAAACAAATGAACTACAGACTTTTGTGTCCAACTCCAATTATGGCCTCCAAGAGATTCATCTGAGGCTTGGAACTGATATAACAAGCCGTTAATGACTTTGTTGCTCCCAATTTGCTTTGAATAGACATTGATTAAGATCCCCAGATGGTTTACATCAGATCAGTAAAGAGGAGTGAGAGAGACAGAAGAAAGGAAAATAATTCTGATGCTTTTGGATGATTGCACAATGCTTGGACAGAATATAAGGTTTGAAATAAACAAGATGTATTTATTTTTAGAGAGTGCCAACAAAAAGTTTTAGCCTCTGGACTAAATTCAAATGTTGTGAAACATGAATACTTTCATTGTGGATTTTCATGATTCCTATTGGTTCATGTTGTAGGCATAATGGCAGATCCTAACAAATACATAAACAACAAAACCTGCTGCAATAGACAAAACAGACTCTTCCTGCGCAGCTGTGGAACACAGATGCACATTAAAAGCACAACAAAATAAACTCTAGTGTACCAAAACATTATCTAGAAAGGACCAATAACTTATAACAGTATTTATAGAAATATATAATGAGGTTCACAGGTTCAAATCCCACCACCACCAAGCTGCCACTGCTGGGCCCTTGAGCAAAGCTCTGAAAACCCTCCCCTGCTCAGTTGTAAGTCGCTCTGGATAAGGGTGTCTGCCAAATGCCGCAAATGTAAATGCAAATGTAAATAATGAGTAATAAATCACTAGTAAGCATTAGACATATTTAAAATAGTTTTATACACGTTATATATTTAATATATTTTTCGTTTAATTTGTTTTTATTATACCTTTTTAATATGCAGTGTCTCTACAGATGGTGGCAGGTTAAGTAAGAATTGAATACAGACAATTTAAGCTATAAATGACATGTCTCTGAGAGAAGCAGCAACACTAGCAGCCTAATTCAAGGACTCCATCTAGTGATGGACACTAACAGCAACGATGTGAACACATCCAAATGGTGGCATCCATGAATCAATATAAAGACCAATGCTGAAGATTGTGTATAAAAATTGCAAATAAGTTGGGATGCTGTGTAAGATGTAAATAGAAACAGAATGCAATGATTTGCAAATCTCATACACTCAGATTTAATTCACACTATAACATAGAAAACATATCAAATGTACTATTTTAATAAAAAATTAAGGTCATTTTAATGGCTGCAAATTGTCTCGAAAGAATTTGGGTTGGGGCTATTAAAATGAAACAGTTGGAGAAATATTTTGCAACTAATAAGGTTCCTTGATAGCAGGTCAGTAAGATAATTGGGTAAAAATGGTGTATCTAAGAAATGGTGTATCTCTCTGAAATAAAGATGGGCGGAGCTTCACAAATCTGTGAAAGACTGTGTCTACAAATTGTGGAACAATTTCAAGATTATGTTCCTTAACCCAAAATTGCAAAACAGTTAAATATCTTATAATTTACAAGACATAATATCAACAAATGTTTTAAAGAATCTGGAGAATTCTCTGCACACAAGGGGCGAAAATCTATGTTGGATGCCCGTAATCTTTGGACCCTCAGGTGGCACTATATTTAAAACAGTCAAAATTCTGCAATCGAAATCTGTCTCACGGTTAGACCAGGCGTCAGAAACCGGGAGTAAAACAGAATGTCTTTTATTGTTCTAAACATACAAACATAAGATAGTTGAGATGGAACTGTAGCAAATGGCAAACTTAACTGAGTGCTTCCTTTGAAGCATAGCCAGGAGTGTGTAACCACAGGGAACAGAGAAGTAGGTGGTCCGGAATGATCTATCATCGTAACCTGTAGATCGGATGTCGAGTAAAGGGGAAGCGGGACCTTATAAAGGGGACGGGTAAATGGAGGACAGGTGTAGGTGATTAGTCAGAGGAGAGGCTGAGCGAGAGTGTGAGCATTGGATGGAGGGGTGACTGGTGGCTCCCTGACAAAATCATTGCAGGGGCTTATTAACACCTCTGTGAGCACAGTTTGCCATGTCATTTGTCATCCACAAATTCAGTTTAAAGCTGAAAAGAAGAACGCATGTGTGAACCTTATCCAAAAATGCTGTCATCCTCTCTGGGCCAGAGCTTTTTTAAAATGTACTGAGGTAAAGTTTAAAACTGATTCAAAATTGTTATTTCTTATTGGAAACCATGGAAACCACTTACTCTGAACTAAAGAGGAGAGAGGGCCATCTGACCTGTTACCAGCGCACATTTCAAAACGTCACATCTCTGATGGTATGGGAGTGCATTAGTGACTAATGAATGGGTAGCCTGCACATTTAGCTCCATCAATGATGAAGATATTTGAGATCATGCTAACTGCATACTGCATTTATTACAATAGCATGACTCCATAGTAGAAGAGATCAGGTGCTGAACTGGCCTGCCTGCACTCTAGACCTTTCCCCATTTAAAAACATTTGGCACATCATGAAACGGAAAATACAACAAAGGATATCCAGAACTGTTGAGCAGCTAGAATCCTGTATCAAACACATATGTGACATAATTTCTCTTCCAAAACTTCAGTAACTGGTCTCCTCAGTTCAGATTCAACAATTTTTTTCTTACAATTTATATATATTCTCAGTTCAAACATTTTATATGTTTTTTGTTTGTTTTGTTGTGATTTATTAGATTTAGCATTGCATTATGTTTTATTTTACATTTTGAAATTTGTTGTATTTACATATTTTATTTAGACTCATGTTAAAAAATTATTATTATAAACATGGCCGATTGATGACAGAATCAAGGCACCATAAATAAGCATAAAAAACAGCCCTGAATCCAGTAAGGAATCACAAAATCATATGTTTAAACACATACAAATTATGAAATGATTTCTTTTTTTTTTTTTTTTTTTTACATTTTTATTTTTGTTTGGATACAAAAATCATTTAGAAATTAAGCAAGTGAACAACAAACAGTAGTTATGACATTTTTATACATGGACAACTTCTAGAACTCCAAGAACAAAGATCTGAGAGTAATATATCCACAAGGTGGAGCTCATGTAACCATTTGGAATCCTCTCTATCTTCTGTAACACCTTTTCTTACACACTGTCATAAAACTAACCAAAGAAAAATAGCATAATAAGATTTTAAAAAAGAGAGAAAATTAAGAAAAAATCATAATACAAGTGAAAAGCAAGTAGAATTGCATAATGTAAAAAGGATTAAAATAATGAAATGATTTGTACTTGAGCATTTTAAGTTTATTTGTATTTTATTCCTGTTTGTGTTGATTAAGGTGACATTGAAACATGTTGCACAAACCACAACATCTGTGTATAGAAGAAAATACAAAATATCTGTAAGGTGATCAATATGTGGCAATAATATAGCATTAAAATCTAGTACGAAGAAAAGTTATAATAAATGTAAAAAAATATAAAATAATAAAATCATTATTAAAAAATGCATTTGCATTGGTTTACAATAATAAAAGAAATGCAAAAAATAAACATGATTTGTATGATCAGTATCAAAATAATAAAAACAGTAAATTTTTTTACACACATTTAAAGGAGTAAGCTGATGCTTGCTATATATCATTAGTCTGGGAATTTAGAAGAGTTAGGGTTTTTTACAAAGTATTTGTTTAAACAATTACAGAATGAAGTTAATCTTCTTACTACATATGTTATGGAGCTACTTTCATCACTGGAAGTAATCAAAGTAAGTCATTTTGGACATGAGTACATTAAATGTACCCATGTTCATTTCAACATGAGCTTCATAACTTCATAAGTTTTTGCTACTCAGACATCCCAGGTGAACTCTGTGACTTACCAGCATTTTGAAAAAGGTTTAAGCAGATTTTTATTGCTGTTGCTACTTCCAGTTGCAGATGTTGTTCCTGTTCAAAAATGTAATAAACAACATCTGTTATCAAACTTTTAAATATTGAAATAAGTTGCGATGGTAAACCATTAAAAATTTAAATATTACCTGTTGAGTCATCTGGATCTGGACAATATTCCATATATGTGTAAAATTCTTTATTATTTTGTTCATAAATGTCATTAATCTTCTTCAACAGTTCATCCACTTGGGTCTCATTGCTGGGTTCTCTGTTATTGAGCGCATGAATTTTGTTCTCATGTTTTTTCACGAATTCATAAAGATCCTGATTCTCTTCGATGAAGACTTCAATTGGTTTTCCCTCCAAATTATCCACTCCAGTAAAAAGAATCATTGTGTGTCTTTTTGCATTTGATCCAAGAAAATCCTGTAAAAGTTTCATTGCCATTTTAACTGCTGGAGTAAAGCGACCCACACGCAGCACTATAATAATGACATGGGGTCCAGGAAAGCAGTCAGACACAGATTTGGAGATGGCTTTCTGAATTTGTTCCAGCCTATCATCAAAGCCAGGAACTTCGATCAGCTTCAAATTCATTCCAGAGCTAGTGTGTGTATAAACTGCATCTTCTCCTATTTTACTTGGTACACATTTCTCAATAAGGGTATTGATGCTTGAGGTTTTTCCCACTCTGTCCATTCCAAGAAATAAAACTTGAATTTGATTTTCAGATGTGGGTGTTTCTATGTTTCCTGCATCTCTTGACCTCTTCCTATTAGGCACTGCATTTTCCTCTTGGTCATCATTAATGGAGATAGCAGGATTTTCTTTTTCATTGTTCATTTGGTTTTGGGAACTTGGGTTGATCATCTCTGTCTTTTTCAAATCCTTTAGCAGTTTTTCCACTGCCTCATCAGATCTGCTATCTCTATTGTTCCAGCAGTGGCATCTGTTACCACACTGTTTTAATAGATCATGAAGCTCTTTACCTCCTTCTGTAATAAAGTCATTAAAATCTTTCCCCTCGAGGTCATCACTGCGTGAAAACAGGATGGTGGTATGATTCAGAAAAGAGGGGCCAAGCACACTTTTAAGTCTATAGATGTGATTAATTTCTTCTTCGGTTTCCATAGAACCAACACGTATTACCAGGAGAAAGGAATACGGTCCATCAAACGATTGTAGAGCATGTGTTATTTGTGATGTGATCTCATGTTCAGCAAGTGCAGTGCAATCCCAGGCTGGAGTATCCACCACTTTAACCTGGCAGCCATTGATTATCTCTGTAGCAACTTCAATCTGGCATGTCACAGATTTTGCTGATGCCTCTGATTTGAACAGTTTTTTTCCCAATATGGTGTTTCCAGAAGAGCTCTTACCAGAGCCAGTAGCACCAATTAAAACAATCTGTACTATATTGTCAAACATTTCCTGTGCCTTTATAGACATTGCACCACAGTGATAAAAAAAATCACAATGATTCAAAGAAAATGATCCCTGCAAAAATATAAAAAATCATTTAAAACATTTTGTACATATGTTTTCATTCACTTTACATATATGAATGAGCACATCTGTCTATTTACTCACATAGTTAGCAAACTGAATGTAAAACACTGGCAATTCCCAATTCAGTAAACAAATTAAGTTTTTGGTATAAAGCCAAGTTACATGATTTTAATAGGAAATCCAAATCAATTTTCACAAGGATACTTTCACTTATAATTACACCAATGTTTTAGTAAAACTGTTTCAAAATATTTGAAATATTTAATCAGAGTTTGCATTATACATTTTTGTTATTCCTTATTAATCACACATACACATACACATAGATTCAATGAATGTCTATGTTAAAAAAAACTTACGTTTGTGAAGTCAACACAGAAAAATCAAAAATAAGTGCGGGTGGGCTCAGTCTAAGGCTTTTAAAACCTCTGAGGAGTCCAACCTCAAGTCAACTTACCCAATTATATCAGATAGGAGGGATTTACAAGTCACATGTCAGCATGTTAAGCCTTATAAAGATGTTGAGAATGGTTGAACTAATACAATTGCAAACTGCAACAACCATGGCTGCCTTGTGCTCTGGTGAGTGGGGCTGATTTTATTTATATATCAAAATATTGTTGTTAATTAATGCCCTTGTTAATTTACATGCCTCATGAATAATAATATAATATAATATTAAGGTGAAGGGGTCACCCAGTGGTTAAGATGTTGGACTTCTCATGAGTAGGTCATGAGTTCCAATCCTAGCACTACTAAGCTGCTCTGCTCGTCCCTTGAGCAAGGACCTTAACCCTCTACTGTTTAGTTGTATGAATTAGATACTTGTATGTCTCTTTGAATAAGGTGAATGTAATATATTCTAAACCTTCAAAGAGTTTATTCTATCTTGCAGATAAAGTTCCATTGCGCTTGGTCCTCCTGGGCAAGACAGGAGTTGGCAAAAGTGCTACTGGAAACACCATTCTGGGTAAGAAAATCTTCATGTCTGAAACTAGAGCCACATCTGTAACAAAGGAATGCACATCTGAAACATGTGTATTCAAACTACAACGTGTTACACTTATTGACACACCTGGTTTATATGACACAACCATGTCTCAAGCATTCATTACAAGAGAGATTGTGAGAGGCACAAATCTGGTAGCTCCTGGTCCTCATGCATTTCTCCTTATGCTTGATGTGAGGCGTCACACTGAAGAGGAAAGAAACACTGTCAAGATATTTCAAGAAATCTTTGGTGATGATGTGTGCAAGCATATAATTGTAGTGTTCACTCATGGAGATGATCTTGAGTTCGACAATAAAACAATTGAAGACTACATAAAAGAGGCAGGACCTGATCTTCAGAACCTGATCTCTGCATGCAAAAACAGATACCATGTGTTTAACAACAGGTCAAAGGATCGTGGGCAGATAACTGCATTCATGGAGAAGATTAACAACATGGTGAAGGAAAACAATCAAGCTTACTATAGCTATGAATGGTTTACAACTGCACAGGCTCTCAATGATGCAAAAGCAAATGAAAAAGAGATAGAACGAAGATTTGAAGAACTAGAACACAAAGTGCAGAAACTACAGGAGAGATTATGCATTTTGCTGTAGTGACTCATGTACATGTCTCCTTTTATAAGGTTCTTCTAAAATAAATGTATTTGAGGTACTGTTTTCTGTTTATCATGGATTCATGTTTTTATAGAATGGTATGTTCTATATGTGCAGTTTCTTGTAGATTAGTGCTTTATATAGCATTAAAAGAGATATTTTGATTTGGATATTGATCTGATTAGCTGATAAATGTTGTTGGTCCAATAATGATGTTACATTTATTTGTAGTTTATCGCTGTTATTTAGAATTACATATTGTAATTCAGAGCTTATCTTTTGATAAGGAGATTATTTTAGACTGATAAATTGATCTGTAATTTGCCTACAATCTAAATGGCTTTTTGTTTTTTTGTTTAATTTTTGTTTGTTTTGTTTTCAAACCTATGAAAAAATAGTGTGGCATAAATGATTGTCTGTAGTTTTTATTACAAAAAGTAGATATGGATTTAGTGTTTATCTATAAAATGTTTATGCATGTCGGTAAAATAAAGCATTTATTAATATATTACTACCTCTGTGTCTGTGTGTTTCATATGGGTGGGTGCTTGGTGGGTGTTGCAGAAGTTTTTAATAGGGTATTAATAGGAGTAATTCACACTGATTAAAATTTTTAGCACAAGAACATTAACAGCTCAGGCATAAAACCACATTGTTTTTACACGCTGGTTTCAAGTAGCAGAGTGAACAAATTAGGAAAACTGTGGGCATGTACAGTGGGTACGGAAAGTATTCAGACCCCCCTACATTTTTCACTCTTTGGTATATTGCAGCCGTTTGCTAAAATCATTTAGGTTAATTTCTTTTCCTCATTAATGTACACATAGCAGCCCCATATTGATAGAAAAACATTTTTGCAGACTTTTAAAAAAAGAAAAACTGAAATATCACATGGTCCTAAGTATTTGGACCCTTTGCTCAGTATTTAGTAGAACCCCCCCTTTTAATCTAATACAGCTATGAGTCTTTTTGGGAAAGATGCAACTGCCATTCCTCCTTGCAGATCCTCTCCAGTTCTGTCAGGTTGGATGGTAAACGTTGGTAGACAGCCATTTTTAGGTCTCTCCAGAGATGCTCAATTGGGTTTAAGTCAGGGCTCTGGCTAGGCCATTCAAGAACAGTCACTGAGTTGTTGTGAAGCCACTCCTTCTTTATTTTAGCTGTGTGATTAGGGTCATTGTCTTCTTGGAAGGTAAACCTTCGGCCCAGTTTGAGGTCCAGAGCACTCTGGAGAAGGTTTCTGCCAGGATATACCTGTACTTGGATATTCATCTTTCCCTCAATAGCAACCATTTGTCCTGTCCGTGCAGCTGAGGAAAAAAACACAGCATGATGCTGCCACCACCATGCGTGATTAGCAGTGCCTGGTTTTCTCCACACATACCGCTTAGAATTAAGGCCAAAAAGTTCATTTTTGGGCTCACCAGACCAGAGAATCTTACTTCTCACCATTTTGGAGTCCTTCAGTGGCTTTCATGTGTCTTGCACTGAGGAGAGGCTTCCGTCGGCCACTCTGCCATAAAGCCCTGACTGGTGGAGGGCTGCAGTGATGGTTGACTTTCTATAACTTTCTCCCATCTCCCGACTGCATCTCTGGAGCTCAGTCACAGTGACCTTTGGGTTCTTATTTACCTCTTTTACCAAGGCTCTTCTCCCCGGATAGCTCAGTTTGGCCGGACGGCCATCTCTAGGAAGGGTTCTGGTCGTCCCAAACGTCTTCCATTTAAGGATTATGGAGGCCACTGTGCTTTTAGGAACCTTAAGTGCAGCAGAACATTTTTTTGTAACCTTGGCCAGATCTGTGCCTTGACACAATTTTGTCTCTGAGCTCTTCAGGCAGTTCCTTTGACCTCATGATTCTCATTTGTGTTATTGTGTTATTGACCACTGAATACTTAGGACCATGTGATATTTCAGTTTTTCTTTTTTAATAAATCTGCAAAAATGTCAACAATTCTGTGTTTTTTTGTCAATATAGGGTGCTATGTGTACATTAATGAGGACAAGAAATTAACTTAAATGATCTTAGCCAATGGCTGCAATATAACAAAGTGTGAAAAATTTAAGGGGGTCTGAATACTTTCCGTACCCACTGTAATTACCACTTCATACTAATGAAGACACAAATACAAGATGGTCAATAACTGAACATAAAATATAAAATATCTATTTTATTCTGTATAATATTTACACTAAGTTTTATGTCAAAGTAAAAAGATATATATGTTTCTACCCACACACAGACATACACACACACTATGTGTATGTATATACAGTAAGGAAAATAAGTATTTGAACACCCTGCTATTTTGCAAGTTCTCCCATTGAGAAATCATGGAGGGGTCATGGTAGGACAATTGTCATCGTAGGTGCATGTCCACTGTGAGAGACATAATCTTAAAAAAAAAATCCAGAAATCACAATATATGATTTTTTTACCTATTTTTTGTATGATACAGCTGCAAATAAGTATTTGAACACCTGTCTATCAGCTAGAATTCTGACCCTCAAAGACCTGTTAGTCTGCCTTTAAAATGTTCACCTCCACTACATTTATTATCCTAAATTAGATGCACCTGTTTGAGGTCGTTAGCTGCATAAAGACACCTGTCCACCCCATACAATCAGTAAGACTCCAACTACTAACATGGCCAAGACCAAAGACCTGTCCAAAGACACTAGAGACAAAATTGTACACCTCCACAAGGCTGGAAAGGGCTTTGGGGAAATTGCCAAGCAGCTTGGTGAAAAAAGGTCCCCTGTTGGAGCAATCATTCGAAAATGGAAGCTAAACATGACTGTCAATCTCCCTCAGACTGGGGCTCCATGCAAGATCTCACCTCGTGGGGTCATAATGATCCTAAGGAAGGTGAGAAATCAGCCCAGAACTACACAGGAGGAGCTGGTCAATGACCTGAAAAGAGCTGGGACCACCGTTTCCAAGGTTACTGTTGGTAATACACTAAGACGACATGGTTTGAAATTATGCATAACACGTCTTAAGTTTGCCAATGACCATTTGGATGATCCAGAGGAGTCATGGGAGAAA